>CM075863.1:44959152-45296652 GCA_038021265.1 Cyprinella venusta
TTCAAAGTTTTGACCCAAAACAAGAAAAACATAAGGGGTAACACTGTCGTTTTTGGCCGAAATTTTGACCCCCTCCGATCTTCTTGAAACTCTGGATTCTGACAGAGGGCCACGAGACTTCGACCAGCGCGCAAAAATGGAGGCTCTAGACCCTTCCAGAGCCGAGATATCGGATGTCAAAGTTTTGACCCGAAAAAAAAAACATAAGGAGGTAACACTGTCGTTTTTGGCCGAAATTTTGACCCCCTCCGATCTTCTTGAAACTCTGGATTCTGACAGAGGGCCACGAGACTTCGACCAGCACGCAGAAAATGGAGGCTCTAGACCCTTCCAGAGTCCGAGATATCGGATGTCAAAGTTTTGACCTGAAAAAAAAAACATAAGGGGTAACACTGTCGTTTTTGGCCGAAATTTTGACCCCTCCGATCTTCTTGAAACTCTGGATTCTGACAGAGGGCCACGAGACTTCGACCAGCGCGCAAAAATGGAGGCTCTAGACCCTTCCAGAGCCGAGATATCGGATGTCCAAAGTTTTGACCTGAAAAAAAAACATAAGGGTAACACTGTCGTTTTTGGCCGAAATTTTGACCCCCTCCGATCTTCTTGAAACTCTGGATTCTGACAGAGGGCCACGAGACTTCGACCAGCACGCAAAATGGAGGCTCTAGACCCTTCCAGAGCCGAGATATCGGATGTCAAAGTTTTGACCTGAAAAAAAACATAAGGGGTAACACTGTCGTTTTTGGCCGAAATTTTGACCCCCTCCGATCTTCTTGAAACTCTGGATTCTGACAGAGGGCCACGAGACTTTCGACCAGCGCGCAAAAATGGAGGCTCTAGACCCTTCCAGAGCCGAGATATCGGATGTCAAAGTTTTGACCCGAAAAAAAAAACATAAGGGGTAACACTGTCGTTTTTGGCCGAAATTTTGACACCCCCTCCGATCTTCTTGAAACTCTGGGATTCGGACAGAGGGCCACGAGACTTCGACCAAGCGCGCAAAAATGGAGGCTCTAGACCCTTCCGAGAGCCGAGATATCGAGGATGTCAAAGTTTTGACCTGAAAAAAAAACATAAGGGGGTAACACTGTCGGTTTTGGCCGAAATTTTGACCCCCTCCGATCTTTTTGAAACTCTGGATTCTGACAGAGGGGCCACGAGACTTCGACCAGCGCGCAAAATGGAGGACTCTAGACCCTTCCAGAGCCGAGATATCGGTCGATGTCAAAGTTTTGACCTGAAAAAAAAACATAAGGGTAACACTGTCGTTTTTGGCCGAAATTTTGACCCCCTGTACCGATCTTCATGAAACTCTGGATTCTGAACAGAGGGCCACGAGACTTCGACCAGCGCGCAAAAATGGAGGCTCTAGACCCTTCCAGAGCGCGAGATATCGGATGTTAAAGTTTGGACCTGAAAAAAAAACATAAGGGGTAACACTGTCGTTTTTTGGCCGAAAATTTTGACCCCCTCAGATCTTCTTGAAACTCTGGGATTCTGACAGAGGGCCAACGAGACTCTTCGACCAGCGCGCAAAATTGGAGGCTCTAGACCCTTCCAGAGCCGAGATATCGGATGTCAAAGTTTTGACCTGAAAAAAAAAAAACATAAGGGGTAACACTGTCGTTTTTGGCCAAAATTTTGACCCCCTCCGATCTTCTTGAAACTCTGGATTCTGACAGAGGGCCACGAGACTATCGACCAGCGCGCAAAAATGGAGGCTCTAGACCCTTCCAGAGCCGAGATATCGGATGTCAAAGTTTTGACCCAAAAAAAAAACAAAGGGGTAACACTGTCGTTTTTTGGCCGAAATTTTGACCCCCTCCGATCTTCTTGAAACTCTGGATTCTGACAGAGGGCCACGAGACTTCGACCTCAGCGCGCAAAAATGGAGGCTCTAGACCCTTCCAGAGCCGAGATATCGGATGTCAAAGTTTTGACCCGAAAAAAAACATAAGGGGTAACACTGTCGTTTTTTGCCGAAATTTTGACCCCCTCCGATCTTCTTGAAACTCTGGATTCTGACAGAGGGCCACGAGACTTCGACCAGCGCGCAAAAATGGAGGCTCTAGACCCTTCCAGAGCCGAGATATCGGATGTCAAAGTTTTGACCCGAAAAAAAAAAAACATAAGGGGTAAACACTGTCGTTTTTGGCCGAAATTTTTGACCCCCTCCGATATTCTTGAAACTCTGGATTCTGACAGGAGGGCCACGAGACTTCGACCAGCACGCAAAAAATGGAGGCTCTAGACCCTTCCCAGAGCCGATATATCGGATGTCAAAGTTTTGACCTGAAAAAAAAAACATAAGGGGTAACACTGTCGTTTTTGGCCGAAATTTTGACCCCCTCCGATCTTCTTGAAACTCTGGATTCTGACAGAGGGCCACGAGACTTCAACCAGCGCGCAAAAATGGAGGCTCTAGACCCTTCCAGAAGCCGAGATATCGGATGTCAAAGTTTTGACCTGAAAAAAAAACATAAGGGGTAACACTGTCGTTTTGGCCGAAATTTTGACCCCCTCCGATCTTCTTGAAACTCTGGATTCTGACAGAGGGCCACGAGACTTCGACCAGCGCGCAAAAATGGAGGCTCTAGACCCTTCCAGAGCCGTGATATCGGATGTCAAAGTTTTGACCCGAAAAAAAAACATAAGGGGTAACACTGTCGTTTTTGGCCGAAATTTTGACCCCCTCCGATCTTCTTGAAACTCTGGATTCTGACAGAGGGCCACGAGACTTCGACCAGCGCGCAAAAAATGGAGGCTCTAGACCCTTCCAGAGCCGAGATATCGGATGTCAAAGTTTTGACCCGAAAAAAAAACATAAGGGGTAACACTGTCATTTTGGCCGAAATTTTGACCCCCTCCGATCTTTTTGAAACTCTGGATTCTGACAGAGGGCCACGAGACTTCGACCAGCGCGCAAAAATGGAGGCTCTAGACCCTTCCAGAGCCGAGATATCGGATGTCAAAGTTTTGACCTGAAAAAAAAAACATAGGTGGTAACACTGTCGGTTTTGGCCGAAATTTTGACCCCCTCCGATCTTCTTGAAACTCTGGATTCTGACAGAGAGGGCCACGAGACTTCGACCAGCGCGCAAAAATGGAGGCTCTAGACCCTTCCAGAGCCGAAATATCGGATGTCAAAGTTTTGACCCTGAAAAAAAAACATAAGGGGTAACACTGTCGTTTTTGGCCGAAATTTTGACCCCCTCCCGATCTTCTTGAAACTCTGGATTCTGACAAAGGGCCACGAGACTTCGACCTGCGTGCAAAAATGGAGGCTCTAGACCCCTTCCAGAGCCGAGATATCGGGATGTCAAAGTTTTGACCCAGAAAAAAAAACATAAGGGGTAACACTGTCGTTTTTGGCCGAAATTTTGACCCCCTCCGATCTTCTTGAAACTCTGTGGATTCTGACAGAGGGCCCACGAGGACTTCGACCAGCGCGCAAAAAATGGAGGCTCTAGACCCTTCCAGAGCCGAGATATCGGATGTCAAAGTTTTGACCCGAAAAAAAAACATAAGGGGTAACACTGTCCGTTTTTGGCCGAAATTTTGACCCCGCTCCGATCTTTCTTGAAACTCTGGATTCTGACAGAGGGCCACGAGACTTCGACCAGCGCGCAAAAATGGAGGCTCTAGACCCTTCCAGAGCCGAGATATCGGATGTCAAAGTTTTGACCCGAAAAAAAAAACATAAGGGGTAACACTGTCGTTTTTGGCCGAAATTTTGACCCCCTCCGATATTCTTGAAACTCTGGATTCTGACAGAGGGCCACGAGACTTCGACCAGCACGCAAAAATGGAGGCTCTAGACCCTTCCAGAGCCGAGATATCGGATGTCAAAGTTTTGACCTGAAAAAAAAAAACATAAGGGGTAACACTGTCGTTTTTGGCCGAAATTTTGACCCCCTCCGATCTTCTTGAAACTCTGGATTCTGACAGAGGGCCACGAGACTTCGACCAGCGCGCAAAAATGGAGGCTCTAGACCCTTCCAGAGCCGAGATATCGGATGTCAAAGTTTTGACCCGAAAAAAAAAAACATAAGGGGTAACACTGTCGTTTTTGGCCGAAATTTTGACCCCCCTCCGATCTTCTTGAAACTCTGGATTCAGACAGAGGGCCACGAGACTTCGACCAGCGCGCAAAAATGGAGGCTCTAGACCCTTCCAGAGCCGAGATATCGGATGTCAAAGTTTTGACCTGAAAAAAAAAAAACATAAGGGGTAACACTGTCGTTTTTGGCCGAAATTTTGACCCCCTCAGATCTTCTTGAAACTCTGGATTCTGACAGAGGGCCACGAGACTTCAACCAGCGCGCAAAATTGGAGGCTCTAGACCCTTCCAGAGCCGAGATATCGGATGTCAAAGTTTTGACCTGAAAAAAAAAACATAAGGGGTAACACTGTCGTTTTTGGCCAAAATTTTGACCCCCTCCGATCTTCTTGAAACTCTGGATTCTGACAGAGGGCCACGAGACTTCGACCAGCGCGCAAAAATGGAGGCTCTAGACCCTTCCAGAGCCGAGATATCGGATGTCAAAGTTTTGACCCAAAAAAAAAACATAAGGGGTAACACTGTCGTTTTTGGCCGAAATTTTGACCCCCTCCGATCTTCTTGAAACTCTGGATTCTGACAGAGGGCCACGAGACTTCGACCAGCGCGCAAAAATGGAGGCTCTAGACCCTTCCAGAGCCGAGATATCGGATGTCAAAGTTTTGACCCGAAAAAAAAAACATAAGGGGTAACACTGTCGTTTTTGGCCGAAATTTTGACCCCCTCCGATATTCTTGAAACTCTGGATTCTGACAGAGGGCCACGAGACTTCGACCAGCACGCAAAAATGGAGGCTCTAGACCCTTCCAGAGCCGAGATATCGGATGTCAAAGTTTTGACCTGAAAAAAAAACATAAGGGGTAACACTGTCGTTTTTGGCCGAAATTTTGACCCCCTCCGATCTTCTTGAAACTCTGGATTCTGACAGAGGGCCACGAGACTTCGACCAGCGCGCAAAAATGGAGGCTCTAGACCCTTCCAGAGCCGAGATATCGGATGTCAAAGTTTTGACCCGAAAAAAAAAAAACATAAGGGGTAACACTGTCGTTTTTGGCCGAAATTTTGACCCCCTCCGATCTTCTTGAAACTCTGGATTCTGACAGAGGGCCACGAGACTTCGACCAGCGCGCAAAAATGGAGGCTCTAGACCCTTCCAGAGCCGAGATATCGGATGTCAAAGTTTTGACCTGAAAAAAAAAAACATAAGGGGTAACACTGTCGTTTTTGGCCGAAATTTTGACCCCCTCAGATCTTCTTGAAACTCTGGATTCTGACAGAGGGCCACGAGACTTCGACCAGCGCGCAAAATTGGAGGCTCTAGACCCTTCCAGAGCCGAGATATCGGATGTCAAAGTTTTGACCTGAAAAAAAAAACATAAGGGGTAACACTGTCGTTTTTGGCCAAAATTTTGACCCCCTCCGATCTTCTTGAAACTCTGGATTCTGACAGAGGGCCACGAGACTTCGACCAGCGCGCAAAAATGGAGGCTCTAGACCCTTCCAGAGCCGAAATATCGGATGTCAAAGTTTTGACCTGAAAAAAAAACATAAGGGGTAACACTGTCGTTTTTGGCCGAAATTTTGACCCCCTCCGATCTTCTTGAAACTCTGGATTCTGACAGAGGGCCACGAGACTTCGACCAGCGCGCAAAAATGGAGGCTCTAGACCCTTCCAGAGCCGAGATATCGGATGTCAAAGTTTTGACCTGAAAAAAAAACATAAGGGGTAACACTGTCGTTTTTGGCCGAAATTTTGACCCCCTCCGATCTTCTTGAAACTCTGGATTCTGACAGAGGGCCACGAGACTTCGACCAGCGCGCAAAAATGGAGGCTCTAGACCCTTCCAGAGCCGAGATATCGGATGTCAAAGTTTTGACCCGAAAAAAAAAACATAAGGGGTAACACTGTCGTTTTTGGCCGAAATTTTGACCCCCTCCGATCTTCTTGAAACTCTGGATTCGGACAGAGGGCCACGAGACTTCGACCAGCGCGCAAAAATGGAGGCTCTAGACCCTTCCAGAGCCGAGATATCGGATGTCAAAGTTTTGACCTGAAAAAAAAACATAAGGGGTAACACTGTCGGTTTTGGCCGAAATTTTGACCCCCTCCGATCTTTTTGAAACTCTGGATTCTGACAGAGGGCCACGAGACTTCGACCAGCGCGCAAAAATGGAGGCTCTAGACCCTTCCAGAGCCGAGATATCGGATGTCAAAGTTTTGACCTGAAAAAAAAACATAAGGGGTAACACTGTCGTTTTTGGCCGAAATTTTGACCCCCTCCGATCTTCATGAAACTCTGGATTCTGACAGAGGGCCACGAGACTTCGACCAGCGCGCAAAAATGGAGGCTCTAGACCCTTCCAGAGCCGAGATATCGGATGTTAAAGTTTTGACCTGAAAAAAAAACATAAGGGGTAACACTGTCGTTTTTGGCCGAAATTTTGACCCCCTCAGATCTTCTTGAAACTCTGGATTCTGACAGAGGGCCACGAGACTTCGACCAGCGCGCAAAATTGGAGGCTCTAGACCCTTCCAGAGCCGAGATATCGGATGTCAAAGTTTTGACCTGAAAAAAAAAAACATAAGGGGTAACACTGTCGTTTTTGGCCAAAATTTTGACCCCCTCCGATCTTCTTGAAACTCTGGATTCTGACAGAGGGCCACGAGACTTCGACCAGCGCGCAAAAATGGAGGCTCTAGACCCTTCCAGAGCCGAGATATCGGATGTCAAAGTTTTGACCCAAAAAAAAAACAAAAGGGGTAACACTGTCGTTTTTGGCCGAAATTTTGACCCCCTCCGATCTTCTTGAAACTCTGGATTCTGACAGAGGGCCACGAGACTTCGACCAGCGCGCAAAAATGGAGGCTCTAGACCCTTCCAGAGCCGAGATATCGGATGTCAAAGTTTTGACCCGAAAAAAAACATAAGGGGTAACACTGTCGTTTTTGGCCGTAATTTTGACCCCCTCCGATCTTCTTGAAACTCTGGATTCTGACAGAGGGCCACGAGACTTCGACCAGCGCGCAAAAATGGAGGCTCTAGACCCTTCCAGAGCCGAGATATCGGATGTCAAAGTTTTGACCCGAAAAAAAAAACATAAGGGGTAACACTGTCGTTTTTGGCCGAAATTTTGACCCCCTCCGATATTCTTGAAACTCTGGATTCTGACAGAGGGCCACGAGACTTCGACCAGCACGCAAAAATGGAGGCTCTAGACCCTTCCAGAGCCGATATATCGGATGTCAAAGTTTTGACCTGAAAAAAAAAACATAAGGGGTAACACTGTCGTTTTTGGCCGAAATTTTGACCCCCTCCGATCTTCTTGAAACTCTGGATTCTGACAGAGGGCCACGAGACTTCAACCAGCGCGCAAAAATGGAGGCTCTAGACCCTTCCAGAGCCGAGATATCGGATGTCAAAGTTTTGACCTGAAAAAAAAACATAAGGGGTAACACTGTCGTTTTTGGCCGAAATTTTGACCCCCTCCGATCTTCTTGAAACTCTGGATTCTGACAGAGGGCCACGAGACTTCGACCAGCGCGCAAAAATGGAGGCTCTAGACCCTTCCAGAGCCGTGATATCGGATGTCAAAGTTTTGACCCGAAAAAAAAACATAAGGGGTAACACTGTCGTTTTTGGCCGAAATTTTGACCCCCTCCGATCTTCTTGAAACTCTGGATTCTGACAGAGGGCCACGAGACTTCGACCAGCGCGCAAAAATGGAGGCTCTAGACCCTTCCAGAGCCGAGATATCGGATGTCAAAGTTTTGACCCGAAAAAAAAACATAAGGGGTAACACTGTCATTTTTGGCCGAAATTTTGACCCCCTCCGATCTTTTTGAAACTCTGGATTCTGACAGAGGGCCACGAGACTTCGACCAGCGCGCAAAAATGGAGGCTCTAGACCCTTCCAGAGCCGAGATATCGGATGTCAAAGTTTTGACCTGAAAAAAAAAAACATAAGGGGTAACACTGTCGTTTTTGGCCGAAATTTTGACCCCCTCCGATCTTCTTGAAACTCTGGATTCTGACAGAGGGCCACGAGACTTCGACCAGCGCGCAAAAATGGAGGCTCTAGACCCTTCCAGAGCCGAAATATCGGATGTCAAAGTTTTGACCTGAAAAAAAAACATAAGGGGTAACACTGTCGTTTTTGGCCGAAATTTTGACCCCCTCCGATCTTCTTGAAACTCTGGATTCTGACAAAGGGCCACGAGACTTCGACCAGCGTGCAAAAATGGAGGCTCTAGACCCTTCCAGAGCCGAGATATCGGATGTCAAAGTTTTGACCCAAAAAAAAAACATAAGGGGTAACACTGTCGTTTTTGGCCGAAATTTTGACCCCCTCCGATCTTCTTGAAACTCTGGATTCTGACAGAGGGCCACAAGACTTCGACCAGCGCGCAAAAATGGAGGCTCTAGACCCTTCCAGAGCCGAGATATCGGATGTCAAAGTTTTGACCCGAAAAAAAAACATAAGGGGTAACACTGTCGTTTTTGGCCGAAATTTTGACCCCCTCCGATCTTCTTGAAACTCTGGATTCTGACAGAGGGCCACGAGACTTCGACCAGCGCGCAAAAATGGAGGCTCTAGACCCTTCCAGAGCCGAGATATCGGATGTCAAAGTTTTGACCCGAAAAAAAAAACATAAGGGGTAACACTGTCGTTTTTGGCCGAAATTTTGACCCCCTCCGATATTCTTGAAACTCTGGATTCTGACAGAGGGCCACGAGACTTCGACCAGCACGCAAAAATGGAGGCTCTAGACCCTTCCAGAGCCGAGATATCGGATGTCAAAGTTTTGACCTGAAAAAAAAAACATAAGGGGTAACACTGTCGTTTTTGGCCGAAATTTTGACCCCCTCCGATCTTCTTGAAACTCTGGATTCTGACAGAGGGCCACGAGACTTCGACCAGCGCGCAAAAATGGAGGCTCTAGACCCTTCCAGAGCCGAGATATCGGATGTCAAAGTTTTGACCCGAAAAAAAAAAACATAAGGGGTAACACTGTCGTTTTTGGCCGAAATTTTGACCCCCTCCGATCTTCTTGAAACTCTGGATTCAGACAGAGGGCCACGAGACTTCGACCAGCGCGCAAAAATGGAGGCTCTAGACCCTTCCAGAGCCGAGATATCGGATGTCAAAGTTTTGACCTGAAAAAAAAAAACATAAGGGGTAACACTGTCGTTTTTGGCCGAAATTTTGACCCCCTCAGATCTTCTTGAAACTCTGGATTCTGACAGAGGGCCACGAGACTTCAACCAGCGCGCAAAATTGGAGGCTCTAGACCCTTCCAGAGCCGAGATATCGGATGTCAAAGTTTTGACCTGAAAAAAAAAACATAAGGGGTAACACTGTCGTTTTTGGCCAAAATTTTGACCCCCTCCGATCTTCTTGAAACTCTGGATTCTGACAGAGGGCCACGAGACTTCGACCAGCGCGCAAAAATGGAGGCTCTAGACCCTTCCAGAGCCGAGATATCGGATGTCAAAGTTTTGACCCAAAAAAAAAACATAAGGGGTAACACTGTCGTTTTTGGCCGAAATTTTGACCCCCTCCGATCTTCTTGAAACTCTGGATTCTGACAGAGGGCCACGAGACTTCGACCAGCGCGCAAAAATGGAGGCTCTAGACCCTTCCAGAGCCGAGATATCGGATGTCAAAGTTTTGACCCGAAAAAAAAAACATAAGGGGTAACACTGTCGTTTTTGGCCGAAATTTTGACCCCCTCCGATATTCTTGAAACTCTGGATTCTGACAGAGGGCCACGAGACTTCGACCAGCACGCAAAAATGGAGGCTCTAGACCCTTCCAGAGCCGAGATATCGGATGTCAAAGTTTTGACCTGAAAAAAAAAACATAAGGGGTAACACTGTCGTTTTTGGCCGAAATTTTGACCCCCTCCGATCTTCTTGAAACTCTGGATTCTGACAGAGGGCCACGAGACTTCGACCAGCGCGCAAAAATGGAGGCTCTAGACCCTTCCAGAGCCGAGATATCGGATGTCAAAGTTTTGACCCGAAAAAAAAAAAAACATAAGGGGTAACACTGTCGTTTTTGGCCGAAATTTTGACCCCCTCCGATCTTCTTGAAACTCTGGATTCTGACAGAGGGCCACGAGACTTCGACCAGCGCGCAAAAATGGAGGCTCTAGACCCTTCCAGAGCCGAGATATCGGATGTCAAAGTTTTGACCTGAAAAAAAAAAACATAAGGGGTAACACTGTCGTTTTTGGCCGAAATTTTGACCCCCTCAGATCTTCTTGAAACTCTGGATTCTGACAGAGGGCCACGAGACTTCGACCAGCGCGCAAAATTGGAGGCTCTAGACCCTTCCAGAGCCGAGATATCGGATGTCAAAGTTTTGACCTGAAAAAAAAAACATAAGGGGTAACACTGTCGTTTTTGGCCAAAATTTTGACCCCCTCCGATCTTCTTGAAACTCTGGATTCTGACAGAGGGCCACGAGACTTCGACCAGCGCGCAAAAATGGAGGCTCTAGACCCTTCCAGAGCCGAAATATCGGATGTCAAAGTTTTGACCTGAAAAAAAAACATAAGGGGTAACACTGTCGTTTTTGGCCGAAATTTTGACCCCCTCCGATCTTCTTGAAACTCTGGATTCTGACAGAGGGCCACGAGACTTCGACCAGCGCGCAAAAATGGAGGCTCTAGACCCTTCCAGAGCCGAGATATCGGATGTCAAAGTTTTGACCTGAAAAAAAAACATAAGGGGTAACACTGTCGTTTTTGGCCGAAATTTTGACCCCCTCCGATCTTCTTGAAACTCTGGATTCTGACAGAGGGCCACGAGACTTCGACCAGCGCGCAAAAATGGAGGCTCTAGACCCTTCCAGAGCCGAGATATCGGATGTCAAAGTTTTGACCTGAAAAAAAAAACATAAGGGGTAACACTGTCGTTTTTGGCCGAAATTTTGACCCCCTCCGATCTTCTTGAAACTCTGGATTCTGACAGAGGGCCACGAGACTTCGACCAGCGCGCAAAAATGGAGGCTCTAGACCCTTCCAGAGCCGAGATATCGGATGTCAAAGTTTTGACCTGAAAAAAAAACATAAGGGGTAACACTGTCGTTTTTGGCCGAAATTTTGACCCCCTCCGATCTTCTTGAAACTCTGGATTCTGACAGAGGGCCACGAGACTTCGACCAGCGCGCAAAAATGGAGGCTCTAGACCCTTCCAGAGCCGAGATATCGGATGTCAAAGTTTTGACCTGAAAAAAAACATAAGGGGTAACACTGTCGTTTTTGGCCGAAATTTTGACCCCCTCCGATCTTCTTGAAACTCTGGATTCTGACAGAGGGCCACGAGACTTCGACCAGCGCGCAAAAATGGAGGCTCTAGACCCTTCCAGAGCCGAGATATCGGATGTCAAAGTTTTGACCCGAAAAAAAAAACATAAGGGGTAACACTGTCGTTTTTGGCCGAAATTTTGACCCCCTCCGATCTTCTTGAAACTCTGGATTCGGACAGAGGGCCACGAGACTTCGACCAGCGCGCAAAAATGGAGGCTCTAGACCCTTCCAGAGCCGAGATATCGGATGTCAAAGTTTTGACCTGAAAAAAAAACATAAGGGGTAACACTGTCGTTTTTGGCCGAAATTTTGACCCCCTCCGATCTTCTTGAAACTCTGGATTCTGACAGAGGGCCACGAGACTTCGACCAGCGCGCAAAAATGGAGGCTCTAGACCCTTCCAGAGCCGAGATATCGGATGTCAAAGTTTTGACCTGAAAAAAAAACATAAGGGGTAACACTGTCGTTTTTGGCCGAAATTTTGACCCCCTCCGATCTTCATGAAACTCTGGATTCTGACAGAGGGCCACGAGACTTCGACCAGCGCGCAAAAATGGAGGCTCTAGACCCTTCCAGAGCCGAGATATCGGATGTTAAAGTTTTGACCTGAAAAAAAAACATAAGGGGTAACACTGTCGTTATTGGCCGAAATTTTGACCCCCTCAGATCTTCTTGAAACTCTGGATTCTGACAGAGGGCCACGAGACTTCGACCAGCGCGCAAAATTGGAGGCTCTAGACCCTTCCAGAGCCGAGATATCGGATGTCAAAGTTTTGACCTGAAAAAAAAAACATAAGGGGTAACACTGTCGTTTTTGGCCAAAATTTTGACCCCCTCCGATCTTCTTGAAACTCTGGATTCTGACAGAGGGCCACGAGACTTCGACCAGCGCGCAAAAATGGAGGCTCTAGACCCTTCCAGAGCCGAGATATCGGATGTCAAAGTTTTGACCCAAAAAAAAAACATAAGGGGTAACACTGTCGTTTTTGGCCGAAATTTTGACTCCCTCCGATATTCTTGAAACTCTGGATTCTGACAGAGGGCCACGAGACTTCGACCAGCACACAAAAATGGAGGCTCTAGACCCTTCCAGAGCCGAGATATCGGATGTCAAAGTTTTGACCTGAAAAAAAAAACATAAGGGGTAACACTGTCGTTTTTGGCCGAAATTTTGACCCCCTCCGATCTTCTTGAAACTCTGGATTCTGACAGAGGGAAACCAGACTTCAACCAGCGCGCAAAAATGGAGGCTCTAGACCCTTCCAGAGCCGAGATATCGGATGTCAAAGTTTTGACCTGAAAAAAAAAACATAAGGGGTAACACTGTCGTTTTTGGCCCAAATTTTGACCCCCTCCGATCTTCTTGAAACTCTGGATTCTGACAGAGGGCCACGAGACTTCGACCAGCGCGCAAAAATGGAGGCTCTAGACCCTTCCAGAGCCGTGATATCGGATGTCAAAGTTTTGACCCGAAAAAAAAACATAAGGGGTAACACTGTCGTTTTTGGCCGAAATTTTGACCCCCTCCGATCCTCTTGAAACTCTGGATTCTGACAGAGGGCCACGAGACTTCGACCAGCGCGCAAAAATGGAGGCTCTAGACCCTTCCAGAGCCGAGATATCGGATGTCAAAGTTTTGACCCGAAAAAAAAACATAAGGGGTAACACTGTCATTTTTGGCCGAAATTTTGACCCCCTCCGATCTTCTTGAAACTCTGGATTCTGACAGAGGGCCACGAGACTTCGACCAGCGCGCAAAAATGGAGGCTCTAGACCCTTCCAGAGCCGAGATATCGGATGTCAAAGTTTTGACCTGAAAAAAAAAACATAAGGGGTAACACTGTCGTTTTTGGCCGAAATTTTGACCCCCTCCGATCTTCTTGAAACTCTGGATTCTGACAGAGGGCCACGAGACTTCGACCAGCGCGCAAAAATGGAGGCTCTAGACCCTTCCAGAGCCGAAATATCGGATGTCAAAGTTTTGACCTGAAAAAAAAAACATAAGGGGTAACACTGTCGTTTTTGGCCGAAATTTTGACCCCCTCCGATCTTCTTGAAACTCTGGATTCTGACAGAGGGCCACGAGACTTCGACCAGCGTGCAAAAATGGAGGCTCTAGACCCTTCCAGAGCCGAGATATCGGATGTCAAAGTTTTGACCCCAAAAAAAAAACATAAGGGGTAACACTGTCGTTTTTGGCCGAAATTTTGACCCCCTCCGATCTTCTTGAAACTCTGGATTCTGACAGAGGGCCACGAGACTTCGACCAGCGCGCAAAAATGGAGGCTCTAGACCCTTCCAGAGCCGAGATATCGGATGTCAAAGTTTTGACCCGAAAAAAAAACATAAGGGGTAACACTGTCGTTTTTGGCCGAAATTTTGACCCCCTCCGATCTTCTTGAAACTCTGGATTCTGACAGAGGGCCACGAGACTTCGACCAGCACGCAAAAATGGAGGCTCTAGACCCTTCCAGAGCCGAGATATCGGATGTCAAAGTTTTGACCTGAAAAAAAAAAACATAAGGGGTAACACTGTCGTTTTTGGCCGAAATTTTGACCCCCTCCGATCTTCTTGAAACTCTGGATTCTGACAGAGGGCCACGAGACTTCGACCAGCGCGCAAAAATGGAGGCTCTAGACCCTTCCAGAGCCGAGATATCGGATGTCAAAGTTTTGACCTGAAAAAAAAACATAAGGGGTAACACTGTCGTTTTTGGCCGAAATTTTGACCCCCTCCGATCTTCTTGAAACTCTGGATTCTGACAGAGGGCCACGAGACTTCGACCAGCACGCAAAAATGGAGGCTCTAGACCCTTCCAGAGCCGAGATATCGGATGTCAAAGTTTTGACCTGAAAAAAAAACATAAGGGGTAACACTGTCGTTTTTGGCCGAAATTTTGACCCCCTCCGATCTTCTTGAAACTCTGGATTCTGACAGAGGGCCACGAGACTTCGACCAGCGCGCAAAAATGGAGGCTCTAGACCCTTCCAGAGCCGAGATATCGGATGTCAAAGTTTTGACCTGAAAAAAAAACATAAGGGGTAACACTGTCGTTTTTGGCCGAAATTTTGACCCCCTCCGATCTTCTTGAAACTCTGGATTCTGACAGAGGGCCACGAGACTTCGACCAGCGCGCAAAAATGGAGGCTCTAGACCCTTCCAGAGCCGAGATATCGGATGTCAAAGTTTTGACCTGAAAAAAAAAACATAAGGGGTAACACTGTCGTTTTTGGCCGAAATTTTGACCCCCTCCGATCTTCTTGAAACTCTGGATTCTGACAGAGAGCCACGAGACTTCGACCAGCGCGCAAAAATGGAGGCTCTAGACCCTTCCAGAGCCGAGATATCGGATGTCAAAGTTTTGACCTGAAAAAAAAAACATAAGGGGTAACACTGTCGTTTTTGGCCGAAATTTTGACCCCCTCCGATCTTCTTGAAACTCTGGATTCTGACAGAGGGCCACGAGACTTCGACCAGCGCGCAAAAATGGAGGCTCTAGACCCTTCCAGAGCCGAGATATCGGATGTCAAAGTTTTGACCTGAAAAAAAAACATAAGGGGTAACACTGTCGTTTTTGGCCGAAATTTTGACCCCCTCCGATCTTCTTGAAACTCTGGATTCTGACAGAGGGCCACGAGACTTCGACCAGCGCGCAAAAATGGAGGCTCTAGACCCTTCCAGAGCCGAGATATCGGATGTCAAAGTTTTGACCCGAAAAAAAAAACATAAGGGGTAACACTGTCGTTTTTGGCCGAAATTTTGACCCCCTCCGATCTTCTTGAAACTCTGGATTCGGACAGAGGGCCACGAGACTTCGACCAGCGCGCAAAAATGGAGGCTCTAGACCCTTCCAGAGCCGAGATATCGGATGTCAAAGTTTTGACCTGAAAAAAAAACATAAGGGGTAACACTGTCGTTTTGGCCGAAATTTTGACCCCCTCCGATCTTTTTGAAACTCTGGATTCTGACAGAGGGCCACGAGACTTCGACCAGCGCGCAAAAATGGAGGCTCTAGACCCTTCCAGAGCCGAGATATCGGATGTCAAAGTTTTGACCTGAAAAAAAAACATAAGGGGTAACACTGTCGTTTTTGGCCGAAATTTTGACCCCCTCCGATCTTCATGAAACTCTGGATTCTGACAGAGGGCCACGAGACTTCGACCAGCGCGCAAAAATGGAGGCTCTAGACCCTTCCAGAGCCGAGATATCGGATGTTAAAGTTTTGACCTGAAAAAAAAACATAAGGGGTAACACTGTCGTTTTTGGCCGAAATTTTGACCCCCTCAGATCTTCTTGAAACTCTGGATTCTGACAGAGGGCCACGAGACTTCGACCAGCGCGCAAAATTGGAGGCTCTAGACCCTTCCAGAGCCGAGATATCGGATGTCAAAGTTTTGACCTGAAAAAAAAAAACATAAGGGGTAACACTGTCGTTTTTGGCCAAAATTTTGACCCCCTCCGATCTTCTTGAAACTCTGGATTCTGACAGAGGGCCACGAGACTTCGACCAGCGCGCAAAAATGGAGGCTCTAGACCCTTCCAGAGCCGAGATATCGGATGTCAAAGTTTTGACCCAAAAAAAAAACAAAAGGGGTAACACTGTCGTTTTTGGCCGAAATTTTGACCCCCTCCGATCTTCTTGAAACTCTGGATTCTGACAGAGGGCCACGAGACTTCGACCAGCGCGCAAAAATGGAGGCTCTAGACCCTTCCAGAGCCGAGATATCGGATGTCAAAGTTTTGACCCGAAAAAAAACATAAGGGGTAACACTGTCGTTTTTGGCCGAAATTTTGACCCCCTCCGATCTTCTTGAAACTCTGGATTCTGACAGAGGGCCACGAGACTTCGACCAGCGCGCAAAAATGGAGGCTCTAGACCCTTCCAGAGCCGAGATATCGGATGTCAAAGTTTTGACCCGAAAAAAAAAACATAAGGGGTAACACTGTCGTTTTTGGCCGAAATTTTGACCCCCTCCGATATTCTTGAAACTCTGGATTCTGACAGAGGGCCACGAGACTTCGACCAGCACGCAAAAATGGAGGCTCTAGACCCTTCCAGAGCCGAGATATCGGATGTCAAAGTTTTGACCTGAAAAAAAAAACATAAGGGGTAACACTGTCGTTTTTGGCCGAAATTTTGACCCCCTCCGATCTTCTTGAAACTCTGGATTCTGACAGAGGGCCACGAGACTTCAACCAGCGCGCAAAAATGGAGGCTCTAGACCCTTCCAGAGCCGAGATATCGGATGTCAAAGTTTTGACCTGAAAAAAAAACATAAGGGGTAACACTGTCGTTTTTGGCCGAAATTTTGACCCCCTCCGATCTTCTTGAAACTCTGGATTCTGACAGAGGGCCACGAGACTTCGACCAGCGCGCAAAAATGGAGGCTCTAGACCCTTCCAGAGCCGTGATATCGGATGTCAAAGTTTTGACCCGAAAAAAAAACATAAGGGGTAACACTGTCGTTTTTGGCCGAAATTTTGACCCCCTCCGATCTTCTTGAAACTCTGGATTCTGACAGAGGGCCACGAGACTTCGACCAGCGCGCAAAAATGGAGGCTCTAGACCCTTCCAGAGCCGAGATATCGGATGTCAAAGTTTTGACCCGAAAAAAAAACATAAGGGGTAACACTGTCATTTTTGGCCGAAATTTTGACCCCCTCCGATCTTTTTGAAACTCTGGATTCTGACAGAGGGCCACGAGACTTCGACCAGCGCGCAAAAATGGAGGCTCTAGACCCTTCCAGAGCCGAGATATCGGATGTCAAAGTTTTGACCTGAAAAAAAAAAACATAAGGGGTAACACTGTCGTTTTTGGCCGAAATTTTGACCCCCTCCGATCTTCTTGAAACTCTGGATTCTGACAGAGGGCCACGAGACTTCGACCAGCGCGCAAAAATGGAGGCTCTAGACCCTTCCAGAGCCGAAATATCGGATGTCAAAGTTTTGACCTGAAAAAAAAACATAAGGGGTAACACTGTCGTTTTTGGCCGAAATTTTGACCCCCTCCGATCTTCTTGAAACTCTGGATTCTGACAAAGGGCCACGAGACTTCGACCAGCGTGCAAAAATGGAGGCTCTAGACCCTTCCAGAGCCGAGATATCGGATGTCAAAGTTTTGACCCAAAAAAAAAACATAAGGGGTAACACTGTCGTTTTTGGCCGAAATTTTGACCCCCTCCGATCTTCTTGAAACTCTGGATTCTGACAGAGGGCCACGAGACTTCGACCAGCGCGCAAAAATGGAGGCTCTAGACCCTTCCAGAGCCGAGATATCGGATGTCAAAGTTTTGACCCGAAAAAAAAACATAAGGGGTAACACTGTCGTTTTTGGCCGAAATTTTGACCCCCTCCGATCTTCTTGAAACTCTGGATTCTGACAGAGGGCCACGAGACTTCGACCAGCGCGCAAAAATGGAGGCTCTAGACCCTTCCAGAGCCGAGATATCGGATGTCAAAGTTTTGACCCGAAAAAAAAAACATAAGGGGTAACACTGTCGTTTTTGGCCGAAATTTTGACCCCCTCCGATATTCTTGAAACTCTGGATTCTGACAGAGGGCCACGAGACTTCGACCAGCACGCAAAAATGGAGGCTCTAGACCCTTCCAGAGCCGAGATATCGGATGTCAAAGTTTTGACCTGAAAAAAAAAACATAAGGGGTAACACTGTCGTTTTTGGCCGAAATTTTGACCCCCTCCGATCTTCTTGAAACTCTGGATTCTGACAGAGGGCCACGAGACTTCGACCAGCGCGCAAAAATGGAGGCTCTAGACCCTTCCAGAGCCGAGATATCGGATGTCAAAGTTTTGACCCGAAAAAAAAAAACATAAGGGGTAACACTGTCGTTTTTGGCCGAAATTTTGACCCCCTCCGATCTTCTTGAAACTCTGGATTCAGACAGAGGGCCACGAGACTTCGACCAGCGCGCAAAAATGGAGGCTCTAGACCCTTCCAGAGCCGAGATATCGGATGTCAAAGTTTTGACCTGAAAAAAAAAAAACATAAGGGGTAACACTGTCGTTTTTGGCCGAAATTTTGACCCCCTCAGATCTTCTTGAAACTCTGGATTCTGACAGAGGGCCACGAGACTTCAACCAGCGCGCAAAATTGGAGGCTCTAGACCCTTCCAGAGCCGAGATATCGGATGTCAAAGTTTTGACCTGAAAAAAAAAACATAAGGGGTAACACTGTCGTTTTTGGCCAAAATTTTGACCCCCTCCGATCTTCTTGAAACTCTGGATTCTGACAGAGGGCCACGAGACTTCGACCAGCGCGCAAAAATGGAGGCTCTAGACCCTTCCAGAGCCGAGATATCGGATGTCAAAGTTTTGACCCAAAAAAAAAACATAAGGGGTAACACTGTCGTTTTTGGCCGAAATTTTGACCCCCTCCGATCTTCTTGAAACTCTGGATTCTGACAGAGGGCCACGAGACTTCGACCAGCGCGCAAAAATGGAGGCTCTAGACCCTTCCAGAGCCGAGATATCGGATGTCAAAGTTTTGACCCGAAAAAAAACATAAGGGGTAACACTGTCGTTTTTGGCCGAAATTTTGACCCCCTCCGATCTTCTTGAAACTCTGGATTCTGACAGAGGGCCACGAGACTTCGACCAGCGCGCAAAAATGGAGGCTCTAGACCCTTCCAGAGCCGAGATATCGGATGTCAAAGTTTTGACCCGAAAAAAAAAACATAAGGGGTAACACTGTCGTTTTTGGCCGAAATTTTGACCCCCTCCGATATTCTTGAAACTCTGGATTCTGACAGAGGGCCACGAGACTTCGACCAGCACGCAAAAATGGAGGCTCTAGACCCTTCCAGAGCCGAGATATCGGATGTCAAAGTTTTGACCTGAAAAAAAAAAACATAAGGGGTAACACTGTCGTTTTTGGCCGAAATTTTGACCCCCTCCGATCTTCTTGAAACTCTGGATTCTGACAGAGGGCCACGAGACTTCAACCAGCGCGCAAAAATGGAGGCTCTAGACCCTTCCAGAGCCGAGATATCGGATGTCAAAGTTTTGACCTGAAAAAAAAAACATAAGGGGTAACACTGTCGTTTTTGGCCGAAATTTTGACCCCCTCCGATCTTCTTGAAACTCTGGATTCTGACAGAGGGCCACGAGACTTCGACCAGCGCGCAAAAATGGAGGCTCTAGACCCTTCCAGAGCCGTGATATCGGATGTCAAAGTTTTGACCCGAAAAAAAAACATAAGGGGTAACACTGTCGTTTTTGGCCGAAATTTTGACCCCCTCCGATCTTCTTGAAACTCTGGATTCTGACAGAGGGCCACGAGACTTCGACCAGCGCGCAAAAATGGAGGCTCTAGACCCTTCCAGAGCCGAGATATCGGATGTCAAAGTTTTGACCCGAAAAAAAAACATAAGGGGTAACACTGTCATTTTTGGCCGAAATTTTGACCCCCTCCGATCTTCTTGAAACTCTGGATTCTGACAGAGGGCCACGAGACTTCGACCAGCGCGCAAAAATGGAGGCTCTAGACCCTCCCAGAGCCGAGATATCGGATGTCAAAGTTTTGACCTGAAAAAAAAAACATAAGGGGTAACACTGTCGTTTTTGGCCGAAATTTTGACCCCCTCCGATCTTCTTGAAACTCTGGATTCTGACAGAGGGCCACGAGACTTCGACCAGCGCGAAAAAATGGAGGCTCTAGACCCTTCCAGAGCCGAAATATCGGATGTCAAAGTTTTGACCTGAAAAAAAAACATAAGGGGTAACACTGTCGTTTTTGGCCGAAATTTTGACCCCCTCCGATCTTCTTGAAACTCTGGATTCTGACAGAGGGCCACGAGACTTCGACCAGCGCGCAAAAATGGAGGCTCTAGACCCTTCCAGAGCCGAGATATCGGATGTCAAAGTTTTGACCCAAAAAAAAAACATAAGGGGTAACACTGTCGTTTTTGGCCGAAATTTTGACCCCCTCCGATCTTCTTGAAACTCTGGATTCTGACAGAGGGCCACGAGACTTCGACCAGCGCGCAAAAATGGAGGCTCTAGACCCTTCCAGAGCCGAGATATCGGATGTCAAAGTTTTGACCCGAAAAAAAAACATAAGGGGTAACACTGTCGTTTTTGGCCGAAATTTTGACCCCCTCCGATCTTCTTGAAACTCTGGATTCTGACAGAGGGCCACGAGACTTCGACCAGCGCGCAAAAATGGAGGCTCTAGACCCTTCCAGAGCCGAGATATCGGATGTCAAAGTTTTGACCCGAAAAAAAAACATAAGGGGTAACACTGTCGTTTTTGGCCGAAATTTTGACCCCCTCCGATATTCTTGAAACTCTGGATTCTGACAGAGGGCCACGAGACTTCGACCAGCACGCAAAAATGGAGGCTCTAGACCCTTCCAGAGCCGAGATATCGGATGTCAAAGTTTTGACCTGAAAAAAAAAACATAAGGGGTAACACTGTCGTTTTTGGCCGAAATTTTGACCCCCTCCGATCTTCTTGAAACTCTGGATTCTGACAGAGGGCCACGAGACTTCGACCAGCGCGCAAAAATGGAGGCTCTAGACCCTTCCAGAGCCGAGATATCGGATGTCAAAGTTTTGACCCGAAAAAAAAAACATAAGGGGTAACACTGTCGTTTTTGGCCGAAATTTTGACCCCCTCCGATCTTCTTGAAACTCTGGATTCTGACAGAGGGCCACGAGACTTCGACCAGCGCGCAAAAATGGAGGCTCTAGACCCTTCCAGAGCCGAGATATCGGATGTCAAAGTTTTGACCTGAAAAAAAAAAACATAAGGGGTAACACTGTCGTTTTTGGCCGAAATTTTGACCCCCTCCGATCTTCTTGAAACTCTGGATTCTGACAGAGGGCCACGAGACTTCGACCAGCGCGCAAAAATGGAGGCTCTAGACCCTTCCAGAGCCGAGATATCAGACGTCAAAGTTTTGACCCGAAAAAAAACATAAGGGGTAACACTGTCGTTTTTGGCTGAAATTTTGACCCCCTCCGATCTTCTTGAAACTCTGGATTCTGACAGAGGGCCACGAGACTTCGACCAGCCCACAAAAATTGAGGCTCTAGACCCTTCCAGAGCCGAGATATCGGATGTCAAAGTTTTGACCCGAAAAAAAAACATAAGGGGTAACACTGTCGTTTTTGGCCGAAATTTTGACCCCCTCCGATCTTCTTGAAACTCTGGATTCTGACAGAGGGCCACGAGACTTCGACCAGCGTGCAAAAATGGAGGCTCTAGACCCTTCCAGAGCCGAGATATCGGATGTCAAAGTTTTGACCCGAAAAAAAAAAACATAAGGGGTAACACTGTCGTTTTTGGCCGAAATTTTGACCCCCTCCGATCTTCTTGAAACTCTGGATTCTGACAGAGGGCCACGAGACTTCGACCAGCGCGCAAAAATGGAGGCTCTAGACCCTTCCAGAGCCGAGATATCGGATGTCAAAGTTTTGACCCGAAAAAAAAAACATAAGGGGTAACACTGTCGTTTTTGGCCGAAATTTTGACCCCCTCCGATCTTCTTGAAACTCTGGATTCTGACAGAGGGCCACGAGACTTCGACCAGCGCGCAAAAATGGAGGCTCTAGACCCTTCCAGAGCCGAGATATCGGATGTCAAAGTTTTGACCTGAAAAAAAACCATAAGGGGTAACACTGTCGTTTTTGGCCGAAATTTTGACCCCCTCCGATCTTCTTGAAACTCTGGATTCTGACAGAGGGCCACGAGACTTCGACCAGCG
Source organism: Cyprinella venusta (assembly GCA_038021265.1). NCBI lineage: Eukaryota > Metazoa > Chordata > Actinopteri > Cypriniformes > Leuciscidae > Cyprinella > Cyprinella venusta. The sequence goes on from CM075863.1 coordinate 44,981,255, forward strand.
CACAAAAATGGAGGCTCTAGACCCTTCCAGAGCCGAGATATCGGATGTCAAAGTTTTGACCCAAAAAAAAAAAACATAAGGGGTAACACTGTCGTTTTTGGCCGAAATTTTGACCCCCTCCGATCTTCTTGAAACTCTGGATTCTGACAGAGGGCCACGAGACTTCGACCAGCGCGCAAAAATGGAGGCTCTAGACCCTTCCAGAGCCGAGATATCGGATGTCAAAGTTTTGACCCGAAAAAAAAAACATAAGGGGTAACACTGTCGTTTTTGGCCGAAATTTTGACCCCCTCTGATCTTCTTGAAACTCTGGATTCTGACAGAGGGCCATGAGACTTCAACCAGCGCGCAAAAATGGAGGCTCTAGACCCTTCCAGAGCCGAGATATCGGATGTCAAAGTTTTGACCCCCAAAAAAACATAAGGGGTAACACTGCCGTTTTTGGCCGAAATTTTAACCCCCTCCGATCTTCTTGAAACTCTGGATTCTGACAGAGGGCCACGAGACTTCGACCAGCGCGCAAAAATGGAGGCTCTAGACCCTTCCAGAGCCGAGATATCGGATGTCAAAGTTTTGACCTGAAAAAAAACATAAGGGGTAAAACTTTCATTTTTTTTTTTTGGCCGAAATTTTTACCCCCTCCAATCTTCTTGAAACTCTGGACTCTGACAGAGGGCCACGAGACTTCGACCAGCGCGCAAAAATGGAGGCTCTAGACCCTTCCAGAGCCGAGATATCGGATGTCAAAGTTTTGACCTGAAAAAAAAAAACATAAGGGGTAACACTGTCGTTTTTGGCCGAAATTTTGACCCCCTCCGATCTTCTTGAAACTCTGGATTCTGACAGAGGGCCACGAGACTTCGACCAGCGCGCAAAAATGGAGGCTCTAGACCCTTCCAGAGCCGAGATATCGGATGTCAAAGTTTTGACCTGAAAAAAAAAACATAAGGGGTAACACTGTCGTTTTTGGCCGAAATTTTGACCCCCTCCGATCTTCTTGAAAATCTGGATTCTGACAGAGGGCCACGAGACTTCGACCAGCGCGCAAAAATGGAGGCTCTAGACCCTTCCAGAGCCGAGATATCGGACGTCAAAGTTTTGACCCGAAAAAAAAACATAAGGGGTAACACTTTCGTTTTTGGCCGAAATTTTCACCCCCTCCGATCTTCTTGAAACTCTGGATTCTGACAGAGGGCCACGAGACTTCGACCAGCGCGCAAAAATGGAGGCTCTAGACCCTTCCAGAGCCGAGATATCAGACGTCAAAGTTTTGACCCAAAAAAAAACATAAGGGGTAACACTGTCGTTTTTGGCCGAAATTTTGACCCCCTCCGATCTTCTTGAAACTCTGGATTCTGACAGAGGGCCACGAGACTTCGACCAGCGCGCAAAAATGGAGGCTCTAGACCCTTCCAGAGCCGAGATATCGGATGTCAAAGTTTTGACCCAAGAAAAAACATAAGGGGTAACACTGTCGTTTTTGGCCGAAATTTTGACCCCCTCCGATCTTCTTGAAACTCTGGATTCTGACAGAGGGCCACGAGACTTCGACCAGCGCGCAAAAATGGAGGCTCTAGACCCTTCCAGAGCCGAGATATCAGACGTCAAAGTTTTGACCCGAAAAAAAAACATAAGGGGTAACACTGTCGTTTTTGGCCGAAATTTTGACCCCCTCCGATCTTCTTGAAACTCTGGATTCTGACAGAGGGCCATAAGACTTCAACCAGCGCGCAAAAATGGAGGCTCTAGACCCTTCCAGAGCCGAGATATCGGATGTCAAAGTTTTGACCTGAAAAAAAAACATAAGGGGTAACACTGCCGTTTTTGGCCGAAATTTTAACCCCCTCCGATCTTCTTGAAACTCTGGATTCTGACAGAGGGCCACGAGACTTCGACCAGCGCGCAAAAATGGAGGCTCTAGACCCTTCCAGAGCCGAGATATCGGATGTCAAAGTTTTGACCTGAAAAAAAAACATAAGGGGTAACACTTTCATTTTTTTTTTTTTGGCCGAAATTTTTACCCCCTCCGATCTTCTTGAAACTCTGGACTCTGACAGAGGGCCACGAGACTTCGACCAGCGCGCAAAAATGGAGGCTCTAGACCCTTCCAGAGCCGAGATATTGAAGGTCAAAATTTGGACCTGAAAAAAAAACATAAGGGCTAACACTGTCATTTTTTTTTTTGGCCGAAATTTTGACCCCCTCCGATCTTCTTGAAACTCTGGACTCTGACAGAGGGCCACGAGACTTCGACCAGCGTGCAAAAATGGAGGCTCTAGACCCTTCCAGAGCTGAGATATCGAAGGTCAAAATTTGGACCTGAAAAAAAAACATAAGGGGTAACACTGTCATTTTTTTTTTTGGCCGAAATTTTGACCCCCTCCGATCTTCTTGAAACTCTGGATTCTGACAGAGGGCCACGAGACTTCGACCAGCGCGCAAAAATGGAGGCTCTAGACCCTTCAAGAGCCGAGATATCGGACGTCAAAGTTTTGACCCGAAAAAAAAAACATAAGGGGTAACACTGTCGTTTTTGGCCGAAATTTTGACCCCCTCCGATCTTCTTGAAACTCTGGATTCTGACAGAGGACCACGAGACTTCGACCAGCGCGCAAAAATGGAGGCTCTAGACCCTTCCAGAGCCGAGATATCAGACGTCAAAATTTTGACCCGAAAAAAAAACATAAGGGGTAACACTGTCGTTTTTGGCCGAAATTTTGACCCCCTCCGATCTTCTTGAAACTCTGGATTCTGACAGAGGGCCACGAGACTTCGACCAGCGCGCAAAAATGGAGGCTCTAGACCCTTCCAGAGCCGAGATATCGGATGTCAAAGTTTTGACCTGAAAAAAAAAACATAAGGGGTAACACTGTCGTTTTTGGCCGAAATTTTGACCCCCTCCGATCTTCTTGAAACTCTGGATTCTGACAGAGGGCCACGAGACTTCAACCAGCGCGCAAAAATGGAGGCTCTAGACCCTTCCAGAGCCGAGATATCGGATGTCAAAGTTTTGACCCGAAAAAAAAACATAAGGGGTAACACTGTCGTTTTTGGCCGAAATTTTGACCCCCTCCGATCTTCTTGAAACTCTGGATTCTGACAGAGGGCCACGAGACTTCGACCAGCGCGCAAAAATGGAGGCTCTAGACCCTTCCAGAGCCGAGATATCGGATGTCAAAGTTTTGACCTGAAAAAAAAACATAAGGGGTAACACTGTCGTTTTTGGCCGAAATTTTGACCCCCTCCAATCTTCTTGAAACTCTGGATTCTGACAGAGGGCCACGAGACTTCGACCAGCGCGCAAAAATAGAGGCTCTAGACCCTTTCAGAGCCGAGATATCGGATGTCAAAGTTTTGACCCGAAAAAAAAAACATAAGGGGTAACACTGTCGTTTTTGGCCGAAATTTTGACCCCCTCCGATCTTCTTGAAACTCTGGATTCTGACAGAGGGCCACGAGACTTCGACCAGCGCGCAAAAATGGAGGCTCTAGACCCTTCCAAAGCCGAGATATCGGATGTCAAAGTTTTGACCTGAAAAAAAAAAACATAAGGGGTAACACTGTCGTTTTTGGCCGAAATTTTGACCCCCTCCGATCTTCTTGAAACTCTGGATTCTGACAGAGGGCCACGAGACTTCGACCAGCACGCAAAAATGGAGGCTCTAGACCCTTCAAGAGCCGAGATATCGGACGTCAAAGTTTTGACCCGAAAAAAAAAACATAAGGGGTAACACTGTCGTTTTTGGCCGAAATTTTGACCCCCTCCGATCTTCTTGAAACTCTGGATTCTGACAGAGGGCCACGAGACTTCGACCAGCGCGCAAAAATGGAGGCTCTAGACCCTTCCAGAGCCGAGATATCGGATGTCAAAGTTTTGACCTGAAAAAAACATAAGGGGTAACACTGTCGTTTTTGGCCGAAATTTTGACCCCCTCCGATATTCTTGAAACTCTGGATTCTGACAGAGGGCCACGAGACTTCGACCAGCGCGCAAAAATGGAGGCTCTAGACCCTTCCAGAGCCGAGATATCGGATGTCAAAGTTTTGAACCGAAAAAAAAAACATAAGGGGTAACACTGTCGTTTTTGGCCGAAATTTTGACCCCCTCCGATCTTCTTGAAACTCTGGATTCTGACAGAAGGCCATGAGACTTCGACCAGCGCGCAAAAATGGAGGCTCTAGACCCTTCCAGAGCCGAGATATCGGATGTCAAAGTTTTGACCTGAAAAAAAAAAAACATAAGGGGTAACACTGTCGTTTTTGGCCGAAATTTTGACCCCCTCCGATCTTCTTGAAACTCTGGATTCTGACAGAGGGCCACGAGACTTCGACCAGCGCGCAAAAATGGAGGCTCTAGACCCTTCCAGAGCCGAGATATCGGATGTCAAAGTTTTGACCCGAAAAAAAAAAACATAAGGGGTAACACTGTCGTTTTTGGCCGAAATTTTGACCCCCTCCGATCTTCTTGAAACTCTGGATTCTGACAGAGGGCCACGAGACTTCGACCAGCGCGCAAAAATGGAGGCTCTAGACCCTTCCAGAGCCGAGATATCGGACGTCAAAGTTTTGACCCGAAAAAAAAACATAAGGGGTAACACTGTCGTTTTTGGCCGAAATTTTGACCCCCTCAGATCTTCTTGAAACTCTGGATTCTGACAGAGGGCCACGAGACTTCGACCAGCGCGCAAAATTGGAGGCTCTAGACCCTTCCAGAGCCGAGATATCGGATGTCAAAGTTTTGACCCGAAAAAAAAAACATAAGGGGTAACACTGTCGTTTTTGGCCAAAATTTTGACCCCCTCCGATCTTCTTGAAACTCTGGATTCTGACAGAGGGCCACGAGACTTCGACCAGCGCGCAAAAATGGAGGCTCTAGACCCTTCCAGAGCCGAAATATCGGATGTCAAAGTTTTGACCTGAAAAAAAAACATAAGGGGTAACACTGTCGTTTTTGGCCGAAATTTTGACCCCCTCCGATCTTCTTGAAACTCTGGATTCTGACAGAGGGCCACGAGACTTCGACCAGCGCGCAAAAATGGAGGCTCTAGACCCTTCCAGAGCCGAGATATCGGATGTCAAAGTTTTGACCTGAAAAAAAAAACATAAGGGGTAACACTGTCGTTTTTGGCCGAAATTTTGACCCCCTCCGATCTTCTTGAAACTCTGGATTCTGACAGAGGGCCACGAGACTTCGACCAGCGCGCAAAAATGGAGGCTCTAGACCCTTCCAGAGCCGAGATATCGGATGTCAAAGTTTTGACCCGAAAAAAAAAACATAAGGGGTAACACTGTCGTTTTTGGCCGAAATTTTGACCCCCTCCGATCTTCTTGAAACTCTGGATTCGGACAGAGGGCCACGAGACTTCGACCAGCGCGCAAAAATGGAGGCTCTAGACCCTTCCAGAGCCGAGATATCGGATGTCAAAGTTTTGACCTGAAAAAAAAACATAAGGGGTAACACTGTCGGTTTTGGCCGAAATTTTGACCCCCTCCGATCTTTTTGAAACTCTGGATTCTGACAGAGGGCCACGAGACTTCGACCAGCGCGCAAAAATGGAGGCTCTAGACCCTTCCAGAGCCGAGATATCGGATGTCAAAGTTTTGACCTGAAAAAAAAACATAAGGGGTAACACTGTCGTTTTTGGCCGAAATTTTGACCCCCTCCGATCTTCATGAAACTCTGGATTCTGACAGAGGGCCACGAGACTTCGACCAGCGCGCAAAAATGGAGGCTCTAGACCCTTCCAGAGCCGAGATATCAGATGTTAAAGTTTTGACCTGAAAAAAAAACATAAGGGGTAACACTGTCGTTTTTGGCCGAAATTTTGACCCCCTCAGATCTTCTTGAAACTCTGGATTCTGACAGAGGGCCACGAGACTTCGACCAGCGCGCAAAATTGGAGGCTCTAGACCCTTCCAGAGCCGAGATATCGGATGTCAAAGTTTTGACCTGAAAAAAAAAAACATAAGGGGTAACACTGTCGTTTTTGGCCAAAATTTTGACCCCCTCCGATCTTCTTGAAACTCTGGATTCTGACAGAGGGCCACGAGACTTCGACCAGCGCGCAAAAATGGAGGCTCTAGACCCTTCCAGAGCCGAGATATCGGATGTCAAAGTTTTGACCCAAAAAAAAAAACAAAAGGGGTAACACTGTCGTTTTTGGCCGAAATTTTGACCCCCTCCGATCTTCTTGAAACTCTGGATTCTGACAGAGGGCCACGAGACTTCGACCAGCGCGCAAAAATGGAGGCTCTAGACCCTTCCAGAGCCGAGATATCGGATGTCAAAGTTTTGACCCGAAAAAAAACATAAGGGGTAACACTGTCGTTTTTGGCCGAAATTTTGACCCCCTCCGATCTTCTTGAAACTCTGGATTCTGACAGAGGGCCACGAGACTTCGACCAGCGCGCAAAAATGGAGGCTCTAGACCCTTCCAGAGCCGAGATATCGGATGTCAAAGTTTTGACCCGAAAAAAAAAACATAAGGGGTAACACTGTCGTTTTTGGCCGAAATTTTGACCCCCTCCGATATTCTTGAAACTCTGGATTCTGACAGAGGGCCACGAGACTTCGACCAGCACGCAAAAATGGAGGCTCTAGACCCTTCCAGAGCCGATATATCGGATGTCAAAGTTTTGACCTGAAAAAAAAAACATAAGGGGTAACACTGTCGTTTTTGGCCGAAATTTTGACCCCCTCCGATCTTCTTGAAACTCTGGATTCTGACAGAGGGCCACGAGACTTCAACCAGCGCGCAAAAATGGAGGCTCTAGACCCTTCCAGAGCCGAGATATCGGATGTCAAAGTTTTGACCTGAAAAAAAAACATAAGGGGTAACACTGTCGTTTTTGGCCGAAATTTTGACCCCCTCCGATCTTCTTGAAACTCTGGATTCTGACAGAGGGCCACGAGACTTCGACCAGCGCGCAAAAATGGAGGCTCTAGACCCTTCCAGAGCCGTGATATCGGATGTCAAAGTTTTGACCCGAAAAAAAAACATAAGGGGTAACACTGTCGTTTTTGGCCGAAATTTTGACCCCCTCCGATCTTCTTGAAACTCTGGATTCTGACAGAGGGCCACGAGACTTCGACCAGCGCGCAAAAATGGAGGCTCTAGACCCTTCCAGAGCCGAGATATCGGATGTCAAAGTTTTGACCCGAAAAAAAAACATAAGGGGTAACACTGTCATTTTTGGCCGAAATTTTGACCCCCTCCGATCTTTTTGAAACTCTGGATTCTGACAGAGGGCCACGAGACTTCGACCAGCGCGCAAAAATGGAGGCTCTAGACCCTTCCAGAGCCGAGATATCGGATGTCAAAGTTTTGACCTGAAAAAAAAAAACATAAGGGGTAACACTGTCGTTTTTGGCCGAAATTTTGACCCCCTCCGATCTTCTTGAAACTCTGGATTCTGACAGAGGGCCACGAGACTTCGACCAGCGCGCAAAAATGGAGGCTCTAGACCCTTCCAGAGCCGAAATATCGGATGTCAAAGTTTTGACCTGAAAAAAAAACATAAGGGGTAACACTGTCGTTTTTGGCCGAAATTTTGACCCCCTCCGATCTTCTTGAAACTCTGGATTCTGACAAAGGGCCACGAGACTTCGACCAGCGTGCAAAAATGGAGGCTCTAGACCCTTCCAGAGCCGAGATATCGGATGTCAAAGTTTTGACCCAAAAAAAAAACATAAGGGGTAACACTGTCGTTTTTGGCCGAAATTTTGACCCCCTCCGATCTTCTTGAAACTCTGGATTCTGACAGAGGGCCACGAGACTTCGACCAGCGCGCAAAAATGGAGGCTCTAGACCCTTCCAGAGCCGAGATATCGGATGTCAAAGTTTTGACCCGAAAAAAAAAACATAAGGGGTAACACTGTCGTTTTTGGCCGAAATTTTGACCCCCTCCGATCTTCTTGAAACTCTGGATTCTGACAGAGGGCCACGAGACTTCGACCAGCGCGCAAAAATGGAGGCTCTAGACCCTTCCAGAGCCGAGATATCGGATGTCAAAGTTTTGACCCGAAAAAAAAAACATAAGGGGTAACACTGTCGTTTTTGGCCGAAATTTTGACCCCCTCCGATATTCTTGAAACTCTGGATTCTGACAGAGGGCCACGAGACTTCGACCAGCACGCAAAAATGGAGGCTCTAGACCCTTCCAGAGCCGAGATATCGGATGTCAAAGTTTTGACCTGAAAAAAAAAACATAAGGGGTAACACTGTCGTTTTTGGCCGAAATTTTGACCCCCTCCGATCTTCTTGAAACTCTGGATTCTGACAGAGGGCCACGAGACTTCGACCAGCGCGCAAAAATGGAGGCTCTAGACCCTTCCAGAGCCGAGATATCGGATGTCAAAGTTTTGACCCGAAAAAAAAAACATAAGGGGTAACACTGTCGTTTTTGGCCGAAATTTTGACCCCCTCCGATCTTCTTGAAACTCTGGATTCAGACAGAGGGCCACGAGACTTCGACCAGCGCGCAAAAATGGAGGCTCTAGACCCTTCCAGAGCCGAGATATCGGATGTCAAAGTTTTGACCTGAAAAAAAAAAACATAAGGGGTAACACTGTCGTTTTTGGCCGAAATTTTGACCCCCTCAGATCTTCTTGAAACTCTGGATTCTGACAGAGGGCCACGAGACTTCAACCAGCGCGCAAAATTGGAGGCTCTAGACCCTTCCAGAGCCGAGATATCGGATGTCAAAGTTTTGACCTGAAAAAAAAAACATAAGGGGTAACACTGTCGTTTTTGGCCAAAATTTTGACCCCCTCCGATCTTCTTGAAACTCTGGATTCTGACAGAGGGCCACGAGACTTCGACCAGCGCGCAAAAATGGAGGCTCTAGACCCTTCCAGAGCCGAGATATCGGATGTCAAAGTTTTGACCCAAAAAAAAAACATAAGGGGTAACACTGTCGTTTTTGGCCGAAATTTTGACCCCCTCCGATCTTCTTGAAACTCTGGATTCTGACAGAGGGCCACGAGACTTCGACCAGCGCGCAAAAATGGAGGCTCTAGACCCTTCCAGAGCCGAGATATCGGATGTCAAAGTTTTGACCCGAAAAAAAAAACATAAGGGGTAACACTGTCGTTTTTGGCCGAAATTTTGACCCCCTCCGATATTCTTGAAACTCTGGATTCTGACAGAGGGCCACGAGACTTCGACCAGCACGCAAAAATGGAGGCTCTAGACCCTTCCAGAGCCGAGATATCGGATGTCAAAGTTTTGACCTGAAAAAAAAAACATAAGGGGTAACACTGTCGTTTTTGGCCGAAATTTTGACCCCCTCCGATCTTCTTGAAACTCTGGATTCTGACAGAGGGCCACGAGACTTCGACCAGCGCGCAAAAATGGAGGCTCTAGACCCTTCCAGAGCCGAGATATCGGATGTCAAAGTTTTGACCCGAAAAAAAAAAAACATAAGGGGTAACACTGTCGTTTTTGGCCGAAATTTTGACCCCCTCCGATCTTCTTGAAACTCTGGATTCTGACAGAGGGCCACGAGACTTCGACCAGCGCGCAAAAATGGAGGCTCTAGACCCTTCCAGAGCCGAGATATCGGATGTCAAAGTTTTGACCTGAAAAAAAAAAACATAAGGGGTAACACTGTCGTTTTTGGCCGAAATTTTGACCCCCTCAGATCTTCTTGAAACTCTGGATTCTGACAGAGGGCCACGAGACTTCGACCAGCGCGCAAAATTGGAGGCTCTAGACCCTTCCAGAGCCGAGATATCGGATGTCAAAGTTTTGACCTGAAAAAAAAAACATAAGGGGTAACACTGTCGTTTTTGGCCAAAATTTTGACCCCCTCCGATCTTCTTGAAACTCTGGATTCTGACAGAGGGCCACGAGACTTCGACCAGCGCGCAAAAATGGAGGCTCTAGACCCTTCCAGAGCCGAAATATCGGATGTCAAAGTTTTGACCTGAAAAAAAAACATAAGGGGTAACACTGTCGTTTTTGGCCGAAATTTTGACCCCCTCCGATCTTCTTGAAACTCTGGATTCTGACAGAGGGCCACGAGACTTCGACCAGCGCGCAAAAATGGAGGCTCTAGACCCTTCCAGAGCCGAGATATCGGATGTCAAAGTTTTGACCTGAAAAAAAAAACATAAGGGGTAACACTGTCGTTTTTGGCCGAAATTTTGACCCCCTCCGATCTTCTTGAAACTCTGGATTCTGACAGAGGGCCACGAGACTTCGACCAGCGCGCAAAAATGGAGGCTCTAGACCCTTCCAGAGCCGAGATATCGGATGTCAAAGTTTTGACCTGAAAAAAAAACATAAGGGGTAACACTGTCGTTTTTGGCCGAAATTTTGACCCCCTCCGATCTTCTTGAAACTCTGGATTCTGACAGAGGGCCACGAGACTTCGACCAGCGCGCAAAAATGGAGGCTCTAGACCCTTCCAGAGCCGAGATATCGGATGTCAAAGTTTTGACCTGAAAAAAAAACATAAGGGGTAACACTGTCGTTTTTGGCCGAAATTTTGACCCCCTCCGATCTTCTTGAAACTCTGGATTCTGACAGAGGGCCACGAGACTTCGACCAGCGCGCAAAAATGGAGGCTCTAGACCCTTCCAGAGCCGAGATATCGGATGTCAAAGTTTTGACCTGAAAAAAAACATAAGGGGTAACACTGTCGTTTTTGGCCGAAATTTTGACCCCCTCCGATCTTCTTGAAACTCTGGATTCTGACAGAGGGCCACGAGACTTCGACCAGCGCGCAAAAATGGAGGCTCTAGACCCTTCCAGAGCCGAGATATCGGATGTCAAAGTTTTGACCCGAAAAAAAAAACATAAGGGGTAACACTGTCGTTTTTGGCCGAAATTTTGACCCCCTCCGATCTTCTTGAAACTCTGGATTCGGACAGAGGGCCACGAGACTTCGACCAGCGCGCAAAAATGGAGGCTCTAGACCCTTCCAGAGCCGAGATATCGGATGTCAAAGTTTTGACCTGAAAAAAAAACATAAGGGGTAACACTGTCGTTTTTGGCCGAAATTTTGACCCCCTCCGATCTTCTTGAAACTCTGGATTCTGACAGAGGGCCACGAGACTTCGACCAGCGCGCAAAAATGGAGGCTCTAGACCCTTCCAGAGCCGAGATATCGGATGTCAAAGTTTTGACCTGAAAAAAAAACATAAGGGGTAACACTGTCGTTTTTGGCCGAAATTTTGACCCCCTCCGATCTTCATGAAACTCTGGATTCTGACAGAGGGCCACGAGACTTCGACCAGCGCGCAAAAATGGAGGCTCTAGACCCTTCCAGAGCCGAGATATCGGATGTTAAAGTTTTGACCTGAAAAAAAAACATAAGGGGTAACACTGTCGTTATTGGCCGAAATTTTGACCCCCTCAGATCTTCTTGAAACTCTGGATTCTGACAGAGGGCCACGAGACTTCGACCAGCGCGCAAAATTGGAGGCTCTAGACCCTTCCAGAGCCGAGATATCGGATGTCAAAGTTTTGACCTGAAAAAAAAAACATAAGGGGTAACACTGTCGTTTTTGGCCAAAATTTTGACCCCCTCCGATCTTCTTGAAACTCTGGATTCTGACAGAGGGCCACGAGACTTCGACCAGCGCGCAAAAATGGAGGCTCTAGACCCTTCCAGAGCCGAGATATCGGATGTCAAAGTTTTGACCCAAAAAAAAAACATAAGGGGTAACACTGTCGTTTTTGGCCGAAATTTTGACTCCCTCCGATATTCTTGAAACTCTGGATTCTGACAGAGGGCCACGAGACTTCGACCAGCACACAAAAATGGAGGCTCTAGACCCTTCCAGAGCCGAGATATCGGATGTCAAAGTTTTGACCTGAAAAAAAAAACATAAGGGGTAACACTGTCGTTTTTGGCCGAAATTTTGACCCCCTCCGATCTTCTTGAAACTCTGGATTCTGACAGAGGGAAACCAGACTTCAACCAGCGCGCAAAAATGGAGGCTCTAGACCCTTCCAGAGCCGAGATATCGGATGTCAAAGTTTTGACCTGAAAAAAAAAACATAAGGGGTAACACTGTCGTTTTTGGCCGAAATTTTGACCCCCTCCGATCTTCTTGAAACTCTGGATTCTGACAGAGGGCCACGAGACTTCGACCAGCGCGCAAAAATGGAGGCTCTAGACCCTTCCAGAGCCGTGATATCGGATGTCAAAGTTTTGACCCGAAAAAAAAACATAAGGGGTAACACTGTCGTTTTTGGCCGAAATTTTGACCCCCTCCGATCCTCTTGAAACTCTGGATTCTGACAGAGGGCCACGAGACTTCGACCAGCGCGCAAAAATGGAGGCTCTAGACCCTTCCAGAGCCGAGATATCGGATGTCAAAGTTTTGACCCGAAAAAAAAACATAAGGGGTAACACTGTCATTTTTGGCCGAAATTTTGACCCCCTCCGATCTTCTTGAAACTCTGGATTCTGACAGAGGGCCACGAGACTTCGACCAGCGCGCAAAAATGGAGGCTCTAGACCCTTCCAGAGCCGAGATATCGGATGTCAAAGTTTTGACCTGAAAAAAAAACATAAGGGGTAACACTGTCGTTTTTGGCCGAAATTTTGACCCCCTCCGATCTTCTTGAAACTCTGGATTCTGACAGAGGGCCACGAGACTTCGACCAGCGCGCAAAAATGGAGGCTCTAGACCCTTCCAGAGCCGAAATATCGGATGTCAAAGTTTTGACCTGAAAAAAAAACATAAGGGGTAACACTGTCGTTTTTGGCCGAAATTTTGACCCCCTCCGATCTTCTTGAAACTCTGGATTCTGACAGAGGGCCACGAGACTTCGACCAGCGTGCAAAAATGGAGGCTCTAGACCCTTCCAGAGCCGAGATATCGGATGTCAAAGTTTTGACCCAAAAAAAAAAACATAAGGGGTAACACTGTCGTTTTTGGCCGAAATTTTGACCCCCTCCGATCTTCTTGAAACTCTGGATTCTGACAGAGGGCCACGAGACTTCGACCAGCGCGCAAAAATGGAGGCTCTAGACCCTTCCAGAGCCGAGATATCGGATGTCAAAGTTTTGACCCGAAAAAAAAACATAAGGGGTAACACTGTCGTTTTTGGCCGAAATTTTGACCCCCTCCGATCTTCTTGAAACTCTGGATTCTGACAGAGGGCCACGAGACTTCGACCAGCACGCAAAAATGGAGGCTCTAGACCCTTCCAGAGCCGAGATATCGGATGTCAAAGTTTTGACCTGAAAAAAAAAACATAAGGGGTAACACTGTCGTTTTTGGCCGAAATTTTGACCCCCTCCGATCTTCTTGAAACTCTGGATTCTGACAGAGGGCCACGAGACTTCGACCAGCGCGCAAAAATGGAGGCTCTAGACCCTTCCAGAGCCGAGATATCGGATGTCAAAGTTTTGACCTGAAAAAAAAACATAAGGGGTAACACTGTCGTTTTTGGCCGAAATTTTGACCCCCTCCGATCTTCTTGAAACTCTGGATTCTGACAGAGGGCCACGAGACTTCGACCAGCACGCAAAAATGGAGGCTCTAGACCCTTCCAGAGCCGAGATATCGGATGTCAAAGTTTTGACCTGAAAAAAAAAACATAAGGGGTAACACTGTCGTTTTTGGCCGAAATTTTGACCCCCTCCGATCTTCTTGAAACTCTGGATTCTGACAGAGGGCCACGAGACTTCGACCAGCGCGCAAAAATGGAGGCTCTAGACCCTTCCAGAGCCGAGATATCGGATGTCAAAGTTTTGACCTGAAAAAAAAACATAAGGGGTAACACTGTCGTTTTTGGCCGAAATTTTGACCCCCTCCGATCTTCTTGAAACTCTGGATTCTGACAGAGGGCCACGAGACTTCGACCAGCGCGCAAAAATGGAGGCTCTAGACCCTTCCAGAGCCGAGATATCGGATGTCAAAGTTTTGACCTGAAAAAAAAACATAAGGGGTAACACTGTCGTTTTTGGCCGAAATTTTGACCCCCTCCGATCTTCTTGAAACTCTGGATTCTGACAGAGAGCCACGAGACTTCGACCAGCGCGCAAAAATGGAGGCTCTAGACCCTTCCAGAGCCGAGATATCGGATGTCAAAGTTTTGACCTGAAAAAAAAACATAAGGGGTAACACTGTCGTTTTTGGCCGAAATTTTGACCCCCTCCGATCTTCTTGAAACTCTGGATTCTGACAGAGGGCCACGAGACTTCGACCAGCGCGCAAAAATGGAGGCTCTAGACCCTTCCAGAGCCGAGATATCGGATGTCAAAGTTTTGACCTGAAAAAAAAACATAAGGGGTAACACTGTCGTTTTTGGCCGAAATTTTGACCCCCTCCGATCTTCTTGAAACTCTGGATTCTGACAGAGGGCCACGAGACTTCGACCAGCGCGCAAAAATGGAGGCTCTAGACCCTTCCAGAGCCGAGATATCGGATGTCAAAGTTTTGACCCGAAAAAAAAAACATAAGGGGTAACACTGTCGTTTTTGGCCGAAATTTTGACCCCCTCCGATCTTCTTGAAACTCTGGATTCGGACAGAGGGCCACGAGACTTCGACCAGCGCGCAAAAATGGAGGCTCTAGACCCTTCCAGAGCCGAGATATCGGATGTCAAAGTTTTGACCTGAAAAAAAAACATAAGGGGTAACACTGTCGGTTTTGGCCGAAATTTTGACCCCCTCCGATCTGTTTGAAACTCTGGATTCTGACAGAGGGCCACGAGACTTCGACCAGCGCGCAAAAATGGAGGCTCTAGACCCTTCCAGAGCCGAGATATCGGATGTCAAAGTTTTGACCTGAAAAAAAAAACATAAGGGGTAACACTGTCGTTTTTGGCCGAAATTTTGACCCCCTCCGATCTTCATGAAACTCTGGATTCTGACAGAGGGCCACGAGACTTCGACCAGCGCGCAAAAATGGAGGCTCTAGACCCTTCCAGAGCCGAGATATCGGATGTTAAAGTTTTGACCTGAAAAAAAAACATAAGGGGTAACACTGTCGTTTTTGGCCGAAATTTTGACCCCCTCAGATCTTCTTGAAACTCTGGATTCTGACAGAGGGCCACGAGACTTCGACCAGCGCGCAAAATTGGAGGCTCTAGACCCTTCCAGAGCCGAGATATCGGATGTCAAAGTTTTGACCTGAAAAAAAAAAACATAAGGGGTAACACTGTCGTTTTTGGCCAAAATTTTGACCCCCTCCGATCTTCTTGAAACTCTGGATTCTGACAGAGGGCCACGAGACTTCGACCAGCGCGCAAAAATGGAGGCTCTAGACCCTTCCAGAGCCGAGATATCGGATGTCAAAGTTTTGACCCAAAAAAAAAACAAAAGGGGTAACACTGTCGTTTTTGGCCGAAATTTTGACCCCCTCCGATCTTCTTGAAACTCTGGATTCTGACAGAGGGCCACGAGACTTCGACCAGCGCGCAAAAATGGAGGCTCTAGACCCTTCCAGAGCCGAGATATCGGATGTCAAAGTTTTGACCCGAAAAAAAAACATAAGGGGTAACACTGTCGTTTTTGGCCGAAATTTTGACCCCCTCCGATCTTCTTGAAACTCTGGATTCTGACAGAGGGCCACGAGACTTCGACCAGCGCGCAAAAATGGAGGCTCTAGACCCTTCCAGAGCCGAGATATCGGATGTCAAAGTTTTGACCCGAAAAAAAAAACATAAGGGGTAACACTGTCGTTTTTGGCCGAAATTTTGACCCCCTCCGATATTCTTGAAACTCTGGATTCTGACAGAGGGCCACGAGACTTCGACCAGCACGCAAAAATGGAGGCTCTAGACCCTTCCAGAGCCGAGATATCGGATGTCAAAGTTTTGACCTGAAAAAAAAAACATAAGGGGTAACACTGTCGTTTTTGGCCGAAATTTTGACCCCCTCCGATCTTCTTGAAACTCTGGATTCTGACAGAGGGCCACGAGACTTCAACCAGCGCGCAAAAATGGAGGCTCTAGACCCTTCCAGAGCCGAGATATCGGATGTCAAAGTTTTGACCTGAAAAAAAAACATAAGGGGTAACACTGTCGTTTTTGGCCGAAATTTTGACCCCCTCCGATCTTCTTGAAACTCTGGATTCTGACAGAGGGCCACGAGACTTCGACCAGCGCGCAAAAATGGAGGCTCTAGACCCTTCCAGAGCCGTGATATCGGATGTCAAAGTTTTGACCCGAAAAAAAAACATAAGGGGTAACACTGTCGTTTTTGGCCGAAATTTTGACCCCCTCCGATCTTCTTGAAACTCTGGATTCTGACAGAGGGCCACGAGACTTCGACCAGCGCGCAAAAATGGAGGCTCTAGACCCTTCCAGAGCCGAGATATCGGATGTCAAAGTTTTGACCCGAAAAAAAAACATAAGGGGTAACACTGTCATTTTTGGCCGAAATTTTGACCCCCTCCGATCTTTTTGAAACTCTGGATTCTGACAGAGGGCCACGAGACTTCGACCAGCGCGCAAAAATGGAGGCTCTAGACCCTTCCAGAGCCGAGATATCGGATGTCAAAGTTTTGACCTGAAAAAAAAAAACATAAGGGGTAACACTGTCGTTTTTGGCCGAAATTTTGACCCCCTCCGATCTTCTTGAAACTCTGGATTCTGACAGAGGGCCACGAGACTTCGACCAGCGCGCAAAAATGGAGGCTCTAGACCCTTCCAGAGCCGAAATATCGGATGTCAAAGTTTTGACCTGAAAAAAAAACATAAGGGGTAACACTGTCGTTTTTGGCCGAAATTTTGACCCCCTCCGATCTTCTTGAAACTCTGGATTCTGACAAAGGGCCACGAGACTTCGACCAGCGTGCAAAAATGGAGGCTCTAGACCCTTCCAGAGCCGAGATATCGGATGTCAAAGTTTTGACCCAAAAAAAAAACATAAGGGGTAACACTGTCGTTTTTGGCCGAAATTTTGACCCCCTCCGATCTTCTTGAAACTCTGGATTCTGACAGAGGGCCACGAGACTTCGACCAGCGCGCAAAAATGGAGGCTCTAGACCCTTCCAGAGCCGAGATATCGGATGTCAAAGTTTTGACCCGAAAAAAAAACATAAGGGGTAACACTGTCGTTTTTGGCCGAAATTTTGACCCCCTCCGATCTTCTTGAAACTCTGGATTCTGACAGAGGGCCACGAGACTTCGACCAGCGCGCAAAAATGGAGGCTCTAGACCCTTCCAGAGCCGAGATATCGGATGTCAAAGTTTTGACCCGAAAAAAAAAACATAAGGGGTAACACTGTCGTTTTTGGCCGAAATTTTGACCCCCTCCGATATTCTTGAAACTCTGGATTCTGACAGAGGGCCACGAGACTTCGACCAGCACGCAAAAATGGAGGCTCTAGACCCTTCCAGTGCCGAGATATCGGATGTCAAAGTTTTGACCTGAAAAAAAAAACATAAGGGGTAACACTGTCGTTTTTGGCCGAAATTTTGACCCCCTCCGATCTTCTTGAAACTCTGGATTCTGACAGAGGGCCACGAGACTTCGACCAGCGCGCAAAAATGGAGGCTCTAGACCCTTCCAGAGCCGAGATATCGGATGTCAAAGTTTTGACCCGAAAAAAAAAAACATAAGGGGTAACACTGTCGTTTTTGGCCGAAATTTTGACCCCCTCCGATCTTCTTGAAACTCTGGATTCAGACAGAGGGCCACGAGACTTCGACCAGCGCGCAAAAATGGAGGCTCTAGACCCTTCCAGAGCCGAGATATCGGATGTCAAAGTTTTGACCTGAAAAAAAAAACATAAGGGGTAACACTGTCGTTTTTGGCCGAAATTTTGACCCCCTCCGATCTTCTTGAAACTCTGGATTCTGACAGAGGGCCACGAGACTTCGACCAGCGCGCAAAAATGGAGGCTCTAGACCCTTCCAGAGCCGTGATATCGGATGTCAAAGTTTTGACCCGAAAAAAAAACATAAGGGGTAACACTGTCGTTTTTGGCCGAAATTTTGACCCCCTCCGATCCTCTTGAAACTCTGGATTCTGACAGAGGGCCACGAGACTTCGACCAGCGCGCAAAAATGGAGGCTCTAGACCCTTCCAGAGCCGAGATATCGGATGTCAAAGTTTTGACCCGAAAAAAAAACATAAGGGGTAACACTGTCATTTTTGGCCGAAATTTTGACCCCCTCCGATCTTCTTGAAACTCTGGATTCTGACAGAGGGCCACGAGACTTCGACCAGCGCGCAAAAATGGAGGCTCTAGACCCTTCCAGAGCCGAGATATCGGATGTCAAAGTTTTGACCTGAAAAAAAAAACATAAGGGGTAACACTGTCGTTTTTGGCCGAAATTTTGACCCCCTCCGATCTTCTTGAAACTCTGGATTCTGACAGAGGGCCACGAGACTTCGACCAGCGCGCAAAAATGGAGGCTCTAGACCCTTCCAGAGCCGAAATATCGGATGTCAAAGTTTTGACCTGAAAAAAAAACATAAGGGGTAACACTGTCGTTTTTGGCCGAAATTTTGACCCCCTCCGATCTTCTTGAAACTCTGGATTCTGACAGAGGGCCACGAGACTTCGACCAGCGTGCAAAAATGGAGGCTCTAGACCCTTCCAGAGCCGAGATATCGGATGTCAAAGTTTTGACCCAAAAAAAAAAACATAAGGGGTAACACTGTCGTTTTTGGCCGAAATTTTGACCCCCTCCGATCTTCTTGAAACTCTGGATTCTGACAGAGGGCCACGAGACTTCGACCAGCGCGCAAAAATGGAGGCTCTAGACCCTTCCAGAGCCGAGATATCGGATGTCAAAGTTTTGACCCGAAAAAAAAACATAAGGGGTAACACTGTCGTTTTTGGCCGAAATTTTGACCCCCTCCGATCTTCTTGAAACTCTGGATTCTGACAGAGGGCCACGAGACTTCGACCAGCACGCAAAAATGGAGGCTCTAGACCCTTCCAGAGCCGAGATATCGGATGTCAAAGTTTTGACCTGAAAAAAAAAACATAAGGGGTAACACTGTCGTTTTTGGCCGAAATTTTGACCCCCTCCGATCTTCTTGAAACTCTGGATTCTGACAGAGGGCCACGAGACTTCGACCAGCGCGCAAAAATGGAGGCTCTAGACCCTTCCAGAGCCGAGATATCGGATGTCAAAGTTTTGACCTGAAAAAAAAACATAAGGGGTAACACTGTCGTTTTTGGCCGAAATTTTGACCCCCTCCGATCTTCTTGAAACTCTGGATTCTGACAGAGGGCCACGAGACTTCGACCAGCACGCAAAAATGGAGGCTCTAGACCCTTCCAGAGCCGAGATATCGGATGTCAAAGTTTTGACCTGAAAAAAAAAACATAAGGGGTAACACTGTCGTTTTTGGCCGAAATTTTGACCCCCTCCGATCTTCTTGAAACTCTGGATTCTGACAGAGGGCCACGAGACTTCGACCAGCGCGCAAAAATGGAGGCTCTAGACCCTTCCAGAGCCGAGATATCGGATGTCAAAGTTTTGACCTGAAAAAAAAAACATAAGGGGTAACACTGTCGTTTTTGGCCGAAATTTTGACCCCCTCCGATCTTCTTGAAACTCTGGATTCTGACAGAGGGCCACGAGACTTCGACCAGCGCGCAAAAATGGAGGCTCTAGACCCTTCCAGAGCCGAGATATCGGATGTCAAAGTTTTGACCTGAAAAAAAAAACATAAGGGGTAACACTGTCGTTTTTGGCCGAAATTTTGACCCCCTCCGATCTTCTTGAAACTCTGGATTCTGACAGAGAGCCACGAGACTTCGACCAGCGCGCAAAAATGGAGGCTCTAGACCCTTCCAGAGCCGAGATATCGGATGTCAAAGTTTTGACCTGAAAAAAAAACATAAGGGGTAACACTGTCGTTTTTGGCCGAAATTTTGACCCCCTCCGATCTTCTTGAAACTCTGGATTCTGACAGAGGGCCACGAGACTTCGACCAGCGCGCAAAAATGGAGGCTCTAGACCCTTCCAGAGCCGAGATATCGGATGTCAAAGTTTTGACCTGAAAAAAAAAACATAAGGGGTAACACTGTCGTTTTTGGCCGAAATTTTGACCCCCTCCGATCTTCTTGAAACTCTGGATTCTGACAGAGGGCCACGAGACTTCGACCAGCGCGCAAAAATGGAGGCTCTAGACCCTTCCAGAGCCGAGATATCGGATGTCAAAGTTTTGACCCGAAAAAAAAAACATAAGGGGTAACACTGTCGTTTTTGGCCGAAATTTTGACCCCCTCCGATCTTCTTGAAACTCTGGATTCGGACAGAGGGCCACGAGACTTCGACCAGCGCGCAAAAATGGAGGCTCTAGACCCTTCCAGAGCCGAGATATCGGATGTCAAAGTTTTGACCTGAAAAAAAAACATAAGGGGTAACACTGTCGGTTTTGGCCGAAATTTTGACCCCCTCCGATCTTTTTGAAACTCTGGATTCTGACAGAGGGCCACGAGACTTCGACCAGCGCGCAAAAATGGAGGCTCTAGACCCTTCCAGAGCCGAGATATCGGATGTCAAAGTTTTGACCTGAAAAAAAAACATAAGGGGTAACACTGTCGTTTTTGGCCGAAATTTTGACCCCCTCCGATCTTCATGAAACTCTGGATTCTGACAGAGGGCCACGAGACTTCGACCAGCGCGCAAAAATGGAGGCTCTAGACCCTTCCAGAGCCGAGATATCGGATGTTAAAGTTTTGACCTGAAAAAAAAACATAAGGGGTAACACTGTCGTTTTTGGCCGAAATTTTGACCCCCTCAGATCTTCTTGAAACTCTGGATTCTGACAGAGGGCCACGAGACTTCGACCAGCGCGCAAAATTGGAGGCTCTAGACCCTTCCAGAGCCGAGATATCGGATGTCAAAGTTTTGACCTGAAAAAAAAAAACATAAGGGGTAACACTGTCGTTTTTGGCCAAAATTTTGACCCCCTCCGATCTTCTTGAAACTCTGGATTCTGACAGAGGGCCACGAGACTTCGACCAGCGCGCAAAAATGGAGGCTCTAGACCCTTCCAGAGCCGAGATATCGGATGTCAAAGTTTTGACCCAAAAAAAAAACAAAAGGGGTAACACTGTCGTTTTTGGCCGAAATTTTGACCCCCTCCGATCTTCTTGAAACTCTGGATTCTGACAGAGGGCCACGAGACTTCGACCAGCGCGCAAAAATGGAGGCTCTAGACCCTTCCAGAGCCGAGATATCGGATGTCAAAGTTTTGACCCGAAAAAAAACATAAGGGGTAACACTGTCGTTTTTGGCCGAAATTTTGACCCCCTCCGATCTTCTTGAAACTCTGGATTCTGACAGAGGGCCACGAGACTTCGACCAGCGCGCAAAAATGGAGGCTCTAGACCCTTCCAGAGCCGAGATATCGGATGTCAAAGTTTTGACCCGAAAAAAAAACATAAGGGGTAACACTGTCGTTTTTGGCCGAAATTTTGACCCCCTCCGATATTCTTGAAACTCTGGATTCTGACAGAGGGCCACGAGACTTCGACCAGCACGCAAAAATGGAGGCTCTAGACCCTTCCAGAGCCGAGATATCGGATGTCAAAGTTTTGACCTGAAAAAAAAAACATAAGGGGTAACACTGTCGTTTTTGGCCGAAATTTTGACCCCCTCCGATCTTCTTGAAACTCTGGATTCTGACAGAGGGCCACGAGACTTCAACCAGCGCGCAAAAATGGAGGCTCTAGACCCTTCCAGAGCCGAGATATCGGATGTCAAAGTTTTGACCTGAAAAAAAAACATAAGGGGTAACACTGTCGTTTTTGGCCGAAATTTTGACCCCCTCCGATCTTCTTGAAACTCTGGATTCTGACAGAGGGCCACGAGACTTCGACCAGCGCGCAAAAATGGAGGCTCTAGACCCTTCCAGAGCCGTGATATCGGATGTCAAAGTTTTGACCCGAAAAAAAAACATAAGGGGTAACACTGTCGTTTTTGGCCGAAATTTTGACCCCCTCCGATCTTCTTGAAACTCTGGATTCTGACAGAGGGCCACGAGACTTCGACCAGCGCGCAAAAATGGAGGCTCTAGACCCTTCCAGAGCCGAGATATCGGATGTCAAAGTTTTGACCCGAAAAAAAAACATAAGGGGTAACACTGTCATTTTTGGCCGAAATTTTGACCCCCTCCGATCTTTTTGAAACTCTGGATTCTGACAGAGGGCCACGAGACTTCGACCAGCGCGCAAAAATGGAGGCTCTAGACCCTTCCAGAGCCGAGATATCGGATGTCAAAGTTTTGACCTGAAAAAAAAAAACATAAGGGGTAACACTGTCGTTTTTGGCCGAAATTTTGACCCCCTCCGATCTTCTTGAAACTCTGGATTCTGACAGAGGGCCACGAGACTTCGACCAGCGCGCAAAAATGGAGGCTCTAGACCCTTCCAGAGCCGAAATATCGGATGTCAAAGTTTTGACCTGAAAAAAAAACATAAGGGGTAACACTGTCGTTTTTGGCCGAAATTTTGACCCCCTCCGATCTTCTTGAAACTCTGGATTCTGACAAAGGGCCACGAGACTTCGACCAGCGTGCAAAAATGGAGGCTCTAGACCCTTCCAGAGCCGAGATATCGGATGTCAAAGTTTTGACCCAAAAAAAAAACATAAGGGGTAACACTGTCGTTTTTGGCCGAAATTTTGACCCCCTCCGATCTTCTTGAAACTCTGGATTCTGACAGAGGGCCACGAGACTTCGACCAGCGCGCAAAAATGGAGGCTCTAGACCCTTCCAGAGCCGAGATATCGGATGTCAAAGTTTTGACCCGAAAAAAAAACATAAGGGGTAACACTGTCGTTTTTGGCCGAAATTTTGACCCCCTCCGATCTTCTTGAAACTCTGGATTCTGACAGAGGGCCACGAGACTTCGACCAGCGCGCAAAAATGGAGGCTCTAGACCCTTCCAGAGCCGAGATATCGGATGTCAAAGTTTTGACCCGAAAAAAAAAACATAAGGGGTAACACTGTCGTTTTTGGCCGAAATTTTGACCCCCTCCGATATTCTTGAAACTCTGGATTCTGACAGAGGGCCACGAGACTTCGACCAGCACGCAAAAATGGAGGCTCTAGACCCTTCCAGAGCCGAGATATCGGATGTCAAAGTTTTGACCTGAAAAAAAAACATAAGGGGTAACACTGTCGTTTTTGGCCGAAATTTTGACCCCCTCCGATCTTCTTGAAACTCTGGATTCTGACAGAGGGCCACGAGACTTCGACCAGCGCGCAAAAATGGAGGCTCTAGACCCTTCCAGAGCCGAGATATCGGATGTCAAAGTTTTGACCCGAAAAAAAAAAACATAAGGGGTAACACTGTCGTTTTTGGCCGAAATTTTGACCCCCTCCGATCTTCTTGAAACTCTGGATTCAGACAGAGGGCCACGAGACTTCGACCAGCGCGCAAAAATGGAGGCTCTAGACCCTTCCAGAGCCGAGATATCGGATGTCAAAGTTTTGACCTGAAAAAAAAAAACATAAGGGGTAACACTGTCGTTTTTGGCCGAAATTTTGACCCCCTCAGATCTTCTTGAAACTCTGGATTCTGACAGAGGGCCACGAGACTTCAACCAGCGCGCAAAATTGGAGGCTCTAGACCCTTCCAGAGCCGAGATATCGGATGTCAAAGTTTTGACCTGAAAAAAAAAACATAAGGGGTAACACTGTCGTTTTTGGCCAAAATTTTGACCCCCTCCGATCTTCTTGAAACTCTGGATTCTGACAGAGGGCCACGAGACTTCGACCAGCGCGCAAAAATGGAGGCTCTAGACCCTTCCAGAGCCGAGATATCGGATGTCAAAGTTTTGACCCAAAAAAAAAACATAAGGGGTAACACTGTCGTTTTTGGCCGAAATTTTGACCCCCTCCGATCTTCTTGAAACTCTGGATTCTGACAGAGGGCCACGAGACTTCGACCAGCGCGCAAAAATGGAGGCTCTAGACCCTTCCAGAGCCGAGATATCGGATGTCAAAGTTTTGACCCGAAAAAAAACATAAGGGGTAACACTGTCGTTTTTGGCCGAAATTTTGACCCCCTCCGATCTTCTTGAAACTCTGGATTCTGACAGAGGGCCACGAGACTTCGACCAGCGCGCAAAAATGGAGGCTCTAGACCCTTCCAGAGCCGAGATATCGGATGTCAAAGTTTTGACCCGAAAAAAAAAACATAAGGGGTAACACTGTCGTTTTTGGCCGAAATTTTGACCCCCTCCGATATTCTTGAAACTCTGGATTCTGACAGAGGGCCACGAGACTTCGACCAGCACGCAAAAATGGAGGCTCTAGACCCTTCCAGAGCCGAGATATCGGATGTCAAAGTTTTGACCTGAAAAAAAAAAACATAAGGGGTAACACTGTCGTTTTTGGCCGAAATTTTGACCCCCTCCGATCTTCTTGAAACTCTGGATTCTGACAGAGGGCCACGAGACTTCAACCAGCGCGCAAAAATGGAGGCTCTAGACCCTTCCAGAGCCGAGATATCGGATGTCAAAGTTTTGACCTGAAAAAAAAAACATAAGGGGTAACACTGTCGTTTTTGGCCGAAATTTTGACCCCCTCCGATCTTCTTGAAACTCTGGATTCTGACAGAGGGCCACGAGACTTCGACCAGCGCGCAAAAATGGAGGCTCTAGACCCTTCCAGAGCCGTGATATCGGATGTCAAAGTTTTGACCCGAAAAAAAAACATAAGGGGTAACACTGTCGTTTTTGGCCGAAATTTTGACCCCCTCCGATCTTCTTGAAACTCTGGATTCTGACAGAGGGCCACGAGACTTCGACCAGCGCGCAAAAATGGAGGCTCTAGACCCTTCCAGAGCCGAGATATCGGATGTCAAAGTTTTGACCCGAAAAAAAAACATAAGGGGTAACACTGTCATTTTTGGCCGAAATTTTGACCCCCTCCGATCTTCTTGAAACTCTGGATTCTGACAGAGGGCCACGAGACTTCGACCAGCGCGCAAAAATGGAGGCTCTAGACCCTCCCAGAGCCGAGATATCGGATGTCAAAGTTTTGACCTGAAAAAAAAAACATAAGGGGTAACACTGTCGTTTTTGGCCGAAATTTTGACCCCCTCCGATCTTCTTGAAACTCTGGATTCTGACAGAGGGCCACGAGACTTCGACCAGCGCGAAAAAATGGAGGCTCTAGACCCTTCCAGAGCCGAAATATCGGATGTCAAAGTTTTGACCTGAAAAAAAAACATAAGGGGTAACACTGTCGTTTTTGGCCGAAATTTTGACCCCCTCCGATCTTCTTGAAACTCTGGATTCTGACAGAGGGCCACGAGACTTCGACCAGCGCGCAAAAATGGAGGCTCTAGACCCTTCCAGAGCCGAGATATCGGATGTCAAAGTTTTGACCCGAAAAAAAAACATAAGGGGTAACACTGTCGTTTTTGGCCGAAATTTTGACCCCCTCCGATCTTCTTGAAACTCTGGATTCTGACAGAGGGCCACGAGACTTCGACCAGCGCGCAAAAATGGAGGCTCTAGACCCTTCCAGAGCCGAGATATCGGATGTCAAAGTTTTGACCCGAAAAAAAAAACATAAGGGGTAACACTGTCGTTTTTGGCCGAAATTTTGACCCCCTCCGATATTCTTGAAACTCTGGATTCTGACAGAGGGCCACGAGACTTCGACCAGCACGCAAAAATGGAGGCTCTAGACCCTTCCAGAGCCGAGATATCGGATGTCAAAGTTTTGACCTGAAAAAAAAAACATAAGGGGTAACACTGTCGTTTTTGGCCGAAATTTTGACCCCCTCCGATCTTCTTGAAACTCTGGATTCTGACAGAGGGCCACGAGACTTCGACCAGCGCGCAAAAATGGAGGCTCTAGACCCTTCCAGAGCCGAGATATCGGATGTCAAAGTTTTGACCCGAAAAAAAAAACATAAGGGGTAACACTGTCGTTTTTGGCCGAAATTTTGACCCCCTCCGATCTTCTTGAAACTCTGGATTCTGACAGAGGGCCACGAGACTTCGACCAGCGCGCAAAAATGGAGGCTCTAGACCCTTCCAGAGCCGAGATATCGGATGTCAAAGTTTTGACCTGAAAAAAAAAAAAACATAAGGGGTAACACTGTCGTTTTTGGCCGAAATTTTGACCCCCTCCGATCTTCTTGAAACTCTGGATTCTGACAGAGGGCCACGAGACTTCGACCAGCGCGCAAAAATGGAGGCTCTAGACCCTTCCAGAGCCGAGATATCAGACGTCAAAGTTTTGACCCGAAAAAAAACATAAGGGGTAACACTGTCGTTTTTGGCTGAAATTTTGACCCCCTCCGATCTTCTTGAAACTCTGGATTCTGACAGAGGGCCACGAGACTTCGACCAGCCCACAAAAATTGAGGCTCTAGACCCTTCCAGAGCCGAGATATCGGATGTCAAAGTTCTACCAGAAAGACTCGGAAGATAAAATGAAATAACAAAGCATCCATTTATTGACAGCCCAGCAAGCAATTATTTGCAAAGTTCTTTGGCGTAGGCCCCGTCCATAGATCGTAATCCGAGGGTAGCGGATCAGCATTTCCTGCCTGAAGACGAAGGCAGGGGCACAGCCGACCCCCCGGGAAGTGTAGACGGGACCATCCTGGTGGTGGTGGGGAGGGTGGAGGTTGTTGTCGCGTCGGCATCTGCGAACTCAAACATGTGTAAGTACCTATCTTTTATACCACAAGAATAAGCACGTGATTGGATAACATGAAGGTAGAGTGTGACGCGGTAATTAAGTCTTCCTGGCAGAACTTATGCTAAAGCTTTCATTTCTACCAGAAAGACTCGGAAGATAAAATGAAATAACAAAGCATCCATTTATTGACAGCCCAGCAAGCAATTATTTGCAAAGTTCTTTGGCGTAGGCCCCGTCCATAGATCGTAATCCGAGGGTAGCGGATCAGCATTTCCTGCCTGAAGACGAAGGCAGGGGCACAGCCGACCCCCCAAAAGTAGGTGGATTGTAGATCCATCGGGACGGGGCCAGCCTTCCCCCCCAAAATTGATGGACGAAAGTATACCCACCGGTCCTGAATCCTAAATGTTCCTAAAAGAAAAGGGAGATAACATAATTAGCATGATGAACATTAGTCATATACCTATGTATACACTAAGTAGACCACATGGATATGATCACGATAATCCAGACATGAACGGGTATCAATAGACCACAGATACAGGCATAGACAGATCTTGATAGACCGCACAGATACAGCCATGATAGCCAACATACGAAAATCTTGATAGACCATGGATACGCCACGATATGCCAGTCTTAGACTCGACTCGATAGACCACGTTTCGCCAATCTCTGCCCCGGAAGGCCACCAGAGCCCAGTTCCAACCCCGATCAAAACACACGCACCTGTGAGTTTCTACTGATCCTGAAGACCTTGATTAGCTTGCTCGGTTTGTTTGATCAGGGCCGGAGCCAAACTCCGCAGGGACAGCACCCCGCCAGGACTTAGACAGGCGAACCCCGTGATAGACTGTAGATACAGCCCCGAAAGCCAGACACATACTGGTCTCGATAGACCACGCAGATATAGCCACTATGGCCAAACATGGACAGGACTTAATAGAACACGATAAAGCCACAATAGCCCAGACATAGACATGTCTCAAAAGACCACATATACAACCACGATAGGCCAGACATAGAGAAGTCTCAATAGACCACAGATACCACCACAAGGCCAGACATAGACAGGTAAAATACACCACAGATACAGCCACGATAGGCCAGACACGGACAGGTCTCGATAGACCACAGATACAGCCACGATAGGCCAGACGCAGACAGGTCTCGATAGACCACAGATACAGCCACGATAGGCCAGACATAGACCACAGATACAGCCACGATAGGCCAGACGCAGACAGGTCTCGATAGACTACAGATACAGCCACGATAGGCCAGACACAGACAGGTCTCGATAGACCACAGATACAGCCACGATAGGCCAGACATAGACAGGTCTCGATAGACCACAGATACAGCCACGATAGGCCAGACACAGACAGGTCTCGATAGACCACAGATACAGCCACGATAGGCCAGACATAGACAGGTCTCGATAGACCACAGATACAGCCACGATAGGCCAGACATAGACAGGTCTTGATAGACCACAGATACAGCCACGATAGGCCAGACGCAGACAGGCCTCGATAGACCACAGATACAACCACAATAGGCCAGACGCAGACAGGTCTTGATAGACCACAGATATGGCCACGATAGGCCAGGCATAGACAGGTCTCGATAGACCACAGATACAGCCACGATAGGCCAGACACTGACCGGTCTCGATAGACCACAGATACAGCCACGATAGGCCAGACGCAGAAAGGTCTCGATAGACCACAGATATGGCCACGATAGGCCAGGCATAGACAGGTCTCGATAGACCAAAGATACAGCCACGATAGGCCAGACGCAGACAGGTCTCGATAGACCGCAGATACAGCCACGATAGGTCAGACACGGACAGGTCTCGATAGACCACAGATACAGCCACGATAGGCCAGACACGGACAGGTCTTGATAGACCACAGATACAGCCACGATAGGCCAGACGCAGACAGGTCTCGATAGACCGCAGATATAGCCACGATAGGTCAGACACGGACAGGTCTCGATAGACCACAGATACAGCCATGATAGGCCAGACACGGACAGGTCTTGATAGACCACAGATACAGCCACGATAGGCCAGACGCAGACAGGCCTCGATAGACCACAGATACGACCACAATAGGCCAGACGCAGACAGGTCTCGATAGACCACGGATATGGCCACGATAGGCCAGGCATAGACAGGTCTCGATAGACCACAGATATTGCCACGATAGGCCAGGCATAGACAGGTCTCGATAGACCACAGATACAGCCACGATAGGCCAGACGCAGACAGGTCTCGATAGACCCCAGATACAACCACAATAGGCCAGACGCAAACAGGTCTCGATAGACCACAGATATGGCCACGATAGGCCAGGCATAGACAGGTCTCGATAGACCACAGATACAGCCACGATAGGCCAGACATAGGCAGGTCTTGATGGACCACGGATAAAACCACGATGGCCAGACATAGACAGGTCTCGATAGACCACAGATACAGCCACGATAGGCTAGACATTGACAGGTCTCGTTAGACCACACAGATATAGCCATGATGGCCAGGCATTGACAGGACTCGAAAGACCACAGAAACAGCCACGATAGGCTAGACATAGCCACGATAAGCCAGACATAGAAAAGGTCTCGATAGACCACAGATGCAGCCACAATAGGCCATACATAGAGAAGTCTCAATAGACCACAGATGCAGCCACGATGGGCTCTATGCATGGCGGGATTTCCGGTGAAGGTTTAAGGATGCTAAAAACTTCCGCCGATCGTAGAGTCCAATGCAATACCGATACTTTATATTAAATTTTATACTCCATGATTTTACAAAAGGAACGTTAATCACAAAACAGACACCCACCACACTGTATACGTCTATGGCATCGCTGTCGAGGAGGTGAAGTGGATTACTTATTGTAGAGTTATCAAAAGTTATCATAAGCATTGTAATGTTGATCATAAGCATTGTAAAGCAGGTGTCTTAACATATGTCGACCGGGAATTATTTACGAGCAGTTCATTCATACCTTTGAAAGATCGCTGTAGAGATACAGACCGGAAGTCAAAAGACAACGGGGGCAGCGCTGAAAAGGGGCAGGGCTACATAAGGTCTATAGCCCAGACAGATGGTCTCCATAGACCACAAATACAACCACGATAGGCCAGACATAGAGAAATCTTGATAAACCGCGATACAGTGTAACGGGTCTTGATTGACCATAGATACAGCTAGATTGGCCAGACAAAGACAGGTCTCATTAGACCACGCAAATATAGCCACGATGGCTAGACATAGACAGGTCTCGAAAGACTACAGATACAGCCACATGACTTTTGCGTAAACATACACTCCAATTTCGAGTCAAGTGGCGTGTTATCTCAATGCACTTTCAGCTATCCGTATGTATCCGCGTATATGTCTATGCAATTAACGTCCGCGTCATTCTACGTGTCTGTCAAATGTCCGAGCAAAACAAAGCGAAATGTACATCTACATCTGGGGAGCTATCTTTTCCTTTCCTAGAATGGTAAGGGGACAGTCATAAATGCCGTTAACCTCAGTGACAATTAGGTTTAGGGACAGCGTTGAGGTAAGTCATATATTTATATATACAGTATTAACGTTAAGTCAACGGTGTTCATAAACACGCTGAAAAGCGAATATGCGTCTTGACCGCATGCCAAAATGGAAATACGAATTGGCGTGTCATACAAGCGCTTCATGAAATCAGTCTGGACATAGACCGGTCACGATAGACCACGCAGATATAGCCATGGTGGCCGGACATACTGTAAACCGGTCTCGATAGACCACACTTAGACTGGACTTGATATACCAGATATGGCCATGCTAGCTGGACATAGAAAGGTCTCAATATACCATAGTTACAGCCGCGTAAGCCAGACACATACCAGTCTCATTAGACCACACAGATATAGCCACGATTGCCAGACATAGACAAGTCTCCATAGACCACACGGATACAGCCATGATAGGCCAAACAAGACAAGGTTTAATTATATACAGTATGAATAAATATATGGCTACGGTGCCGCATGAAGACAATGCCACGCGAGGCCATTGCCTGATACCACCACCAGTAATTGTATAGAATTTACCTGAATATCACTGAAGAGCTTGCTGGGCTTCAAGGAAGCAGCCCCAGTCCTGTAGGAATGCCAGTACACTGGGAGGAGGGTAAACTGCAGCTATTGAGGTCGGAACTGATGAGTTCCGAAGCAGGTTTAGAAAGTACTGCTCCGTTAGTTATGATAAATCGAAATTTGACCATAGAGGA
The DNA here is from genome assembly GCA_038021265.1 of Cyprinella venusta. NCBI lineage: Eukaryota > Metazoa > Chordata > Actinopteri > Cypriniformes > Leuciscidae > Cyprinella > Cyprinella venusta. The sequence goes on from CM075863.1 coordinate 45,012,100, forward strand.
GAATGGATAGAATTTGCAAATTCCTAAATTTATAATGTGTAGCAGACCTTTGTAGTCATACTTAGTTCTTAAGAAAAAGAGGAAGGAAAGAAGGGATAGACCTAATTAGAAAAAACCATGGGGAAAATCGGAGTATTTGACTCCTGGAGAGAATCTCTTGAATGTATGAGCCATTGACGCTGTGACGGACAGTTACAATTGAGAACACTAGAAGAAGACACCATTGCAGACAGACGTAATCGAAGGGGTTGAATGGATTTTGCTTCTTACTTGGAGTATAATGCTGCCGTTCAAGCATAACCAACACTGCAAGTTTACACACTCAAAGTTTAAAGAGTGGGAGAAATTCACTTGAGAATTACTTGTAAAGATTATAACAGCGCTGATAGGAGCTAGTGATATCCTCCAGTTTAGTGCATCACGAACTAAAGTTACATGAATCCTGTCAACAGGACATGATTTACGATATATAGTTCTACAATCTACAATATAGATGATAACACAGATAACCTAATCAGTGACTAGAGATAGCAACGCATGAGCTACATATTTCATCTATGGAATGATGACTTTATGTTGACACTTTTGAGACTCCATCCTGTGTGATTCTGATTAAACAAAAAATTTTAAAATTGCGGTGATAGTTAATCGAAGGTGCAAACGTGCTGTTGAAACTATGATCACTGTTATAAGTCATAGGTTTGCTGTGCCTTAAGCAACAAGAGAAGGTGCAGTGGACAGACTTGAAAAATTTAGAATTAAAATACTTGCGTAAATTTGGAGCCCTGTAAACAAACTACGAATAGAAGAATGTTAAATTACAATTTCATAATTGTATATAAGGAACAGCCGGCCATGATCGGTAGGTGAAAGAGAATCTAAGTGATACTTGCTCTGTTGCCTCTTGATTGTGGAATCCTTTTCTCAAGTGTGAAGCATATGACTGACATGGCTCCAGAGTTGCTCTTGCAAAATAACCTCATTCATAGCTGGTAGATCGCTGGCCACTGCCAGTTGAGACTCTTGAATAGAATGATAAATGAAAAAGTAAATCATACAGTTGAGCAAAGACAATGTTGCTGGAGCCTCCTTCACTGACTTCTCATAAATAATACTATGGAAATATGACTATTAGTTCTATTGAGTTAATAGTTTTGGCTAAGTATGTGGATTAACCAGAGCCACACAGATGCTTTGATCCTTTAGACTGCATTTCTCTGAAAATTAATGTGAAAGCCCACCTCACATTAATTCTTATTCCAATCACACATTTCAATAGATTACGTAGCCATCAGAAAGTTTGAGTATTACAGCGATTGTACACAATTTCAATGTTGTAATCTAGGCCATTTAAATATTAAATGATTTAAAATGAATTAAAAGTATAGCCTAATATGGTGAAAATAGTTGATTACTATTACACGATTGATATGTACTAGCTGCCATTGTAAATATGACCACAGCAGTATATGCATAACTGCCAAATGATAAACTTGCTCTATTTAGCCCATGTTCATTTATTATTTATTTACTTATTTATTTTTTAAACGCACACGCAACCGAACTTTGGTGAGTGAGCAAACGTGATGACGAGCGCGACCCGTGATATTGCATAAGTATAGAGCTTCTTAAACTCAAAATCATAGCTACTTGATTTTTAAATCAACACAGCTGTTAGTGGGTATTTGTAAACTGCAACGAGAGCGTGTTATTGACAACGCTGATATTATTAGATCACAACTGAAATATGGAATATCGGACTGACGGAAACGCAAACTTTGCTTACACTTGGTGCGAGCATTAAGGCGATATCCGGCCCGTCTGCAGCTCAGCTGTAATGGTCAGATAGCGCCACGTCATCGACATCGTGGACGCCAATTTTTAACCATGATCTCAACTCGGACGTGTAGGAAGCCATGGAGAAATACTTACCTGAATGAAGTTTAATCATGTAGAGGACGCATAACAGTGCTGGTGGAGGTGCGGTGCCTACCAAACGAATTGAAAGCCTTGGAGTGGAATTTGAACTTGAACCAGTGAGAGCTAGAACGTCTCGTGACTTGTAGAGTTGTTGATTCATGTCGGTGGATCGGTGATTTGCGGGATAATGGCACCTGTGCAGACAGCGCAGTTCTGGAGTGCTTGTTTAGACTAAAGACAGCTGGAACTTCTCGTGAGAGGTCTTAGCTGATCAAAATTCTCCGAGGATCGCTGTGTCTATGGGAAGATGCGAAAACTGAGCGCAGGAACCTCGACGTGCGGTAGGAATTAGGGCGGGACGTCGGATCTCGCAAATTTGTGAGCAAAATATCCTGAAACATGTCGCCTGGCGACTGAACAAGAGCATGAATAAATGCGACTGCATCTACTTGTTGTCGCGTCGGCATCTGCGAACTCAAACATGTGTAAGTACCTATCTTTTATACCACAAGAATAAGCACGTGATTGGATAACATGAAGGTAGAGTGTGACGCGGTAATTAAGTCTTCCTGGCAGAACTTATGCTAAAGCTTTCATTTTTGACCCGAAAAAAAAACATAAGGGGTAACACTGTCGTTTTTGGCCGAAATTTTGACCCCCTCCGATCTTCTTGAAACTCTGGATTCTGACAGAGGGCCACGAGACTTCGACCAGCGTGCAAAAATGGAGGCTCTAGACCCTTCCAGAGCCGAGATATCGGATGTCAAAGTTTTGACCCGAAAAAAAAAACATAAGGGGTAACACTGTCGTTTTTGGCCGAAATTTTGACCCCCTCCGATCTTCTTGAAACTCTGGATTCTGACAGAGGGCCACGAGACTTCGACCAGCGCGCAAAAATGGAGGCTCTAGACCCTTCCAGAGCCGAGATATCGGATGTCAAAGTTTTGACCCGAAAAAAAAAACATAAGGGGTAACACTGTCGTTTTTGGCCGAAATTTTGACCCCCTCCGATCTTCTTGAAACTCTGGATTCTGACAGAGGGCCACGAGACTTCGACCAGCGCGCAAAAATGGAGGCTCTAGACCCTTCCAGAGCCGAGATATCGGATGTCAAAGTTTTGACCTGAAAAAAAACCATAAGGGGTAACACTGTCGTTTTTGGCCGAAATTTTGACCCCCTCCGATCTTCTTGAAACTCTGGATTCTGACAGAGGGCCACGAGACTTCGACCAGCGCACAAAAATGGAGGCTCTAGACCCTTCCAGAGCCGAGATATCGGATGTCAAAGTTTTGACCCAAAAAAAAAAACATAAGGGGTAACACTGTCGTTTTTGGCCGAAATTTTGACCCCCTCCGATCTTCTTGAAACTCTGGATTCTGACAGAGGGCCACGAGACTTCGACCAGCGCGCAAAAATGGAGGCTCTAGACCCTTCCAGAGCCGAGATATCGGATGTCAAAGTTTTGACCCGAAAAAAAAAACATAAGGGGTAACACTGTCGTTTTTGGCCGAAATTTTGACCCCCTCTGATCTTCTTGAAACTCTGGATTCTGACAGAGGGCCATGAGACTTCAACCAGCGCGCAAAAATGGAGGCTCTAGACCCTTCCAGAGCCGAGATATCGGATGTCAAAGTTTTGACCCCCAAAAAAACATAAGGGGTAACACTGTCGTTTTTGGCCGAAATTTTGACCCCCTCCGATCTTCTTGAAACTCTGGATTCTGACAGAGGGCCACGAGACTTCGACCAGCGCGCAAAAATGGAGGCTCTAGACCCTTCCAGAGCCGAGATATCAGACGTCAAAGTTTTGACCCCAAAAAAAAAACATAAGGGGTAACACTGTCGTTTTTGGCCGAAATTTTGACCCCCTCCGATCTTCTTGAAACTCTTGATTCTGACAGAGGGCCATGAGACTTCAACCAGCGCGCAAAAATGGAGGCTCTAGACCCTTCCAGAGCCGAGATATCGGATGTCAAAGTTTTGACCTGAAAAAAAAACATAAGGGGTAACACTGCCGTTTTTGGCCGAAATTTTAACCCCCTCCGATCTTCTTGAAACTCTGGATTCTGACAGAGGGCCACGAGACTTCGACCAGCGCGCAAAAATGGAGGCTCTAGACCCTTCCAGAGCCGAGATATCGGATGTCAAAGTTTTGACCTGAAAAAAAACATAAGGGGTAAAACTTTCATTTTTTTTTTTTGGCCGAAATTTTTACCCCCTCCAATCTTCTTGAAACTCTGGACTCTGACAGAGGGCCACGAGACTTCGACCAGCGCGCAAAAATGGAGGCTCTAGACCCTTCCAGAGCCGAGATATCGGATGTCAAAGTTTTGACCTGAAAAAAAAAAACATAAGGGGTAACACTGTCGTTTTTGGCCGAAATTTTGACCCCCTCCGATCTTCTTGAAACTCTGGATTCTGACAGAGGGCCACGAGACTTCGACCAGCGCGCAAAAATGGAGGCTCTAGACCCTTCCAGAGCCGAGATATCGGATGTCAAAGTTTTGACCTGAAAAAAAAAACATAAGGGGTAACACTGTCGTTTTTGGCCGAAATTTTGACCCCCTCCGATCTTCTTGAAAATCTGGATTCTGACAGAGGGCCACGAGACTTCGACCAGCGCGCAAAAATGGAGGCTCTAGACCCTTCCAGAGCCGAGATATCGGACGTCAAAGTTTTGACCCGAAAAAAAAACATAAGGGGTAACACTTTCGTTTTTGGCCGAAATTTTCACCCCCTCCGATCTTCTTGAAACTCTGGATTCTGACAGAGGGCCACGAGACTTCGACCAGCGCGCAAAAATGGAGGCTCTAGACCCTTCCAGAGCCGAGATATCAGACGTCAAAGTTTTGACCCAAAAAAAAACATAAGGGGTAACACTGTCGTTTTTGGCCGAAATTTTGACCCCCTCCGATCTTCTTGAAACTCTGGATTCTGACAGAGGGCCACGAGACTTCGACCAGCGCGCAAAAATGGAGGCTCTAGACCCTTCCAGAGCCGAGATATCGGATGTCAAAGTTTTGACCCAAGAAAAAACATAAGGGGTAACACTGTCGTTTTTGGCCGAAATTTTGACCCCCTCCGATCTTCTTGAAACTCTGGATTCTGACAGAGGGCCACGAGACTTCGACCAGCGCGCAAAAATGGAGGCTCTAGACCCTTCCAGAGCCGAGATATCAGACGTCAAAGTTTTGACCCGAAAAAAAAACATAAGGGGTAACACTGTCGTTTTTGGCCGAAATTTTGACCCCCTCCGATCTTCTTGAAACTCTGGATTCTGACAGAGGGCCATGAGACTTCAACCAGCGCGCAAAAATGGAGGCTCTAGACCCTTCCAGAGCCGAGATATCGGATGTCAAAGTTTTGACCTGAAAAAAAAACATAAGGGGTAACACTGCCGTTTTTGGCCGAAATTTTAACCCCCTCCGATCTTCTTGAAACTCTGGATTCTGACAGAGGGCCACGAGACTTCGACCAGCGCGCAAAAATGGAGGCTCTAGACCCTTCCAGAGCCGAGATATCGGATGTCAAAGTTTTGACCTGAAAAAAAAACATAAGGGGTAACACTTTCATTTTTTTTTTTTTGGCCGAAATTTTTACCCCCTCCGATCTTCTTGAAACTCTGGACTCTGACAGAGGGCCACGAGACTTCGACCAGCGCGCAAAAATGGAGGCTCTAGACCCTTCCAGAGCCGAGATATTGAAGGTCAAAATTTGGACCTGAAAAAAAAAACATAAGGGCTAACACTGTCATTTTTTTTTTTGGCCGAAATTTTGACCCCCTCCGATCTTCTTGAAACTCTGGACTCTGACAGAGGGCCACGAGACTTCGACCAGCGTGCAAAAATGGAGGCTCTAGACCCTTCCAGAGCTGAGATATCGAAGGTCAAAATTTGGACCTGAAAAAAAAACATAAGGGGTAACACTGTCATTTTTTTTTTTGGCCGAAATTTTGACCCCCTCCGATCTTCTTGAAACTCTGGATTCTGACAGAGGGCCACGAGACTTCGACCAGCGCGCAAAAATGGAGGCTCTAGACCCTTCAAGAGCCGAGATATCGGACGTCAAAGTTTTGACCCGAAAAAAAAAACATAAGGGGTAACACTGTCGTTTTTGGCCGAAATTTTGACCCCCTCCGATCTTCTTGAAACTCTGGATTCTGACAGAGGACCACGAGACTTCGACCAGCGCGCAAAAATGGAGGCTCTAGACCCTTCCAGAGCCGAGATATCAGACGTCAAAATTTTGACCCGAAAAAAAAACATAAGGGGTAACACTGTCGTTTTTGGCCGAAATTTTGACCCCCTCCGATCTTCTTGAAACTCTGGATTCTGACAGAGGGCCACGAGACTTCGACCAGCGCGCAAAAATGGAGGCTCTAGACCCTTCCAGAGCCGAGATATCGGATGTCAAAGTTTTGACCTGAAAAAAAAAACATAAGGGGTAACACTGTCGTTTTTGGCCGAAATTTTGACCCCCTCCGATCTTCTTGAAACTCTGGATTCTGACAGAGGGCCACGAGACTTCAACCAGCGCGCAAAAATGGAGGCTCTAGACCCTTCCAGAGCCGAGATATCGGATGTCAAAGTTTTGACCCGAAAAAAAAACATAAGGGGTAACACTGTCGTTTTTGGCCGAAATTTTGACCCCCTCCGATCTTCTTGAAACTCTGGATTCTGACAGAGGGCCACGAGACTTCGACCAGCGCGCAAAAATGGAGGCTCTAGACCCTTCCAGAGCCGAGATATCGGATGTCAAAGTTTTGACCTGAAAAAAAAACATAAGGGGTAACACTGTCGTTTTTGGCCGAAATTTTGACCCCCTCCAATCTTCTTGAAACTCTGGATTCTGACAGAGGGCCACGAGACTTCGACCAGCGCGCAAAAATAGAGGCTCTAGACCCTTTCAGAGCCGAGATATCGGATGTCAAAGTTTTGACCCGAAAAAAAAAACATAAGGGGTAACACTGTCGTTTTTGGCCGAAATTTTGACCCCCTCCGATCTTCTTGAAACTCTGGATTCTGACAGAGGGCCACGAGACTTCGACCAGCGCGCAAAAATGGAGGCTCTAGACCCTTCCAAAGCCGAGATATCGGATGTCAAAGTTTTGACCTGAAAAAAAAAAACATAAGGGGTAACACTGTCGTTTTTGGCCGAAATTTTGACCCCCTCCGATCTTCTTGAAACTCTGGATTCTGACAGAGGGCCACGAGACTTCGACCAGCACGCAAAAATGGAGGCTCTAGACCCTTCAAGAGCCGAGATATCGGACGTCAAAGTTTTGACCCGAAAAAAAAAACATAAGGGGTAACACTGTCGTTTTTGGCCGAAATTTTGACCCCCTCCGATCTTCTTGAAACTCTGGATTCTGACAGAGGGCCACGAGACTTCGACCAGCGCGCAAAAATGGAGGCTCTAGACCCTTCCAGAGCCGAGATATCGGATGTCAAAGTTTTGACCTGAAAAAAACATAAGGGGTAACACTGTCGTTTTTGGCCGAAATTTTGACCCCCTCCGATATTCTTGAAACTCTGGATTCTGACAGAGGGCCACGAGACTTCGACCAGCGCGCAAAAATGGAGGCTCTAGACCCTTCCAGAGCCGAGATATCGGATGTCAAAGTTTTGAACCGAAAAAAAAAACATAAGGGGTAACACTGTCGTTTTTGGCCGAAATTTTGACCCCCTCCGATCTTCTTGAAACTCTGGATTCTGACAGAAGGCCATGAGACTTCGACCAGCGCGCAAAAATGGAGGCTCTAGACCCTTCCAGAGCCGAGATATCGGATGTCAAAGTTTTGACCTGAAAAAAAAAAAAACATAAGGGGTAACACTGTCGTTTTTGGCCGAAATTTTGACCCCCTCCGATCTTCTTGAAACTCTGGATTCTGACAGAGGGCCAAAAGACTTCGACCAGCGCGCAAAAATGGAGGCTCTAGACCCTTCCAGAGCCGAGATATCGGATGTCAAAGTTTTGACCCGAAAAAAAAAACATAAGGGGTAACACTGTCGTTTTTGGCCGAAATTTTGACCCCCTCCGATCTTCTTGAAACTCTGGATTCTGACAGAGGGCCACGAGACTTCGACCAGCGCGCAAAAATGGAGGCTCTAGACCCTTCCAGAGCCGAGATATCGGACGTCAAAGTTTTGACCCGAAAAAAAAACATAAGGGGTAACACTGTCGTTTTTGGCCGAAATTTTGACCCCCTCCGATCTTCTTGAAACTCTGGATTCTGACAGAGGGCCACGAGACTTCGACCAGCGCGCAAAAATGGAGGCTCTAGACCCTTCCAGAGCCGAGATATCGGATGTCAAAGTTTTGACCCGAAAAAAAAAAAACATAAGGGGTAACACTGTCGTTTTTGGCCGAAATTTTGACCCCCTCTGATCTTCTTGAAACTCTGGATTCTGACAGAGGGCCACGAGACTTCGACCAGCGCGCAAAAATGGAGGCTCTAGACCCTTCCAGAGCCGAGATATCGGATGTCAAAGTTTTGACCTGAAAAAAAAAAAACATAAGGGGTAACACTGTCGTTTTTGGCCGAAATTTTGACCCCCTCCGATCTTCTTGAAACTCTGGATTCTGACAGAGGGCCACGAGACTTCGACCAGCGCGCAAAAATGGAGGCTCTAGACCCTTCCAGAGCCGAGATATCGGATGTCAAAGTTTTGACCTGAAAAAAAAAACATAAGGGGTAACACTGTCGTTTTTGGCCGAAATTTTGACCCCCTCCGATCTTCTTGAAACTCTGGATTCTGACAGAGGGCCACGAGACTTCGACCAGCGCGCAAAAATGGAGGCTTTAGACCCTTCCAGAGCCGAGATATCGGATGTCAAAGGTTTGACCTGAAAAAAAAACATAAGGGGTAACACTGTCGTTTTTGGCCAAAATTTTGACCCCCTCCGATCTTCTTGAAACTCTGGATTCTGACAGAGGGCCACGAGACTTCGACCAGCGCGCAAAAATGGAGGCTCTAGACCCTTCCAGAGCCGAGATATCGGATGTCAAAGTTTTGACCCGAAAAAAAAACATAAGGGGTAACACTGTCGTTTTTGGCCGAAATTTTGACCCCCTCCGATCTTCTTGAAACTCTGGATTCTGACAGAGGGCCACGAGACTTCGACCAGCGCGCAAAAATGGAGGCTCTAGACCCTTCCAGAGCCGAGATATCGGATGTCAAAGTTTTGACCTGAAAAAAAAACATAAGGGGTAACACTGTCGTTTTTGGCCGAAATTTTGACCCCCTCCGATCTTCTTGAAACTCTGGATTCTGACAGAGGGCCACGAGACTTCGACCAGCGCGCAAAAATGGAGGCTCTAGACCCTTCCAGAGCCGAGATATCGGATGTCAAAGTTTTGACCTGAAAAAAAAACATAAGGGGTAACACTGTCGTTTTTGGCCGAAATTTTGACCCCTCCGATCTTCTTGAAACTCTGGATTCTGACAGAGGGCCACGAGACTTCGACCAGCGCGCAAAAATGGAGGCTCTAGACCCTTCCAGAGCCGAGATATCGGATGTCAAAGTTTTGACCTGAAAAAAAACATAAGGGGTAACACTGTCGTTTTTGGCCGAAATTTTGACCCCCTCCGATCTTCTTGAAACTCTGGATTCTGACAGAGGGCCATGAGACTTCAACCAGCGCGCAAAAATGGAGGCTCTAGACCCTTCCAGAGCCGAGATATCGGATGTCAAAGTTTTGACCCGAAAAAAAAAACATAAGGGGTAACACTGTCGTTTTTGGCCGAAATTTTGACCCCCTCCGATCTTCTTGAAACTCTGGATTCTGACAGAGGGCCATGAGACTTCAACCAGCGCGCAAAAATGGAGGCTCTAGACCCTTCCAGAGCCGAGATATCGGATGTCAAAGTTTTGACCTGAAAAAACATAAGGGGTAACACTGTCGTTTTTGGCCGAAATTTTGACCCCCTCCGATCTTCTTGAAACTCTGGATTCTGACAGAGGGCCACGAGACTTCGACCAGCGCGCAAAAATGGAGGCTCTAGACCCTTCCAGAGCCGAGATATCGGATGTCAAAGTTTTGACCTGAAAAAAAAACATAAGGGGTAACACTGTCGTTTTTGGCCGAAATTTTGACCCCCTCCGATCTTCTTGAAACTCTGGATTCTGACAGAGGGCCACGAGACTTCGACCAGCACGCAAAAATGGAGGCTCTAGACCCTCACAGAGCCGAGATATCGGACGTCAAAGTTTTGACCCGAAAAAAAAACATAAGGGGTAACACTGTCGTTTTTGGCCGAAATTTTGACCCCCTCCGATCTTCTTGAAACTCTGGATTCTGACAGAGGGCCACAAGACTTCGACCAGCGCGCAAAAATGGAGGCTCTAGACCCTTCCAGAGCCGAGATATCGGATGTCAAAGGTTTGACCTGAAAAAAAAACATAAGGGGTAACACTGTCGTTTTTGGACGAAATTTTGACCCCCTCCGATCTTCTTGAAACTCTGGATTCTGACAGAGGGCCACGAGACTTCGACCAGCGCGCAAAAATGGAGGCTCTAGACCCTTCCAGAGCCGAGATATCGGATGTCAAAGTTTTGACCTGAAAAAAAAACATAAGGGGTAACACTGTCGTTTTTGGCCGAAATTTTGACCCCCTCCGATCTTCTTGAAACTCTGGATTCTGACAGAGGGCCACGAGACTTCGACCAGCGCGCAAAAATGGAGGCTCTAGACCCTTCCAGAGCCGAGATATTGGATGTCAAAGTTTTGACCTGAAAAAAAAAACATAAGGGGTAACACTGTCGTTTTTGGCCGAAATTTTGACCCCCTCCGATCTTCTTGAAACTCTGGATTCTGACAGAGGGCCACGAGACTTCGACCAGCGCGCAAAAATGGAGGCTCTAGACCCTTCCAGAGCCGAAATATCGGATGTCAAAGTTTTGACCCGAAAAAAAAACATAAGGGGTAACACTGTCGTTTTTGGCCGAAATTTTGACCCCCTCCGATCTTCTTGAAACTCTGGATTCTGACAGAGGGCCACGAGACTTCGACCAGCGCGCAAAAATGGAGGCTCTAGACCCTTCCAGAGCCGAGATATCGGATGTCAAAGTTTTGACCTGAAAAAAAACATAAGGGGTAACACTGTCGTTTTTGGCCGAAATTTTGACCCCCTCCGATCTTCTTGAAACTCTGGATTCTGACAGAGGGCCACGAGACTTCGACCAGCGCGCAAAAATGGAGGCTCTAGACCCTTCCAGAGCCGAGATATCGGATGTCAAAGTTTTGACCTGAAAAAAAAAACATAAGGGGTAACACTGTCTTTTTTAGCCGAAATTTTGACCCCTCCGATCTTCTTGAAACTCTGGATTCTGACAGAGGGCCACGAGACTTCGACCAGCGCGCAAAAATGGAGGCTCTAGACCCTTCCAGAGCCGAGATATCGGATGTCAAAGTTTTGACCTGAAAAAAAACATAAGGGGTAACACTGTCGTTTTTGGCCGAAATTTTGACCCCCTCCGATCTTCTTGAAACTCTGGATTCTGACAGAGGGCCATGAGACTTCAACCAGCGCGCAAAAATGGAGGCTCTAGACCCTTCCAGAGCCGAGATATCGGATGTCAAAGTTTTGACCTGAAAAAAAACATAAGGGGTAACACTGTCGTTTTTGGCCGAAATTTTGACCCCCTCCGATCTTCTTGAAACTCTGGATTCTGACAGAGGGCCATGAGACTTCAACCAGCGCGCAAAAATGGAGGCTCTAGACCCTTCCAGAGCCGAGATATCGGATGTCAAAGTTTTGACCCGAAAAAAAAACATAAGGGGTAACACTGTCGTTTTTGGCCGAAATTTTGACCCCCTCCGATCTTCTTGAAACTCTGGATTCTGACAGAGGGCCACGAGACTTCGACCAGCGCGCAAAAATGGAGGCTCTAGACCCTTCCAGAGCCGAGATATCGGATGTCAAAGTTTTGACCTGAAAAAAAAAAAACATAAGGGGTAACACTGTCGTTTTTGGCCGAAATTTTGACCCCCTCCAATCTTCTTGAAACTCTGGATTCTGACAGAGGGCCACGAGACTTCGACCAGCGCGCAAAAATAGAGGCTCTAGACCCTTTCAGAGCCGAGATATCGGATGTCAAAGTTTTGACCCGAAAAAAAAAACATAAGGGGTAACACTGTCGTTTTTGGCCGAAATTTTGACCCCCTCCGATCTTCTTGAAACTCTGGATTCTGACAGAGGGCCACGAGACTTCGACCAGCGCGCAAAAATGGAGGCTCTAGACCCTTCCAAAGCCGAGATATCGGATGTCAAAGTTTTGACCTGAAAAAAAAAACATAAGGGGTAACACTGTCGTTTTTGGCCGAAATTTTGACCCCCTCCGATCTTCTTGAAACTCTGGATTCTGACAGAGGGCCACGAGACTTCGACCAGCACGCAAAAATGGAGGCTCTAGACCCTTCAAGAGCCGAGATATCGGACGTCAAAGTTTTGACCCGAAAAAAAAAACATAAGGGGTAACACTGTCGTTTTTGGCCGAAATTTTGACCCCCTCCGATCTTCTTGAAACTCTGGATTCTGACAGAGGGCCACGAGACTTCGACCAGCGCGCAAAAATGGAGGCTCTAGACCCTTCCAGATCCGAGATATCGGATGTCAAAGGTTTGACCTGAAAAAAAAACATAAGGGGTAACACTGTCGTTTTTGGCCGAAATTTTGACCCCCTCCGATCTTCTTGAAACTCTGGATTCTGACAGAGGGCCACGAGACTTCGACCAGCGCGCAAAAATGGAGGCTCTAGACCCTTCCAGAGCCGAGATATCGGATGTCAAAGTTTTGACCTGAAAAAAAAAACATAAGGGGTAACACTGTCGTTTTTGGCCGAAATTTTGACCCCCTCCGATCTTCTTGAAACTCTGGATTCTGACAGAGGGCCACGAGACTTCGACCAGCGCGCAAAAATGGAGGCTCTAGACCCTTCCAGAGCCGAGATATCGGATGTCAAAGTTTTGACCCGAAAAAAAAAAACATAAGGGGTAACACTGTCGTTTTTGGCCGAAATTTTGACCCCCTCCGATCTTCTTGAAACTCTGGATTCTGACAGAGGGCCACGAGACTTCGACCAGCGCGCAAAAATGGAGGCTCTAGACCCTTCCAGAGCCGAGATATCGGATGTCAAAGTTTTGACCTGAAAAAAAAACATAAGGGGTAACACTTTCATTTTTTTTTTTTTGGCCGAAATTTTGACCCCCTCCGATCTTCTTGAAACTCTGGACTCTGACAGAGGGCCACGAGACTTCGACCAGCGCGCAAAAATGGAGGCTCTAGACCCTTCCAGAGCCGAGATATTGAAGGTCAAAATTTGGACCTGAAAAAAAAACATAAGGGCTAACACTGTCATTTTTTTTTTTGGCCGAAATTTTGACCCCCTCCGATCTTCTTGAAACTCTGGACTCTGACAGAGGGCCACGAGACTTCGACCAGCGTGCAAAAATGGAGGCTCTAGACCCTTCCAGAGCTGAGATATCGAAGGTCAAAATTTGGACCTGAAAAAAAACATAAGGGGTAACACTGTCATTTTTTTTTTGGCCGAAATGTTGACCCCCTCCGATCTTCTTGAAACTCTGGATTCTGACAGAGGGCCACGAGACTTCGACCAGCGCGCAAAAATGGAGGCTCTAGACCCTTCCAGAGCCGAGATATCGGACGTCAAAGTTTTGACCCGAAAAAAAAAAACATAAGGGGTAACACTGTCGTTTTTGGCCGAAATTTTGACCCCCTCCGATCTTCTTGAAACTCTGGATTCTGACAGAGGGCCACGAGACTTCGACCAGCGCGCAAAAATGGAGGCTCTAGACCCTTCCAGAGCCGAGATATCGGATGTCAAAGTTTTGACCTGAAAAAAAAACATAAGGGGTAACACTGTCGTTTTTGGCCGAAATTTTGACCCCCTCCGATCTTCTTGAAACTCTGGATTCTGACAGAGGGCCACGAGACTTCGACCAGCGCGCAAAAATGGAGGCTCTAGACCCTTCCAGAGCCGAGATATCGGATGTCAAAGTTTTGACCTGAAAAAAAAACATAAGGGGTAACACTGTCGTTTTTGGCCGAAATTTTGACCCCCTCCGATCTTCTTGAAACTCTGGATTCTGACAGAGGGCCACGAGACTTCGACCAGCGCGCAAAAATGGAGGCTCTAGACCCTTCCAGAGCCGAGATATCGGATGTCAAAGTTTTGACCTGAAAAAAAAACATAAGGGGTAACACTGTCGTTTTTGGCCGAAATTTTGACCCCTCCGATCTTCTTGAAACTCTGGATTCTGACAGAGGGCCACGAGACTTCGACCAGCGCGCAAAAATGGAGGCTCTAGACCCTTCCAGAGCCGAGATATCGGATGTCAAAGTTTTGACCCGAAAAAAAACATAAGGGGTAACACTGTCGTTTTTGGCCGAAATTTTGACCCCCTCCGATCTTCTTGAAACTCTGGATTCTGACAGAGGGCCATGAGACTTCAACCAGCGCGCAAAAATGGAGGCTCTAGACCCTTCCAGAGCCGAGATATCGGATGTCAAAGTTTTGACCCGAAAAAAAAAACATAAGGGGTAACACTGTCGTTTTTGGCCGAAATTTTGACCCCCTCCGATCTTCTTGAAACTCTGGATTCTGACAGAGGGCCATGAGACTTCAACCAGCGCGCAAAAATGGAGGCTCTAGACCCTTCCAGAGCCGAGATATCGGATGTCAAAGTTTTGACCTGAAAAAACATAAGGGGTAACACTGTCGTTTTTGGCCGAAATTTTGACCCCCTCCGATCTTCTTGAAACTCTGGATTCTGACAGAGGGCCACGAGACTTCGACCAGCGCGCAAAAATGGAGGCTCTAGACCCTTCCAGAGCCGAGATATCGGATGTCAAAGTTTTGACCTGAAAAAAAAACATAAGGGGTAACACTGTCGTTTTTGGCCGAAATTTTGACCCCCTCCGATCTTCTTGAAACTCTGGATTCTGACAGAGGGCCACGAGACTTCGACCAGCACGCAAAAATGGAGGCTCTAGACCCTCACAGAGCCGAGATATCGGACGTCAAAGTTTTGACCCGAAAAAAAAACATAAGGGGTAACACTGTCGTTTTTGGCCGAAATTTTGACCCCCTCCGATCTTCTTGAAACTCTGGATTCTGACAGAGGGCCACAAGACTTCGACCAGCGCGCAAAAATGGAGGCTCTAGACCCTTCCAGAGCCGAGATATCGGATGTCAAAGGTTTGACCTGAAAAAAAAACATAAGGGGTAACACTGTCGTTTTTGGACGAAATTTTGACCCCCTCCGATCTTCTTGAAACTCTGGATTCTGACAGAGGGCCACGAGACTTCGACCAGCGCGCAAAAATGGAGGCTCTAGACCCTTCCAGAGCCGAGATATCGGATGTCAAAGTTTTGACCTGAAAAAAAAACATAAGGGGTAACACTGTCGTTTTTGGCCGAAATTTTGACCCCCTCCGATCTTCTTGAAACTCTGGATTCTGACAGAGGGCCACGAGACTTCGACCAGCGCGCAAAAATGGAGGCTCTAGACCCTTCCAGAGCCGAGATATTGGATGTCAAAGTTTTGACCTGAAAAAAAAAACATAAGGGGTAACACTGTCGTTTTTGGCCGAAATTTTGACCCCCTCCGATCTTCTTGAAACTCTGGATTCTGACAGAGGGCCACGAGACTTCGACCAGCGCGCAAAAATGGAGGCTCTAGACCCTTCCAGAGCCGAAATATCGGATGTCAAAGTTTTGACCCGAAAAAAAAACATAAGGGGTAACACTGTCGTTTTTGGCCGAAATTTTGACCCCCTCCGATCTTCTTGAAACTCTGGATTCTGACAGAGGGCCACGAGACTTCGACCAGCGCGCAAAAATGGAGGCTCTAGACCCTTCCAGAGCCGAGATATCGGATGTCAAAGTTTTGACCTGAAAAAAAACATAAGGGGTAACACTGTCGTTTTTGGCCGAAATTTTGACCCCCTCCGATCTTCTTGAAACTCTGGATTCTGACAGAGGGCCACGAGACTTCGACCAGCGCGCAAAAATGGAGGCTCTAGACCCTTCCAGAGCCGAGATATCGGATGTCAAAGTTTTGACCTGAAAAAAAAAACATAAGGGGTAACACTGTCTTTTTTAGCCGAAATTTTGACCCCTCCGATCTTCTTGAAACTCTGGATTCTGACAGAGGGCCACGAGACTTCGACCAGCGCGCAAAAATGGAGGCTCTAGACCCTTCCAGAGCCGAGATATCGGATGTCAAAGTTTTGACCTGAAAAAAAAACATAAGGGGTAACACTGTCGTTTTTGGCCGAAATTTTGACCCCCTCCGATCTTCTTGAAACTCTGGATTCTGACAGAGGGCCATGAGACTTCAACCAGCGCGCAAAAATGGAGGCTCTAGACCCTTCCAGAGCCGAGATATCGGATGTCAAAGTTTTGACCTGAAAAAAAACATAAGGGGTAACACTGTCGTTTTTGGCCGAAATTTTGACCCCCTCCGATCTTCTTGAAACTCTGGATTCTGACAGAGGGCCATGAGACTTCAACCAGCGCGCAAAAATGGAGGCTCTAGACCCTTCCAGAGCCGAGATATCGGATGTCAAAGTTTTGACCCGAAAAAAAAACATAAGGGGTAACACTGTCGTTTTTGGCCGAAATTTTGACCCCCTCCGATCTTCTTGAAACTCTGGATTCTGACAGAGGGCCACGAGACTTCGACCAGCGCGCAAAAATGGAGGCTCTAGACCCTTCCAGAGCCGAGATATCGGATGTCAAAGTTTTGACCTGAAAAAAAAAAAACATAAGGGGTAACACTGTCGTTTTTGGCCGAAATTTTGACCCCCTCCGATCTTCTTGAAACTCTGGATTCTGACAGAGGGCCACGAGACTTCGACCAGCACGCAAAAATGGAGGCTCTAGACCCTTCAAGAGCCGAAATATCGGACGTCAAAGTTTTGACCCGAAAAAAAAACATAAGGGGTAACACTGTCGTTTTTGGCCGAAATTTTGACCCCCTTCGATCTTCTTGAAACTCTGGATTCTGACAGAGGGCCACGAGACTTCGACCAGCGCGCAAAAATGGAGGCTCTAGACCCTTCCAGAGCCGAGATATCGGATGTCAAAGGTTTGACCTGAAAAAAAAACATAAGGGGTAACACTGTCGTTTTTGGCCGAAATTTTGACCCCCTCCGATCTTCTTGAAACTCTGGATTCTGACAGAGGGCCACGAGACTTCGACCAGCGCGCAAAAATGGAGGCTCTAGACCCTTCCAGAGCCGAGATATCGGATGTCAAAGTTTTGACCTGAAAAAAAAACATAAGGGGTAACACTGTCGTTTTTGGCCGAAATTTTGACCCCCTCCAATCTTCTTGAAACTCTGGATTCTGACAGAGGGCCACGAGACTTCGACCAGCGCGCAAAAATAGAGGCTCTAGACCCTTTCAGAGCCGAGATATCGGATGTCAAAGTTTTGACCCGAAAAAAAAAACATAAGGGGTAACACTGTCGTTTTTGGCCGAAATTTTGACCCCCTCCGATCTTCTTGAAACTCTGGATTCTGACAGAGGGCCACGAGACTTCGACCAGCGCGCAAAAATGGAGGCTCTAGACCCTTCCAAAGCCGAGATATCGGATGTCAAAGTTTTGACCTGAAAAAAAAAACATAAGGGGTAACACTGTCGTTTTTGGCCGAAATTTTGACCCCCTCCGATCTTCTTGAAACTCTGGATTCTGACAGAGGGCCACGAGACTTCGACCAGCACGCAAAAATGGAGGCTCTAGACCCTTCAAGAGCCGAGATATCGGACGTCAAAGTTTTGACCCGAAAAAAAAAACATAAGGGGTAACACTGTCGTTTTTGGCCGAAATTTTGACCCCCTCCGATCTTCTTGAAACTCTGGATTCTGACAGAGGGCCACGAGACTTCGACCAGCGCGCAAAAATGGAGGCTCTAGACCCTTCCAGAGCCGAGATATCGGATGTCAAAGGTTTGACCTGAAAAAAAAACATAAGGGGTAACACTGTCGTTTTTGGCCGAAATTTTGACCCCCTCCGATCTTCTTGAAACTCTGGATTCTGACAGAGGGCCACGAGACTTCGACCAGCGCGCAAAAATGGAGGCTCTAGACCCTTCCAGAGCCGAGATATCGGATGTCAAAGTTTTGACCTGAAAAAAAAAACATAAGGGGTAACACTGTCGTTTTTGGCCGAAATTTTGACCCCCTCCGATCTTCTTGAAACTCTGGATTCTGACAGAGGGCCACGAGACTTCGACCAGCGCGCAAAAATGGAGGCTCTAGACCCTTCCAGAGCCGAGATATCGGATGTCAAAGTTTTGACCCGAAAAAAAAAAACATAAGGGGTAACACTGTCGTTTTTGGCCGAAATTTTGACCCCTCCGATCTTCTTGAAACTCTGGATTCTGACAGAGGGCCACGAGACTTCGACCAGCGCGCAAAAATGGAGGCTCTAGACCCTTCCAGAGCCGAGATATCGGATGTCAAAGTTTTGACCTGAAAAAAAAACATAAGGGGTAACACTTTCATTTTTTTTTTTTTGGCCGAAATTTTTACCCCCTCCGATCTTCTTGAAACTCTGGACTCTGACAGAGGGCCACGAGACTTCGACCAGCGCGCAAAAATGGAGGCTCTAGACCCTTCCAGAGCCGAGATATTGAAGGTCAAAATTTGGACCTGAAAAAAAAACATAAGGGCTAACACTGTCATTTTTTTTTTGGCCGAAATTTTGACCCCCTCCGATCTTCTTGAAACTCTGGACTCTGACAGAGGGCCACGAGACTTCGACCAGCGTGCAAAAATGGAGGCTCTAGACCCTTCCAGAGCTGAGATATCGAAGGTCAAAATTTGGACCTGAAAAAAAACATAAGGGGTAACACTGTCATTTTTTTTTTTGGCCGAAATGTTGACCCCCTCCGATCTTCTTGAAACTCTGGATTCTGACAGAGGGCCACGAGACTTCGACCAGCGCGCAAAAATGGAGGCTCTAGACCCTTCCAGAGCCGAGATATCGGACGTCAAAGTTTTGACCCGAAAAAAAAAAACATAAGGGGTAACACTGTCGTTTTTGGCCGAAATTTTGACCCCCTCCGATCTTCTTGAAACTCTGGATTCTGACAGAGGGCCACGAGACTTCGACCAGCGCGCAAAAATGGAGGCTCTAGACCCTTCCAGAGCCGAGATATCGGATGTCAAAGTTTTGACCTGAAAAAAAAAACATAAGGGGTAACACTGTCGTTTTTGGCCGAAATTTTGACCCCCTCCGATCTTCTTGAAACTCTGGATTCTGACAGAGGGCCACGAGACTTCGACCAGCGCGCAAAAATTGAGGCTCTAGACCCTTCCAGAGCCGAGATATCGGATGTCAAAGTTTTGACCTGAAAAAAAAAAACATAAGGGGTAACACTGTCGTTTTTGGCCGAAATTTTGACCCCCTCCGATCTTCTTGAAACTCTGGATTCTGACAGAGGGCCACGAGACTTCGACCCGCGCGCAAAAATGGAGGCTCTAGACCCTTCCAGAGCCGAGATATCGGACGTCAAAGTTTTGACCCGAAAAAAAAAACATAAGGGGTAACACTGTTGTTTTTGGCCGAAATTTTGACCCCCTCCGATCTTCTTGAAACTCTGGATTCTGACAGAGGACCACGAGACTTCGACCAGCGCGCAAAAATGGAGGCTCTAGACCCTTCCAGAGCCGAGATATCAGACGTCAAAGTTTTGACCCGAAAAAAAAACATAAGGGGTAACACTGTCGTTTTTGGCCGAAATTTTGACCCCCTCCGATCTTCTTGAAACTCTGGATTCTGACAGAGGGCCACGAGACTTCGACCAGCGCGCAAAAATGGAGGCTCTAGACCCTTCCAGAGCCGAGATATCGGATGTCAAAGTTTTGACCTGAAAAAAAAAACATAAGGGGTAACACTGTCATTTTTGGCCGAAATTTTGACCCCCTCCGATCTTCTTGAAACTCTGGATTCTGACAGAGGGCCACGAGACTTCGACCAGCGCGCAAAAATGGAGGCTCTAGACCCTTCCAGAGCCGAGATATCGGACGTCAAAGTTTTGACCCGAAAAAAAAAACATAAGGGGTAACACTGTTGTTTTTGGCCGAAATTTTGACCCCCTCCGATCTTCTTGAAACTCTGGATTCTAACAGAGGACCACGAGACTTCGACCAGCGCGCAAAAATGGAGGCTCTAGACCCTTCCAGAGCCGAGATATCGGATGTCAAAGTTTTGACCCGAAAAAAAAACATAAGGGGTAACACTGTCGTTTTTGGCCGAAATTTTGACCCCCTCCGATCTTCTTGAAACTCTGGATTCTGACAGAGGGCCACGAGACTTCGACCAGCGCGCAAAAATGGAGGCTCTAGACCCTTCCAGAGCCGAGATATCGGATGTCAAAGTTTTGACCTGAAAAAAAAAAAACATAAGGGGTAACACTGTCGTTTTTGGCCGAAATTTTGACCCCCTCCGATCTTCTTGAAACTCTGGATTCTGACAGAGGGCCACGAGACTTCGACCAGCGCGCAAAAATGGAGGCTCTAGACCCTTCCAGAGCCGAGATATCAGATGTCAAAGTTTTGACCTGAAAAAAAAAAACATAAGGGGTAACACTGTCGTTTTTGGCCGAAATTTTGACCCCCTCCGATCTTCTTGAAACTCTGGATTCTGACAGAGGGCCACGAGACTTCGACCAGCGCGCAAAAATGGAGGCTCTAGACCCTTCCAGAGCCGAGATATCGGATGTCAAAGTTTTGACCCGAAAAAAAAAATAAGGGGTAACACTGTCGTTTTTGGCCGAAATTTTGACCCCCTCCGATCTTCTTGAAACTCTGGATTCTGACAGAGGGCCACGAGACTTCGACCAGCGTGCAAAAATGGAGGCTCTAGACCCTTCCAGAGCCGAGATATCAGACGTCAAAGTTTTGACCCAAAAAAAAAACATAAGGGGTAACACTGTCGTTTTTGGCCGAAATTTTGACCCCCTCCGATCTTCTTGAAACTCTGGATTCTGACAGAGGGCCACGAGACTTCGACCAGGGCGCAAAAATGGAGGCTCTAGACCCTTCCAGAGCCGAGATATCAGACGTCAAAGTTTTGACCCAAAAAAAAAACATAAGGGGTAACACTGTCGTTTTTGGCCGAAATTTTGACCCCCTCCGATCTTCTTGAAACTCTGGATTCTGACAGAGGGCCATGAGACTTCAACCAGCGCGCAAAAATGGAGGCTCTAGACCCTTCCAGAGCCGAGATATCGGATGTCAAAGTTTTGACCTGAAAAAAAAACATAAGGGGTAACACTGCCGTTTTTGGCCGAAATTTTAACCCCCTCCGATCTTCTTGAAACTCTGGATTCTGACAGAGGGCCACGAGACTTCGACCAGCGCGCAAAAATGGAGGCTCTAGACCCTTCCAGAGCCGAGATATCGGATGTCAAAGTTTTGACCTGAAAAAAAAACATAAGGGGTAAAACTTTCTTTTTTTTTTTTTTTTTTTGGCCGAAATTTTTACCCCCTCCGATCTTCTTGAAACTCTGGACTCTGACAGAGGGCCACGAGACTTCGACCAGCGCGCAAAAATGGAGGCTCTAGACCCTTCCAGAGCCGAGATATCGGATGTCAAAGTTTTGACCTGAAAAAAAAAACATAAGGGGTAACACTGTCGTTTTTGGCCGAAATTTTGACCCCCTCCGATCTTCTTGAAACTCTGGATTCTGACAGAGGGCCACGAGACTTCGACCAGCGCGCAAAAATGGAGGCTCTAGACCCTTCCAGAGCCGAGATATCGGATGTCAAAGTTTTGACCTGAAAAAAAAAACATAAGGGGTAACACTGTCGTTTTTGGCCGAAATTTTGACCCCCTCCGATCTTCTTGAAACTCTGGATTCTGACAGAGGGCCACGAGACTTCGACCAGCGCGCAAAAATGGAGGCTCTAGACCCTTCCAGAGCCGAGATATCGGATGTCAAAGTTTTGACCCGAAAAAAAAACATAAGGGGTAACACTGTCGTTTTTGGCCGAAATTTTGACCCCCTCCGATCTTCTTGAAACTCTGGATTCTGACAGAGGGCCACGAGACTTCGACCAGCGCGCAAAAATGGAGTCTCTAGACCCTTCCAGAGCCGAGATATCAGACGTCAAAGTTTTGACCCAAAAAAAAAACATAAGGGGTAACACTGTCGTTTTTGGCCGAAATTTTGACCCCCTCCGATCTTCTTGAAACTCTGGATTCTGACAGAGGGCCACGAGACTTCGACCAGCGCGCAAAAATGGAGGCTCTAGACCCTTCCAGAGCCGAGATATCAGACGTCAAAGTTTTGACCCGAAAAAAAAACATAAGGGGTAACACTGTCGTTTTTGGCCGAAATTTTGACCCCCTCCGATCTTCTTGAAACTCTGGATTCTGACAGAGGGCCATGAGACTTCAACCAGCGCGCAAAAATGGAGGCTCTAGACCCTTCCAGAGCCGAGATATCGGATGTCAAAGTTTTGACCTGAAAAAAAAACATAAGGGGTAACACTGCCGTTTTTGGCCGAAATTTTAACCCCCTCCGATCTTCTTGAAACTCTGGATTCTGACAGAGGGCCACGAGACTTCGACCAGCGCGCAAAAATGGAGGCTCTAGACCCTTCCAGAGCCGAGATATCGAAGGTCAAAATTTGGACCTGAAAAAAAAAACATAAGGGGTAACACTGTCATTTTTTTTTTGGCCGAAATTTTGACCCCCTCCGATCTTCTTGAAACTCTGGACTCTGACAGAGGGCCACGAGACTTCGACCAGCGCGCAAAAATGGAGGCTCTAGACCCTTCCAGAGCCGAGATATCGAAGGTCAAAATTTGGACCTGAAAAAAAAACATAAGGGCTAACACTGTCATTTTTTTTTGGCCGAAATTTTGACCCCCTCCGATCTTCTTGAAACTCTGGACTCTGACAGAGGGCCACGAGACTTCGACCAGCGTGCAAAAATGGAGGCTCTAGACCCTTCCAGAGCTGAGATATCGAAGGTCAAAATTTGGACCTGAAAAAAAAAACGTAAGGGGTAACACTGTCATTTTTTTTTTTTTGGCCGAAATTTTGACCCCCTCCGATCTTCTTGAAACTCTGGATTCTGACAGAGGGCCACGAGACTTCGACCAGCGCGCAAAAATGGAGGCTCTAGACCCTTCCAGAGCCGAGATATCGGATGTCAAAGTTTTGACCTGAAAAAAAAACATAAGGGGTAACACTTTCATTTTTTTTTTTTTGGCCGAAATTTTTACCCCCTCCGATCTTCTTGAAACTCTGGACTCTGACAGAGGGCCACGAGACTTCGACCAGCACGCAAAAATGGAGGCTCTAGACCCTTCCAGAGCCGAGATATCGAAGGTCAAAATTTGGACCTGAAAAAAAAACATAAGGGGTACACTGTCATTTTTTTTTTTTTTTGGCCAAAATTTTGACCCCCTCCGATCTTCTTGAAACTCTGGATTCTGACAGAGGGCCACGAGACTTCGACCAGCGCGCAAAAATGGAGGCTCTAGACCCTTCCAGAGCCGAGATATTGAAGGTCAAAATTTGGACCTGAAAAAAAAACATAAGGGCTAACACTGTCATTTTTTTTTTTGGCCGAAATTTTGACCCCCTCCGATCTTCTTGAAACTCTGGACTCTGACAGAGGGCCACGAGACTTCGACCAGCGTGCAAAAATGGAGGCTCTAGACCCTTCAAGAGCTGAGATATCGAAGGTCAAAATTTGGACCTGAAAAAAAAACATAAGGGGTAACACTGTCATTTTTTTTTTTTGGCCGAAATTTTGACCCCTTCTGATCTTCTTGAAACTCTGGATTCTGACAGAGGGCCACGAGACTTCGACCAGCGCGCAAAAATGGAGGCTCTAGACCCTTCCAGAGCCGAGATATCGAAGGTCAAAATTTGGACCTGAAAAAAAAACATAAGGGGTAACACTGTCATTTTTTTTTTTGGCCAAAATTTTGACCCACTCCGATCTTCTTGAAACTCTGGACTCTGACAGAGGGCCACGAGACTTTGACCAGCGCGCAAAAATGGAGGCTCTAGACCCTTCCAGAGCCGAGATATCGAAGGTCAAAATTTGGATCTGAAAAAAAAAACATAAGGGGTAACACTGTCATTTTTTTTTTGGCCGAAATTTTGACCCCCTCCGATCTTCTGGAAACTCTGGATTCTGACAGAGGGCCACGAGACTTCGACCAGCGCGCAAAAATGGAGGCTCTAGACCCTTCCAGAGCCGAGATATCGAAGGTCAAAATTTGGACCTGAAAAAAAAACATAAGGGGTAACACTGTCATTTTTTTTTTGGCCGAAATTTTGACCCCCTCCGATCTTCTTGAAACTCTGGATTCTGACAGAGGGCCACGAGACTTCGACCAGCGTGCAAAAATGGAGGCTCTAGACCCTTCCAGAGCCGAGATATCGGATATCAAATTTTGACCTGAAAAAAAAAACACAAGGGATAACACTGTCGTTTTTGGCCGAAATTTTGACCCCCTCCGATCTTCTTGAAACTCTGGATTCTGACAGAGGGCCACGAGACTTCGACCAGCGCGCAAAAATGGAGGCTCTAGACCCTTCCAGAGCCGAGATATTGAAGGTCAAAATTTGGACTTGAAAAAAAAACATAAGGGCTAACACTGTCATTTTTTTTTTTGGCCGAAATTTTGACCCCCTCCGATCTTCTTGAAACTCTGGACTCTGACAGAGGGCCACGAGACTTCGACCAGCGTGCAAAAATGGAGGCTCTAGACCCTTCCAGAGCTGAGATATCGAAGGTCAAAATTTGGATCTGAAAAAAAAAAACATAAGAGGTAACACTGTCATTTTTTTTTTGGCCGAAATTTTGACCCCCTCTGATCTTCTTGAAACTCTGGATTCTGACAGAGGGCCACGAGACTTCGACCAGCGCGCAAAAATGGAGGCTCTAGACCCTTCCAGAGCCGAGATATCGAAGGTCAAAATTTGGACCTGAAAAAAAAAACATAAGGGGTAACACTGTCATTTTTTTTTTTGGCCGAAATTTTGACCCCCTCCGATCTTCTTGAAACTCTGGACTCTGACAGAGGGCCACGAGACTTCGACCAGCGCGCAAAAATGGAGGCTCTAGACCCTTCCAGAGCCGAGATATCGAAGGTCAAAATTTGGACCTGAAAAAAAAACATAAGGGGTAACACTGTCATTTTTTTTTTGGCCAAAATTTTGACCCCCTCCGATCTTCTTGAAACTCTGGATTCTGACAGAGGGCCACGAGACTTCGACCAGCGCGCAAAAATGGAGGCTCTAGACCCTTCCAGAGCCGAGATATTGAAGGTCAAAATTTGGACCTGAAAAAAAAACATAAGGGCTAACACTGTCATTTTTTTTTGGCCGAAATTTTGACCCCCTCCGATCTTCTTGAAACTCTGGACTCTGACAGAGGGCCACGAGACTTCGACCAGCGTGCAAAAATGGAGGCTCTAGACCCTTCCAGAGCTGAGATATCGAAGGTCAAAATTTGGACCTGAAAAAAAAAAACATAAGGGGTAACACTGTCATTTTTTTTTTTTTGGCCGAAATTTTGACCCCCTCCGATCTTCTTGAAACTCTGGATTCTGACAGAGGGCCACGAGACTTCGACCAGCGCGCAAAAATGGAGGCTCTAGACCCTTCCAGAGCCGAGATATCGGATGTCAAAGTTTTGACCTGAAAAAAAAACATAAGGGGTAACACTTTCATTTTTTTTTTTTTTTTGGCCGAAATTTTTACCCCCTCCGATCTTCTTGAAACTCTGGACTCTGACAGAGGGCCACGAGACTTCGACCAGCACGCAAAAATGGAGGCTCTAGACCCTTCCAGAGCCGAGATATCGAAGGTCAAAATTTGGACCTGAAAAAAAAAACATAAGGGGTAACACTGTCATTTTTTTTTTTTTTTGGCCAAAATTTTGACCCCCTCCGATCTTCTTGAAACTCTGGATTCTGACAGAGGGCCACGAGACTTCGACCAGCGCGCAAAAATGGAGGCTCTAGACCCTTCCAGAGCCGAGATATTGAAGGTCAAAATTTGGACCTGAAAAAAAAACATAAGGGCTAACACCGTCATTTTTTTTTTTGGCCGAAATTTTGACCCCCTCCGATCTTCTTGAAACTCTGGACTCTGACAGAGGGCCACGAGACTTCGACCAGCGTGCAAAAATGGAGGCTCTAGACCCTTCCAGAGCTGAGATATCGAAGGTCAAAATTTGGACCTGAAAAAAAAACATAAGGGGTAACACTGTCATTTTTTTTTTGGCCGAAATTTTGACCCCCTCTGATCTTCTTGAAACTCTGGATTCTGACAGAGGGCCACGAGACTTCGACCAGCGTGCAAAAATGGAGGCTCTAAACCCTTCCAGAGCCGAGATATCGAAGGTCAAAATTTGGACCTGAAAAAAAAACATAAGGGGTAACACTGTCATTTTTTTTTTTGGCCAAAATTTTGACCCCCTCCGATCTTCTTGAAACTCTGGACTCTGACAGAGGGCCACGAGACTTTGACCAGCGCGCAAAAATGGAGGCTCTAGACCCTTCCAGAGCCGAGATATCGAAGGTCAAAATTTGGATCTGAAAAAAAAACATAAGGGGTAACACTGTCATTTTTTTTTTGGCCGAAATTTTGACCCCCTCCGATCTTCTGGAAACTCTGGATTCTGACAGAGGGCCACGAGACTTCGACCAGCGCGCAAAAATGGAGGCTCTAGACCCTTCCAGAGCCGAGATATCGAAGGTCAAAATTTGGACCTGAAAAAAAAACATAAGGGGTAACACTGTCATTTTTTTTTTGGCCGAAATTTTGACCCCCTCCGATCTTCTTGAAACTCTGGATTCTGACAGAGGGCCACGAGACTTCGACCAGCGTGCAAAAATGGAGGCTCTAGACCCTTCCAGAGCCGAGATATCGGATATCAAATTTTGACCTGAAAAAAAAAACACAAGGGATAACACTGTCGTTTTTGGCCGAAATTTTGACCCCCTCCGATCTTCTTGAAACTCTGGATTCTGACAGAGGGCCACGAGACTTCGACCAGCGCGCAAAAATGGAGGCTCTAGACCCTTCCAGAGCCGAGATATCGAAGGTCAAAATTTGGACCTGAAAAAAAAACATAAGGGGTAACACTGTCATTTTTTTTTTTTTTTGGCCAAAATTTTGACCCCCTCCGATCTTCTTGAAACTCTGGATTCTGACAGAGGGCCACGAGACTTCGACCAGCGCGCAAAAATGGAGGCTCTAGACCCTTCCAGAGCCGAGATATTGAAGGTCAAAATTTGGACCTGAAAAAAAAACATAAGGGCTAACACTGTCATTTTTTTTTTTGGCCGAAATTTTGACCCCCTCCGATCTTCTTGAAACTCTGGACTCTGACAGAGGGCCACGAGACTTCGACCAGCGTGCAAAAATGGAGGCTCTAGACCCTTCCAGAGCTGAGATATCGAAGTTCAAAATTTGGATCTGAAAAAAAAAACATAAGGGGTAACACTGTCATTTTTTTTTTGGCCGAAATTTTGACCCCCTCTGATCTTCTTGAAACTCTGGATTCTGACAGAGGGCCACGAGACTTCGACCAGCGCGCAAAAATGGAGGCTCTAGACCCTTCCAGAGCTGAGATATCGAAGGTCAAAATTTGGACCTGAAAAAAAAAACATAAGGGGTAACACTGTCATTTTTTTTTTTTTTGGCCGAAATTTTGACCCCCTCCGATCTTCTTGAAACTCTGGATTCTGACAGAGGGCCACGAGACTTCGACCAGCGCACAAAAATGGAGGCTCTAGACCCTTCCAGAGCCGAGATATCGAAGGTCAAAATTTGGACCTGAAAAAAAAACATAAGGGGTAACACTGTCATTTTTTTTTTTTTTTTTGGCCGAAATTTTGACCCCCTCCGATCTTCTTGAAACTCTGGACTCTGACAGAGGGCCACGAGACTTCGACCAGCGCGCAAAAATGAAGGCTCTAGACCCTTCCAGAGCCGAGATATCGAAGGTCAAAATTTGGACCTGGAAAAAAACATAAGGGGTAACACTGTCATTTTTTTTTTTTGGCCAAAATTTTGACCCCCTCCGATCTTCTTGAAACTCTGGACTCTGACAGAGGGCCACGAGACTTTGACCAGCGCGCAAAAATGGAGGCTCTAGACCCTTCCAGAGCCGAGATATCGAAGGTCAAAATTTGGATCTGAAAAAAAAAAAACATAAGGGGTAACACTGTCATTTTTTTTTTTTGGCCGAAATTTTGACCCCCTCCGATCTTCTGGAAACTCTGGATTCTGACAGAGGGCCACGAGACTTCGACCAGCGCGCAAAAATGGAGGCTCTAGACCCTTCCAGAGCCGAGATATCGAAGGTCAAAATTTGGACCTGAAAAAAAAACATAAGGGGTAACACTGTCATTTTTTTTTTGGCCGAAATTTTGACCCCCTCCGATCTTCTTGAAACTCTGGATTCTGACAGAGGGCCACAAGACTTCGACCAGCGTGCAAAAATGGAGGCTCTAGACCCTTCCAGAGCCGAGATATCGGATATCAAATTTTGACCTGAAAAAAAAACACAAGGGATAACACTGTCGTTTTTGGCCGAAATTTTGACCCCCTCCGATCTTCTTGAAACTCTGGATTCTGACAGAGGGCCACGAGACTTCGACCAGCGCGCAAAAATGGAGGCTCTAGACCCTTCCAGAGCCGAGATATCGGATGTCAAAGTTTTGACCTGAAAAAAAAACATAAGGGGTAACACTGTCGTTTTTGGCCGAAATTTTGACCCCCTCCGATCTTCTTGAAACTCTGGATTCTGACAGAGGGCCACGAGACTTCGACCAGCGCTCAAAAATGGAGGCTCTAGACCCTTCCAGAGCCGAGATATCGGATGTCAAAGTTTTGACCTGAAAAAAAACATAAGGGGTAACACTCTCGTTTTTGGCCGAAATTTTGACCCCCTCCGATCTTCTTGAAATTCTGGATTCTGACAGAGGGCCACGAGACTTCGACCAGCACGCAAGAATGGAGGCTCTAGACCCTTCCAGAGCCGAGATATCGGATGTCAAAGTTTTGACCCGAAAAAAAAACATAAGGGGTAACACTGTCGTTTTTGGCCGAAATTTTGACCCCCTCCGATCTTCTTGAAACTCTGGATTCTGACAGAGGGCCACGAGACTTCGACCAGCGCGCAAAAATGGAGGCTCTAGACCCTTCCAGAGCTGAGATATCGGATGTCAAAGTTTTGACCTGAAAAAAAAACATAAGGGGTAACACTGTCGTTTTTGGCCGAAATTTTGACCCCCTCCGATCTTCTTGAAACTCTGGATTCTGACAGAGGGCCACGAGACTTCGACCAGCGCGCAAAAATGGAGGCTCTAGACCCTTTCAGAGCCGAGATATCGGATGTCAAAGTTTTGACCCGAAAAAAAAAAAACATAAGGGGTAACACTGTCGTTTTTGGCCGAAATTTTGACCCCCTCCGATCTTCTTGAAACTCTGGATTCTGACAGAGGGCCACGAGACTTCGACCAGCGCGCAAAAATGGAGGCTCTAGACCCTTCCAGAGCCGAGATATCGGATGTCAAAGTTTTGACCTGAAAAAAAAAACATAAGGGGTAACACTGTCGTTTTTGGCCGAAATTTTGACCCCCTCCAATCTTCTTGAAACCCTGGATTCTGACAGAGGGCCACGAGACTTCGACCAGCGCGCAAAAATGGAGGCTCTAGACCCTTCCAGAGCCGAGATATTGGATGTCAAAGTTTTGACCCGAAAAAAAAACATAATGGGTAACACTGTCGTTTTTGGCTGAAATTTTGACCCCCTCCGATCTTCTTGAAACTCTGGATTCTGACAGAGGGCCACAAGACTTCGACCAGCGCGCAAAAATGGAGGCTCTAGACCCTTCCAGAGCCGAGATATCGGATGTCAAAGTTTTGACCCAAAAAAAAACATAAGGGGTAACACTGTCGTTTTTGGCCGAAATTTTGACCCCCTCCGATCTTCTTGAAACTCTGGATTCTGACAGAGGGCCACGAGACTTCGACCAGCGCGCAAAAATGGAGGCTCTAGACCCTTCCAGAGCCGAGATATCGGATGTCAAAGTTTTGACCTGAAAAAAAAACATAAGGGGTAACACTGTCGTTTTTGGCCGAAATTTTGACCCCCTCCGATCTTCTTGAAACTCTGGATTCTGACAGAGGGCCATGAGACTTCAACCAGCGCGCAAAAATGGAGGCTCTAGACCCTTCCAGAGCCGAGATATCGAAGGTCAAAATTTGGACCTGAAAAAAAAACATAAGGGGTAACACTGTCATTTTTTTTTTTTTGGCCGAAATTTTGACCCCCTCCGATCTTCTTGAAATTCTGGACTCTGACAGAGGGCCACGAGACTTCGACCAGCGCGCAAAAATGGAGGCTCTAGACCCTTCCAGAGCCGAGATATCGAAGGTCAAAATTTGGACCCGAAAAAAAAAACATAAGGGGTAACACTGTCATTTTTTTTTTTGGCCAAAATTTTGACCCCCTCCGATCTTCTTGAAACTCTGGATTCTGAAAGAGGGCCACGAGACTTCGACCAGCGCGCAAAAATGGAGCCTCTAGACCCTTCCAGGGCCGAGATATCGAAGGTCAAAATTTGGACCCGAAAAAAAACATAAGGGGTAACACTGTAATTTTTTTTTTTTTTGGCCAAAATTTTGACCCCCTCCGATCTTCTTGAAACTCTGGATTCTGACAGAGGGCCACGAGACTTCGACCAGCGCGCAAAAATGGAGGCTCTAGACCCTTCCAGAGCCGAGATATCGAAGGTCAAAATTTGGACCAGGAAAAAAAACATAAGGGGTAACACTGTCATTTTTTTTTTTGGCCGAAATTTTGACCCCCTCCGATCTTCTTGAAACTCTGGATTCTGACAGAGGGCCACGAGACTTCGACCAGCGCGCAAAAATGGAGCCTCTAGACCCTTCCAGAGCCGAGATATCGAAGGTCAAAATTTGGACCCGAAAAAAAAACATAAGGGGTAACACTGTCATTTTTTTTTTTGGCCGAAATTTTGACCCCTTCCGATCTTCTTGAAACTCTGGATTCTGACAGAGGGCCACGAGACTTCGACCAGCGCGCAAAAATGGAGAATCTAGACCCTTCCAGAGCCGAGATATCGAAGGTCAAAATTTGGACCCGAAAAAAAAAAACATAAGGGTTAACACTGTCATTTTTTTTTTGGCCGAAATTTTGACCCCCTCCGATCTTCTTGAAAGTCTGGATTCTGACAGAGGGCCACGAGACTTCAACCAGCGCGTAAAAATGGAGCCTCTAGACCCTTCCAGAGCCGAGATATCGAAGGTCAAAATTTGGAACAGGAAAAAAAACATAAGGGGTAACACTGTCATTTTTTGGGGGGGGCCGAAATTTTGACCCCCTCCGATCTTCTTGAAACTCTGGATTCTGACAGAGGGCCACGAGACTTCGACCAGCACGCAAAAATGGAGGCTCTAGACCCTTCCAGAGCCGAGATATCGAAGGTCAAAATTTGGACCCGAAGAAAAAACATAAGGGGTAACACTGTCATTTTTTTTTTTTGGCCGAAATTTTGACCCCCTCCGATCTTCTTGAAACTCTGGATTCTGACAGAGGGCCACGAGACTTCGGCCAGCGCGCAAAAATGGAGGCTCTAGACCCTTCCAGAGCCGAGATATCGAAGGTCAAAATTTGGACCCTGAAAAAAAATCATAAGGGGTAACACTGTTATTTTTTTTTTTTGGCCGAAATTTTGACCCCCTCCGATCTTCTTGAAACTCTGGATTCTGACAGAGGATCACGAGACTTCGACCAGCGCGCAAAAATGGAGGCTCTAGACCCTTCCAGAGCCGAGATATCGAAGGTCAAAATTTGGACCCGAAAAAAAACATAAGGGGTAACACTGTAATTTTTTTTTTTTGGCCGAAATTTTGACCCCCTCCGATCTTCTTGAAACTCTGGATTCTGACAGAGGGCCACGAGACTTTGACCAGCGCGCAAAAATGGAGCCTCTAGACCCTTCCAGAGCCGAGATATCGAAGGTCAAAATTTGGACCAGGAAAAAAAAACATAAGGGGTAACACTGTCATTTTTTTTTTTGGCCGAAATTTTGACCCCCTCCGATCTTCTTGAAACTCTGGATTCTGACAGAGGGCCACGAGACTTCGACCAGCGCGCAAAAATGGAGCCTCTAGACCCTTCCAGAGCCGAGATATCGAAGGTCAAAATTTGGACCAGGAAAAAAAACATAAGGGGTAACACTGTCATTTTTTTTTGGCCGAAATTTTGACCCCCTCCGATCTTCTTGAAACTCTGGATTCTGACAGAGGGCCACGAGACTTCGACCAGCGCGCAAAAATGGAGGCTTTAGACCCTTCCAGAGCTGAGATATCGAAGGTCAAAATTTGGACCCGAAAAAAAAACATAAGTGGTAACACTGTCATTTTTTTTTTTTTGGCCGAAATTTTGACCCCCTCCGATCTTCTTGAAACTCTGGATTCTGACAGAGGGCCACGAGACTTCGACCAGCGCATAAAAATGGAGCCTCTAGACCCTTCCAGAGCCGAGATATCGAAGGTCAAAATTTGGACCAGGAAAAAAAACATAAGGGGTAACACCTGGGTGCAGAAATGGAGCCTCTAGACCCTTCCAGAGCCGAGATATTGAAACTCAAAATTTTGACCAGAAAAAAAAATGACAGTGTTACCCCTTTTTTTTTTTTCAGGGGATGAAAAATAAAGTTTCTCCAATCTTCTCAAAACTCTGGATTCTGATAGAGGGCCATGAGACATGGACCTGGGTACAAAAATTGAGGCTGTAGACCCTTCCATAGCTGAGATATTTAAACTCAAAATTTTGACCAGAAAAAAAAATGACAGTGTTACCCCTTACATTTTTTTCGGGGGGTGAAAAATAAAGTTTCTCCAATCTTCTCAAAACTCTGGATTCTGATAGAGGGCCACGAGACATGGACCTGGGTGCAAAAATTGAGGCTGTAGACCCTTCCAGAGCTGAGATATTGAAACTCAAAATTTTGACCAGAAAAAAAAAATGACAGTGTTACCCCTTACATTTTTTTTCGGGGGGTGAAAAATTAAGTTTCTCCAATCTTCTCAAAACTCTGGATTCTGATAGAGGGCCACAAGACATGGACCTGGGTGCAAAAATTGAGGCTGTAGACCCTTCCAGAGCTGAGATATTGAGACTCAAAATTTTGACCAGAAAAAAAATGACAGTGTTACCCCTTACGTTTTTTTCAGGGGGTGAAAAATAAAGTTTCTCCAATCTTCTCAAAACTCTGGATTCTGATAGAGGGCCACGAGACATGGACCTGGGTGCAAAAATTGAGGCTGTAGACCCTTCCAGAGCTGAGATATTGAAACTCAAAATTTTGACTAGAAAAAAAAATGACAGTGTTACCCCTTATGTTTTTTTTCAGGGGATGAAAAATAAAGTTTCTCCAATCTTCTCAAAACTCTGGATTCTGATAGAGGGCCACGAGACATGGACCTGGGTACAAAAATTGAGGCTGTAGACCCTTCCAGAGCTGAGATATTGAGACTCAAAATTTTGACCAGAAAAAAAAATGACAGTGTTACCCCTTACGTTTTTTTTTCGGGGGGTGAAAAATAAAGTTTCTCCATTCTTCTCAAAACTCTGGATTCTGATAGAGGGACACGAGACATGGACTTGGGTGCAAAAATTGAGGCTGTAGACCCTTCCAGAGCTGAGATATTTAAACTCAAAATTTTGACCAGAAAAAAAAAATGACAGTGTTACCCCTTACGTATTTTTTCAGGGGGTGAAAAATAAAGTTTCTCCAATCTTCTCAAAACTCTGGATTCTGATAGAGGGCCACGAGACATGGACCTGGGTGCAAAAATTGAGGCTGTAGACCCTTCCAGAGCTGAGATATTGAAACTCAAAATTTTGACTAGAAAAAAAAATGACAGTGTTACCCCTTATGTTTTTTTTCAGGGGATGAAAAATAAAGTTTCTCCAATCTTCTCAAAACTCTGGATTCTGATAGAGGGCCACGAGACATGGACCTGGGTACAAAAATTGAGGCTGTAGACCCTTCCAGAGCTGAGATATTTAAACTCAAAATTTTGACCAGAAAAAAAAATGACAGTGTTACCCCTTACGTTTTTTTTTCGGGGGGTGAAAAATAAAGTTTCTCCATTCTTCTCAAAACTCTGGATTCTGATAGAGGGACACGAGACATGGACTTGGGTGCAAAAATTGAGGCTGTAGACCCTTCCAGAGCTGAGATATTTAAACTCAAAATTTTGACCAGAAAAAAAAATGACAGTGTTACCCCTTACGTATTTTTTCAGGGGGTGAAAAATAAAGTTTCTCCAATCTTCTCAAAACTCTGGATTCTGATAGAGGGCCACGAGACATGGACCTGGGTGCAAAAATTGAGGCTGTAGACCCTTCCAGAGCTGAGATATTGAAACTCAAAATTTTGACCAGAAAAAAAAATGACAGTGTTACCCCTTACGTTTTTTTTCGGGGGGTGAAAAATAAAGTTTCTCCAATCTTCTCAAAACTCTGGATTCTGATAGAGGGCCACGAGACATGGACCTGGGTGCAAAAATTGAGGCTGTAGAACCTTCCAGAGCTGATATATTTAAACTCAAAATTTTGACCAGAAAAAAAAAATGACAGTGTTACCCCTTACGTTTTTTTCAGGGGGTGAAAAATAAAGTTTCTCCAATCTTCTCAAAACTCTGGATTCTGATAGAGGGCCACGAGACATGGACCTGGGTGCAAAAATTGAGGCTGTAGACCCTTCCAGAGCTGAGATATTGAAACTCAAAATTTTGACTAGAAAAAAAAATGACAGTGTTACCCCTTATGTTTTTTTTCAGGGGATGAAAAATAAAGTTTCTCCAATCTTCTCAAAACTCTGGATTCTGATAGAGGGCCACGAGACATGGACCTGGGTACAAAAATTGAGGCTGTAGACCCTTCCAGAGCTGAGATATTGAGACTCAAAATTTTGACCAGAAAAAAAAATGACAGTGTTACCCCTTACGTTTTTTTTTCGGGGGGTGAAAAATAAAGTTTCTCCATTCTTCTCAAAACTCTGGATTCTGATAGAGGGACACGAGACATGGACTTGGGTGCAAAAATTGAGGCTGTAGACCCTTCCAGAGCTGAGATATTTAAACTCAAAATTTTGACCAGAAAAAAAAAAATGACAGTGTTACCCCTTACGTATTTTTTCAGGGGGTGAAAAATAAAGTTTCTCCAATCTTCTCAAAACTCTGGATTCTGATAGAGGGCCACGAGACATGGACCTGGGTGCAAAAATTGAGGGTGTAGACCCTTCCAGAGCTGAGATATTGAAACTCAAAATTTTGACTAGAAAAAAAAATGACAGTGTTACCCCTTATGTTTTTTTTCAGGGGATGAAAAATAAAGTTTCTCCAATCTTCTCAAAACTCTGGATTCTGATAGAGGGCCACGAGACATGGACCTGGGTACAAAAATTGAGGCTGTAGACCCTTCCAGAGCTGAGATATTTAAACTCAAAATTTTGACCAGAAAAAAAAATGACAGTGTTACCCCTTACGTTTTTTTTTCGGGGGGTGAAAAATAAAGTTTCTCCATTCTTCTCAAAACTCTGGATTCTGATAGAGGGACACGAGACATGGACTTGGGTGCAAAAATTGAGGCTGTAGACCCTTCCAGAGCTGAGATATTTAAACTCAAAATTTTGACCAGAAAAAAAAATGACAGTGTTACCCCTTACGTATTTTTTCAGGGGGTGAAAAATAAAGTTTCTCCAATCTTCTCAAAACTCTGGATTCTGATAGAGGGCCACGAGACATGGACCTGGGTGCAAAAATTGAGGCTGTAGACCCTTCCAGAGCTGAGATATTGAAACTCAAAATTTTGACCAGAAAAAAAAATGACAGTGTTACCCCTTACGTTTTTTTTCGGGGGGTGAAAAATAAAGTTTCTCCAATCTTCTCAAAACTCTGGATTCTGATAGAGGGCCACGAGACATGGACCTGGGTGCAAAAATTGAGGCTGTAGAACCTTCCAGAGCTGATATATTTAAACTCAAAATTTTGACCAGAAAAAAAAAATGACAGTGTTACCCCTTACGTTTTTTTTCGGGGGGTGAAAAATAAAGTTTCTCCAATCTTCTCAAAACTCTGGATTCTGATAGAGGGCCACGAGACATGGACCTGGGTGCAAAAATTGAGGCTGTAGACCCTTCCAGAGCTGAAATATTGAAACTCACAATTTTGACCAGAAAAAAAAATGACAGTGTTACCCCTTACATTTTTTTTCGGGGGGTGAAAAATTAAGTGTCTCCAATCTTCTCAAAACTCTGGATTCTGATAGAGGGCCACAAGACATGGACCTGGGTGCAAAAATTGAGGCTGTAGACCCTTCCAGAGCTGAGATATTTAAACTCAAAATTTTGACCAGAAAAAAAATGACAGTGTTACCCCTTACGTTTTTTTTTCGGGGGGTGAAAAATAAAGTTTCTCCAATCTTCTCAAAACTCTGGATTCTGATAGAGGGCCACGAGACATGGACCTGGGTGCAAAAATTGAGGCTGTAGACTCTTCCAGAGCTGAGATATTGAAACTCAAAATTTTGACCAGAAAAAAAAAATGACAGTGTTACCCCTTACATTTTTTTTCGGGGGGTGAAAAATTAAGTTTCTCCAATCTTCTCAAAACTCTGGATTCTGATAGAGGGCCACGAGACATGGACCTGGGTGCAAAAATTGAGGCTGTAGACCCTTCCAGAGCTGATATATTGAAACTCAAAATTTTGACCAGAAAAAAAAATGACAGTGTTACCCCTTACGTTTTTTTTCGGGGGGTGAAAAATAAAGTTTCTCCAATCTTCTCAAAACTCTGGATTCTGATAGAGGGCCACGAGACATGGACCTGGGTGCAAAAATTGAGGCTGTAGACCCTTCCAGAGCTGAAATATTGAAACTCACAATTTTGACCAGAAAAAAAAATGACAGTGTTACCCCTTACATTTTTTTTCGGGGGGTGAAAAATTAAGTGTCTCCAATCTTCTCAAACGTCTGGATTCTGATAGAGGGCCACAAGACATGGACCTGGGTGCAAAAATTGAGGCTGTAGACCCTTCCAGAGCTGAGATATTTAAACTCAAAATTTTGACCAGAAAAAAAATGACAGTGTTACCCCTTACGTTTTTTTTTCGGGGGGTGAAAAATAAAGTTTCTCCAATCTTCTCAAAACTCTGGATTCTGATAGAGGGCCACGAGACATGGACCTGGGTGCAAAAATTGAGGCTGTAGACTCTTCCAGAGCTGAGATATTGAAACTCAAAATTTTGACCAGAAAAAAAATGACAGTGTTACCCCTTACATTTTTTTTCGGGGGGTGAAAAATTAAGTTTCTCCAATCTTCTCAAAACTCTGGATTCTGATAGAGGGCCACAAGACATGGACCTGGGTGCAAAAATTGAGGCTGTAGACCCTTCCAGAGCTGAGATATTTAAACTCAAAATTTTGACCAGAAAAAAAAATGACAGTGTTAGCCCTTACGTTTTTTTTTTCGGGGGGTGAAAAATAAAGTTTCTCCAATCTTCTCAAAACTCTGGATTCTGATAGAGGGCCACAAGACATGGACCTGGGTGCAAAAAATTGAGGCTGTAGACCCTTTCAGAGCTGAGATATTGAAACTCAAAATTTTGACCAGAAAAAAAAATGACAGTGTTACCCCTTACGTTTTTTTTTCGGGGGGTGAAAAATAAAGTTTCTCCAATCTTCTCAAAACTCTGGATTCTGATAGAGGGCCACAAGACATGGACCTGGGTGCAAAAATTGAGGCTGTAGACCCTTCCAGAGCTGAGATATTGAGACTCAAAATTTTGACCAGAAAAAAAAAAATGACAGTGTTACCCCTTACGTTTTTTTTCAGGGGGTGAAAAATAAAGTTTCTCCAATCTTCTCAAAACTCTGGATTCTGATAGAGGGCCACGAGACATGGACCTGGGTGCAAAAATTGAGGCTGTAGACCCTTCCAGAGCTGAGATATTGAAACTCAAAATTTTGACTAGAAAAAAAAAATGACAGTGTTACCCCTTACGTTTTTTTTCAGGGGATGAAAAATAAAGTTTCTCCAATCTTCTCAAAACTCTGGATTCTGATAGAGGGCCACGAGACATGGACCTGGGTACAAAAATTGAGGCTGTAGACCCTTCCAGAGCTGAGATATTTAAACTCAAAATTTTGACCAGAAAAAAAAATGACAGTGTTACTTACCCCTTACGTTTTTTTTTCGGGGGGTGAAAAATAAAGTTTCTCCAATCTTCTCAAAACTCTGGATTCTGATAGAGGGCCACGAGACATGGACCTGGGTGCAAAAATTGAGGCTGTAGACCCTTCCAGAGCTGAGATATTTAAACTCAAAATTTTGACCAGAAAAAAAAATGACAGTGTTACCCCTTACGTTTTTTTTCAGGGGGTGAAAAATAAAGTTTCTCCAATCTTCTCAAAACTCTGGATTCTGATAGAGGGCCACGAGACATGGACCTGGGTGCAAAAAATGAGGCTGTAGACCCTTCCAGAGCTGAGATATTGAAACTCAAAATTTTGATTAGAAAAAAAAATGACAGTGTTACCCCTTACGTTTTTTTTCAGGGGATGAAAAATAAAGTTTCTCCAATCTTCTCAAAACTCTGGATTCTGATAGAGGGCCACGAGACATGGACCTGGGTGCAAAAATTGAGGCTGTAGACCCTTCCAGAGCTGAGATATTGAAACTCAAAATTTTGACTAGAAAAAAAAATGACAGTGTTACCCCTTACGTTTTTTTTACAGGGGGTGAAAAATAAAGTTTCTCAAATCTTCTCAAAACTCTGGATTCTGATAGAGGGCCACGAGACATGGACCTGGGTGCAAAAATTGAGGCTGTAGACCCTTCCAGAGCTGAGATATTGAAACTCAAAATTTTGACTGGAAAAAAAAATGACAGTGTTACCCCTTACGTTTTTTTCGGGGGGTGAAAAATAAAGTTTCTCCAATCTTCTCAAAACTCTGGATTCTGATAGAGGGCCACGAGACATGGACCTGGGTGCAAAAATTGAGGCTGTAGACCCTTCCAGAGCTGAGATATTGAAACTCAAAATTTTGACCAGAGAAAAAATTGACAATGTCACCCCTTACTTTTTTTTTCGGGGAGTGAAAAATTAAGTTTCTCCAATCTTCTCAAAACTCTGGATTCTGATAGAGGGCCACGAGACATGGACCTGGGTACAAAAATTGAGGCTGTAGACCCTTCCAGAGCTGAGATATTTAAACTCAAAATTTTGACCAGAAAAAAAATGACAGTGTTACCCCTTACGTTTTTTTTCGGGGGGTTAAAAATAAAGTTTCTCCAATCTTCTCAAAACTCTGGATTCTGATAGAGGGCCACGAGACATGGACCTGGGTGCAAAAATTGAGGCTGTAGACCCTCCCAGAGCTGAGATATTGAAACTCAAAATTTTGACCAGAAAAAAAAAATGACAGTGTTACCCCTTACATTTTTTTTTCTTGGGGTGAAAAATAAAGTTTCTCAAATCTTCTCAAAACTCTGGATTCTGATAGAGGGCCACGAGACATGGACCTGGGTGCAAAAATTGAGGCTGTAGACCCTTCCAGAGCTGAGATATTGAAACTCAAAATTTTGACCAGAAAAAAAAATGACAGTGTTACCCCTTACGTTTTTTTTTCGGGGGGTGAAAAATAAAGTTTCTCCAATCTTCTCAAAACTCTGGATTCTGATAGAGGGCCACGAGACATGGACCTGGGTGCAAAAATTGAGGCTGTAGACCCTTCCAGAGCTGATATATTTAAACTCAAAATTTTGACCAGAAAAAAAAAATGACAGTGTTACCCCTTACGTTTTTTTTTTTTCGGGGGGTGAAAAATAAAATTTCTCCAATCTTCTCAAAACTCTGGATTCTGATAGAGGGCCACGAGACATGGACCTGGGTGCAAAAATTGAGGCTGTAGACTCTTCCAGAGCTGAGATATTGAAAGTCAAAATTTTGACCAGAAAAAAAAATGACAGTGTTACCCCTTACATTTTTTTTCGGGGGGTGAAAAATTAAGTTTCTCCAATCTTTTCAAAACTCTGGATTCTGATAGAGGGCCACAAGACATGGACCTGGGTGCAAAAATTGAGGCTGTAGACCCTTCCAGAGCCGAGATATTGAAACTCAAAATTTTGACCAGAAAAAAAAATGACAGTGTTACCCCTTACGTTTTTTTTCGGGGGGTGAAAAATAAAGTTTCTCCAATCTTCTCAAAACTCTGGATTCTGATAGAGGGCCACGAGACATGGACCTGGGTGCAAAAATTGAGGCTGTAGACCCTTCCAGAGCTGATATATTGAGACTCAAAATTTTGACCAGAAAAAAAAAATGACAGTGTTACCCCTTACGTTTTTTTTCAGGGGTGAAAAATAAAGTTTCTCCAATCTTCTCAAAACTCTGGATTCTGATAGAGGGCCACGAGACATGGACCTGGGTGCAAAAATTGAGGCTGTAGACCCTTCCAGAGCTGAGATATTGAAACTCAAAATTTTGACTAGAAAAAAAATGACAGTGTTACCCCTTACATTTTTTTTCAGGGGATGAAAAATAAAGTTTCTCCAATCTTCTCAAAACTCTGGATTCTGATAGAGGGCCACGAGACATGGACCTGGGTACAAAAATTGAGGCTGTAGACCCTTCCAGAGCTGAGATATTGAAACTCAAAATTTTGACCAGAAAAAAAATGACAGTGTTACCCCTTACGTTTTTTTCGGGGGGTGAAAAATAAAGTTTCTCCAATCTTCTCAAAACTCTGGATTCTGATAGAGGGCCACGAGACATGGACCTGGGTGCAAAAATTGAGGCTGTAGACCCTTCCAGAGCTGAGATATTGAAACTCAAAATTTTGACCAGAGAAAAAAATGACAATGTCACCCCTTACTTTTTTTTTCGGGGGGTGAAAATTTAAGTTTCTCCAATCTTCTCAAAACTCTGGATTCTGATAGAGGGCCACGAGACATGGACCTGGGTGCAAAAATTGAGGCTGTAGACCCTTCCAGAGCTGAGATATTGAAACTCAAAATTTTGACCAGAAAAAAAAAATGACAGTGTTACCCCTTACGTTTTTTTTCAGGGGGTGAAAAATAAAGTTTCTCCAATCTTCTCAAAACTCTGGATTCTGATAGAGGGCCACGA
Source organism: Cyprinella venusta (assembly GCA_038021265.1). NCBI lineage: Eukaryota > Metazoa > Chordata > Actinopteri > Cypriniformes > Leuciscidae > Cyprinella > Cyprinella venusta. The sequence goes on from CM075863.1 coordinate 45,053,269, forward strand.
GACATGGACCTGGGTACAAAAATTGAGGCTGTAGACCCTTCCAGAGCCGAGATATTGAAACTCAAAATTTTGACCAGAAAAAAAAAATGACAGTGTTACCCCTTACGTTTTTTTTCGGGGGGTGAAAAATAAAGTTTCTCCAATCTTCTCAAAACTCTGGATTCTGATAGAGGGCCACGAGATATGGACCTGCGTGCAAAAATTGAGGCTGTAGACCCTTCCAGAGCTGATATATTTAAACTCAAAATTTTGACCAGAAAAAAAAAATGACAGTGTTACCCCTTACGTTTTTTTTTCGGGGGGTGAAAAATAAAGTTTCTCCAATCTTCTCAAAACTCTGGATTCTGATAGAGGGCCACGAGACATGGACCTGGGTGCAAAAATTGAGGCTGTAGACCCTTCCAGAGCTTAGATATTGAAACTCAAAATTTTGACCAGAAAAAAAAAATGACAGTGTTACCCCTTACGTTTTTTTTCGGGGGGTGAAAAATAAAGTTTCTCCAATCTTCTCAAAACTCTGGATTCTGATAGAGGGCCACGAGACATGGACCTGGGTGAAAAAATTGAGGCTGTAGACCTTTCCAGAGCTGAGATATTGAAACTCAAAATTTTGACCAGAAAAAAAAATGACTGTGTTACCCCTTACATTTTTTTTCGGGGGGTGAAAAATAAAGTTTCTCCAATCTTCTCAAAACTCTGGATTCTGATAGAGGGCCACGAGACATGGACCTGGGTGCAAAAATTGAGGCTGTAGACCTTTCCAGAGCTGAGATATTGAAACTCAAAATTTTGACCAGAAAAAAAAATGACAGTGTTACCCCTTACATTTTTTTTTCGGGGGGTGAAAAATTAAGTTTCTCCAATCTTCTCAAAACTCTGGATTCTGATAGAGGGCCACAAGACATGGACCTGGGTGCAAAAATTGAGCCTGTAGACCCTTCCAGAGCTGAGATATTGAAACTCAAAATTTTGACCAGAAAAAAAAATGACAGTGTTACCCCTTACGTTTTTTTTTTTCGGGGGGTGAAAAATAAAGTTTCTCCAATCTTCTCAAACGTCTGGATTCTGATAGAGGGCCACGAGACATGGACCTGGGTGCAAAAATTGAGGCTGTAGACCCTTCCAGAGCTGAGATATTTAAACTCAAAATTTTGACCAGAAAAAAAAAATGACAGTGTTACCCCTTACGTTTTTTTTCGGGGGGTGAAAAATAAAGTTTCTCCAATCTTCTCAAAACTCTGGATTCTGATAGAGGGCCACGAGACATGGACCTGGGTGCAAAAATTGAGGCTGTAGACTCTTCCAGAGCTGAGATATTGAAACTCAAAATTTTGACCAGAAAAAAAATGACAGTGTTACCCCTTACATTTTTTTTCGGAGGGTGAAAAATTAAGTTTCTCCAATCTTCTCAAAACTCTGGATTCTGATAGAGGGCCACAAGACATGGACCTGGGTGCAAAAATTGAGGCTGTAGACCTTTCCAGAGCTGAGATATTGAAACTCAAAATTTTGACCAGAAAAAAAAAATGACAGTGTTACCCCTTACGTTTTTTTTCGGGGGGTGAAAAATAAAGTTTCTCCAATCTTCTCAAAACTCTGGATTCTGATAGAGCGCCACGAGACATGGACCTGGGTGCAAAAATTGAGGCTGTAGACCCTTCCAGAGCTGAGATATTGAAACTCAAAATTTTGACCAGAAAAAAAAAATGACAGTGTTACCCCTTACGTTTTTTTTCGGAGGTGAAAAATAAAGTTTCTCCAATCTTCTCAAAACTCTGGATTCTGATAGAGGGCCACGAGACATGGACCTGGGTGCAAAAATTGAGGCTGTAGACCCTTCCAGAGCTGAGATATTTAAACTCAAAATTTTGACCAGAAAAAAAAATGACAGTGTTACCCCTTACGTTTTTTTTTCGGGGGGTGAAAAATAAAGTTTCTCAAATCTTCTCAAAACTCTGGATTCTGATAGAGGGCCACGAGACATGGACCTGGGTGCAAAAATTGAGGCTGTAGACCCTTCCAGAGCCGAGATATTGAAACTCAAAATTTTGACCAGAAAAAAAAATGACAGTGTTACCCCTTACATTTTTTTTTCGGGGGGTGAAAAATTAAGTTTCTCCAATCTTCTCAAAACTCTGGATTCTGATAGAGGGCCACAAGACATGGACCTGGGTGCAAAAACTGAGGCTGTAGACCCTTCCAGAGCTTAGATATTGAAACTCAAAATTTTGACTAGGAAAAAAAATGACAGTATTACTCCTTACGTTTTTTTTTCGGGGGGTGAAAAATAAAGTTTCTCCAATCTTCTCAAAACTCTGGATTCTGATAGAGGGCCACGAGACATGGACCTGGGTGCAAAAATTGAGGCTGTAGACCCTTCCAGAGCTGAGATATTGAAACTCAAAATTTTGACCAGAAAAAAAATGACAGTGTTACCCCTTACGTTTTTTTTTTCGGGGGGTGAAAAATAAAGTTTCTCCAATCTTCTCAAAACTCTGGGTTCTGATAAAGGGCCACGAGACATGGACCTGGGTGCAAAAATTGAGGCTGTAGACCCTCCCAGAGCTGAGATATTTAAACTCAAAATTTTGACCAGAAAAAAAAAATGACAATGTCACCCCTTACGTTTTTTTTCGGGGGGTGAAAAATTAAGTTTCTCCAATCTTCTCAAAACTCTGGATTCTGATAGAGGGCCACGAGACATGGACCTGGGTGCAAAAATTGAGGCTGTAGACCCTTCCAGCGCTGAGATATTGAAACTCAAAATTTTGACCAGAAAAAAAAATGACAGTGTTACCCCTTACGTTTTTTCTCGGGGGGTTAAAAATAAAGTTTCTCCAATCTTCTCAAAACTCTGGATTCTGATAGAGGGCCACGAGACATGGACCTGGGTACAAAAATTGAGGCTGTAGTCCCTTCCAGAGCTGAGATATTTAAACTCAAAATTTTGACCAGAAAAAAAATGACAGTGTTACCCCTTACGTTTTTTTTCGGGGGGTGAAAAATAAAGTTTCTCCAATCTTCTCAAAACTCTGGATTCTGATAGAGGGCCACGAGACATGGACCTGGGTGCAAAAATTGAGGCTGTAGACCCTTCCAGAGCTGAGATATTGAAACTCAAAATTTTGACCAGAAAAAAAAATGACAGTGTTACCCCTTACATTTTTTTCGGGGGGTGAAAAATTAAGTTTCTCCAATCTTCTTAAAACTCTGGATTCTGATAGAGGGCCACGAGACATGGACCTGGGTGCAAAAATTGAGGCTGTAGACCCTTCCAGAGCTGAGATATTGAAACTCAAAATTTTGACCAGAAAAAAAATGACAGTGTTACCCCTTACATTTTTTTTGGGGGGGGGTGAAAAATTAAGTTTCTCCAATCTTCTCAAAACTCTGGATTCTGATAGAGGGCCACGAGACATGGACCATGGATATGGACCTCACAGACGACTGCTGGCTACCGAAAATAAAACATAAATACCGGCCAGCAGCCCCTCACGGACGACTGCTGGCTACCGAAAATAAAACATAAATACCGGCCAGCAGCCCCTCACGGACGACTGCTGGCTTACCAAATAAAATATAAAATACAAACAAAAGCAGGCCTGTTCCTCTCTCGATCATCCACTCCTTCGCTCCCCCTTTATAGCTCCGCTCCTCCGTGAGAGATGCGAGACCGGTGTGCTTCGCAGGTGCTGCTCATTAGCAATCGCACCACCGGCCTCGTGACTTTCTCTCACGTCCCTCGGCCGTCCTGCTCACCACAGTAACACTGTCGTTTTTTTTTTCTGGTCAAAATTTTGAGTTTCCATATCTCAGCTCTGGAAGGGTCTAGAGCCTCCATTTTTGCACTCAGGTCTAAGTCTCATGGTCCTCTATCAGAATCCTGAGTTTTGAGAAGATTGGGGATACTTAATTTTTCGCCCAAAAAAAAAAAACATAAGGGGTAACACTGTCGTTTTTTTTTCTGGTCAAAATTTTGAGTTTCCATATCTCAGCTCTGGAAGGGTCTAGAGCCTCCATTTTTGCACTCAGGTCTAAGTCTCATGGTCCTCTATCAGAATCCTGAGTTTTGAGAAGATTGGGGATACTTAATTTTTCGCCCAAAAAAAAAAAACATAAGGGGTAACACTGTCGTTTTTTTTTCTGGTCAAAATTTTGAGTTTCCATATCTCAGCTCTGGAAGGGTCTAGTGCCTCCATTTTTGCACTCAGGTCTAAGTCTCATGGCCCTCTATCAGAATCCAGAGTTTTGAGAAGATTGGGGATACTTATTTCCCCCCCCCCCCTTCAAAAAAAAAAAAAAAACGAAATTTTGAGTTTCTCTGATCTCCTTGAAACTCTGGATTCTTATAGAGGGCCATGAGTCGACGTTTTGAGGGCCAACTCAAAACTTCGACCCCCCGAAAAAAACGAAAGGGGTAACACTGTCGGGGGGTCGGTGGTTTATAAAATTAGTGTGAAAAACGTCATCTCACACAGTTTTGAAGAGACGACTCAAGAATATTCTGAATTCAGCTTTGGGATTAATTAATTTGTTAAAAATTAATTAATTTTTTGTTAATTAATTTGTTAAAATCATAAAAAGCAACCACCCAAGAACTGCAGAGAACAAGTACACGTTAAATCGTTTTCGGACACGGTTCATAAATTAGGCTGAAAACTACAGTGATCATGAGTGAACAAAAAACAGACACGTGATTTAATTCCAAAGAGAAAAAAAAGATCTTTAATCCTTGGAAAGACACATTTGCAATTGAACAGCCTGAAGACAAAACACAGGCAAGAATTGCACTTTAAATTTTCTTAAAAAATTAAAATTAAAAAGCAGGCTTTTTCTTCAATATATTTCTGTCATAGAAACAACTGCAAAACTGTACAACAAGCTTTTTACAAAGCATTTGGGACTTCCGTTTCAGAATGTTCTTTTCACATTTTACACATTCAACAGCCAGGTCTGCTACATTGTGAGCCCAAGAAAGTAAAAAAAAAAATATCAGTCTTAAGACATGTCAGGAGAATTCAACATTGGCTTAGTAAATAAAAGTCCAACTTTAACTGTTTTTGCAAGATGTTTTAAGAGCACGAGTCATGTCTCAGAGAATGCTGGGACCGCAAGCGAGAGGTTTCTGCATCGATATTGCAGTCTATACGGACCTAAACCTCTCCTGTCTGCAGACACAAACAGCTGCGCGCAGGGTCACAGTTTCCCCGCGACGGGGCGGATCGTGTGGTTTCCTGGAAAGAATTCAGTCTGTGTCCAAATGACATGGGTTGGTCCCTCGCTGCTGTGCGTCCTGATACACCCTAAGGAAGTCCTTGTACCGTGGAGCGCAACTGAGCCAGGCCTCTCCAAATCGCACCGTCCCAGTAAAGAGGAACTCACCATCCCCTGGTTTAACCCCACACTGGCTGGGCATCTTCACAAAACCCGTCCAGCGTTTGGCCCGGCCGCCCCCAGACACAAACACTTGTGTCTTCTGTCTGTATAAGCGACTCAGGGACACGGTAACAGAGGTCTGGTCCTCTTCCTCTGCCACACCAAGAATATTCCCCTGTGCCACTGTAGAGAGAAATAAAACTACATATGGAACATAGTTGGTGGGATTTTTCCATATTGATTGCATTATGGGTTATCCCTGGTCAAACAATCGTTAAAGGAGTAGTTCACTTAAAAAAAAAAAACTTTTGCTTATAATTTACTCACCTTCTTGTCAGCCAAGATGTCCATGTCTTTCTTTCTTCAGTCGAAAAGAAATTAAAGTTTTTGATAAAAACATTCCAGGATTTTTCTCCATATAATGGACTTCAGTGGGAATGAATAAGGTTCTTATCAAGCAAAACAATCACTCATTTAAAAAAATAAATAAATAAATAAAGATCAAGTTTTATAAGCACAAATGCTTGCCTTGCTCTGTTAGGGTTAAGGTGTGATGCACGTTCGCGACTCTCCTATTCAAAGTCGTTCATCAAAATGAACAAATCTTTTCCCGAGTCAACTAGTTTGTTGAATGAACCAAATGACACGAAAAAAGATTTGTTCATTTTGATAAATGAGTTCGAAGAGGAGAGTCACGAACGCGCATCACAGAACAGAGCAAGGTGAATATTTGAGCTTATAAAACTTTTTTTTTTAAATGATGGATCGTTTCGCTTGATAAGACCCTTATTCATCGTCTGGAATCATCTAAAGCCCTTTGAACAGTTTGCACTGAAACTGTCTTTTGGACCATGAACCGTTTGGTTCCCATTGAAGTCCATTATATGGATAAAAATCCTGGAATGTTTTCAACAAAAACCTTAATTTCTTTTCGACTGAAGAAAGAATGACATGGGCATCTTGGATGACATGGGGGTGAGTAAATTATCAGCAATTTTTTTTTAAAGTGAACTACTCCTTTAAAGAACGTGTATGGAATTCCCATTAGCACAATAGCGAACCCATTCTAAAGGATATCCATTGGAATTTTCTCTTAACAGAATTTTGTATTATGAAACATTTTTGATTCCACCATAAAACAAAAACTAGATATTTTAAAAACACGCTCCAAATATGCCCATCATGATTCTAACAGCATAAGACACCTCTTTAGGAAATCAACAGGAATAGAACATTGTTTTTTCAGGATTTTAAAGCAATGCAAGTTTTGATAAAGACAATGAGGGCTGATATGATTCAGAGATATGCATAATTAGCCCTCAATCGGGTCATGGGGTCTATACGACCCCAATCAACTACTTAATAAAAAAAAAGGTTCCCTTCATCTCAATGGAATAAGATTTTGTGACTTTTCATACATTATCTATCCACACACACAAAAACTGGGTTGATTCGATTGTTTAGAAGGTATATAAAAAATGTTTACACTTCTGGTCCCACGTTGAAATGAATGTGAAATGTGGAAAAAAAAACTAAATATATTTTCTTCATGTGTCAAAAAAAAAAAAAAATCAGACATAAATCTGAACATTTTTTCACAGAAATGAAGGCCTAGTACTAGAGCATAAATGCAATGTATCATAAAAAAATAATAATTCATATGCTAAAGCTAATGGTGTAGTTGAGGAATTGTGTGGTATATGGATACAAAAACACAGCATTAATGAATAGATAAGTAAACAAAAAAATGATACATTATTTGTATTATTAAAAATGTATATTTTTTTGTACAATTACTTAATCAATTGTTGCGGTCGTATAAATCCCGAAGCCCAGGAGTGTAAACAGGAAACGAAGACCATTTGAAGGTCATTAAACTAACAAGATGTAAACAAACTCCAGATGGATAGATAGACAGATAACAGTTTTCATGAAGCTTAAATAGTGCCAGGTGGGAAGGAAGCTTTAGGATTGTTTACCATATAGGCTAATTGAAATTTAATTTTAAACTTAAATTACGAAACATGTAGGCTTTTATTTAGATTTTTAACTAATGATCATTAAAAACATTAAAAATTTCTTTTAAGATGTGGCTCGTCTTACCAAAGTCACTGGTGCAAACGGCCAGCAGGACTTCCGTATCTGTACAGGGTTGGCAGGGTGCTGTGGAGATACAGAATAACAAAATCAGACCAAACACAGCCAACTGCTTGATTAAAAGAAATCAACAACATGAAATAACAATCACATGTGCAGAATGTAGCATTTTATTTTTCAGAAATCTGTCACAGATCTACATCTACACCCGCCACGTGCTCCCAATACACATTGGACCTTCAAGACATAATTAATTTCTGCTGCAGATTTATCGAGCGTGCAAGAAGCCGACTTTATCGTCACGGCTAGTTGGCGTCTAACCAAACATAAAACATAGATGTGGGGCGGCCTGCAAGAAAAAACCTTCTCATTAAAAAAACAAAAACATCTGCAATTAACCACCAGGACGTTTTGTTGTTGGAGAGGAGGAGAACGTCTCGACCCTTCCCCCTCTAGAAAAACACTGACAAACACACACAGTGTCCTCACACCCTAACGCAAATTAGATCCAGCTGACAACAACTCAAACATGAAGCAGCGACTGCAAGGACTAGAAGCTCTGGGAAGAGAGAAAAAAAAAAAACATCCAGAAGAGCCAACACTGCACAGCACTTCCACCTGTGCCAACAACCTATGGTGCGGCGAACACTTTGTACTATTTTACAACCCATAGCGACACATGACAAGAGAAAAACACTCCCTCACTTTCAGGCCGCCGCAGAATCTTGAGTCGGCTACAAGGCAATCAGCAAAACCTAAACACTGGCTGTACCGTGTCGGCTTTGATCGGCGTGTTTTCTCTCTCCAAATAAATCAGGCTCCGGGGTCATTACGGGCCCCCACGCGCAGATTTAGTCCAGCACGTTTGTCTGGAGGGTCTCAGAGAGCGACTGGTTGATTCAGGTGGCTGGGTGAAGGGTTTATGGGTGTTTTACAGGTTTATGGGTTACGGACTGTTGGGTTGGGCATGTTTGTCACAGCTACCAGACAAAAGTTTAGTTGTCTATTAGTATTGGTAGATTGAAGGGCTTCAAAAAGATTTTCAAAACAACATTTTTCCTGAAATAAATGTGAGTGATGGTTGGCCAAAACTCTGCTGCAACGCTAGGATCTTGCGTGGCTCACAGAGCATTGCTATGTTGTTTTTTCAAAGTGTTAAGGATACACTGATGCCTATCTATAAAGTACAACAAAATTGTTATAAAGTGTCATATATTGTTATGGAGTATTTTCGGGTTATGGTCGGGTTAAGGTCACTATTCAGGTTTCTGAAACCTTAGGAATAACTCGTTTACATGCGTGAGCAGAGAGTTTTTCCTGTATGGAATTGCAATATCCCGATGTAAATGGCGACTCGTGGTTAGTGTCTAGACGTACGGACAACCCTAAGACGCAATATGCTTCGGAAACACTTTACAATAAGGTTCATTTATAGTTAACTACATTAGTTAACATGTACTAAGAATGAACAATACTTCTTCGGCATTTATTAATCTTAGTTAATATTAATTCCAACATTTACTAATACGTTATTGAAATCAAAGGTTATATTAGTTAATGGACTGTGAACTAACATGAACGCACAATGAACAGCTGTATTTATATTAACTAACATTAACAAAGATCAATAAACACTGTAACTAATGCATTGCTCATCGCTAGTTCATGTTAGTTAATGCATTTACTAATGTTAACTAATGAACCTTATTGTAAAGTGTTACCTATGCTTCATTTCCGATTCTTCTATCTCCTTCCAAACGTATGCTGTGCTGTGTCTCGCCTGGTCTCGACATGTTTACTCACGCGGATTTTTGTACTCAAAAGACCAAGATTCCTTGTGAATAGAACATGCGCAGAACACAAATCACAATGGGGATATGCCGATACACGTTTACATGACCAAAAATTCGGGTTAGAAAAGGGTAAAAATATATTGTTGGTTTAACTTAAAGTAAGTAACCTGGTTGCCTTAAAATTTTAAGTCGATTGAACTGGAAAAAGTGAGTTAATACAATGAAGGAGATTAATTTAATCATCAGAAACTCAAAATAATAAGTTGTCTGAACTAAATAAATTATTTAAGTTGATTTGACAAAAGAAAAAAATGTTGTGATAACAAATCTTGAAAATATATATTTTTTTTGCAGTGTATAATATCCCGGTTTTTAAAATCCGGGTCATGAGCATATTCGGGTTTTGCCGGTGTTTACATGGCCGTTCGCGACCGGGTAATTGCTAATATCCCGGTATACCCCTGCATGTAAACGTAGTCACTGACAGATGACGCTGGATTGCCAACAGTAACAATAGTGTAGGGGCAGGGCATGTGGCATAAAGTTGATGCGAATCAACCCAAGTTCGAATCTGCCCTTTGCAAAATTCGCTCAACTCCCTTTTCCCATTACATATCGGATCAGAAAGGCATTTATTTTCAAAAAAATGAAGAACATATTCAAAAAGTGGAAATAAAGTGTCTAACGTGTGTTTAATAATCAAGTGTTTCAGGGTTAGGTGTAGGGAGGGCTTTATTGTCCCAATAAGGCGGCATCCATATAATAATTTTAATAAATATAGTCATTTACACTCTTACACTCCATCATTGCATAGCGTTTAATGTATATTGCTACCAAAATGGTTTTTTACAGTGTAAATATAATCTATTGCTTTTAAAAACATGTAAATAGCATGTATCGCAAAAAATATGCACAGTGCAAATAGCCGCTACCATGTTTTTATTAAGTGTCGTGAAAAAATATATAGCGTCTGACACCTACACTACACTTGAAGTAGCAAATAAGAGTGTCCAAAAAAAAAGACATTATAAATTTGAGATGGGCAATGATTAATCGCGATTAATCGCATCCAAAATAAAAGTTTGTGTTTACATAATATATGTGTGTGTAGTGTGTATAATTATTTTGTATATATAAATACCCACAGATGCATGTATATATTTAAGAAATATTTGGATGTATACATACTTTATATACATTTATACATAATTAATATTATTTATAAATATTTGATATATTAATATCACATTTTTCTTAAATATATACATGCATGTGTGGGTATTTATATATACAAATTAATTATACACACGCCACACACACATATATTATGTAAACACCAACTTTTATTTTGGATGTGATTAATCGCGATTAATCGTTGCCCATCCCTATTATAAATGTCTTTTCAGTCATTGGCCCTTCACATACTGTATGAGCAGAGCTGGTCCGGTCATGAGGGTGAGGAGAGCGGACCAGAGGCCGCCCGTTATTGCAACACAAGGCGCATCGCATCACCAACAAGGCCGGAGGTCATCCAGGAATCGGCTTCGCAACAGCTGGCAAACGCCAAAGCTTCAAAGCTGGTGATCTTTCAGAACGCTAGGCCTCGCAAAGGTTTGATGTGAAGCGTTAACTGCTGCCAGCGCTTACGTCCTGAACGCGAAAGCTGGGCTTGGAGGCCAGATGGGCTTTTTCAAAAGCTTTGTGGCGACTCGCATGCGAAAAGTTGAAACGGAACCGCAGGAATGGGCTGGCATCTGAGTCAGCAGCCCTCGCTGCCCCAAATTAATGCAACACTGCTGGAATCACAACCACTTCACACGCTGGCAGGGTGAAAGGGGGAAGATAGCATCCCAGCTGCATCTGGTCCCCCCTCTGCATTCCATGCTAATGCAGAAAAGATTCATATGCCACTCTGCCTGCATCCCAACCACTTCAGAGAGGCGGAACGAAAAGTAATGAAGGAAAAAGTGAGGGAGGGGAAGCCATAGAGACAGGGGAAAAGAGGAAGAGGAAGGGAGTAGGGGGAAAAAATTGGAGATAATATGTCCTCCCAACAGCTGGTCTAAGACACATTCCACAGTGATGGAAAGCAACTCAATTCCAGCACAGCAGGTCAGCATTCACGAGGTGAATGCAAAGAAAAAAACACACACAAGCTTGGAAAAAGGAAAACGAGTCACCTTACAGATTGCTGAAATCAAAAGCAGGCGAAACACACAAGCTTGACAATAAAGGACACATTAAACCATGTGTAGAAAAAATTTGACTGCCCATTTTCTGGGTGTAGTAAACTGTCCAACTCAGAAACGCACTAGGGTGCAATAGTGGTATTTTTTGACAGTGACAAAGAAGTATGAAATATCCACAAAGAGCAAAGTGTTTAAACTTTGAGGATATTTTCAATGCTGCTTCCTGGTATATTATAAATACATACAGGAAAAGGGTATAGTAACCACACAGTCCCAGAATACAAAAACCGTTTAAAGTTACTAGGTTTTACTGTATCCATGTGTGCAGAAAGCAAACTAAATGCTGTTTATCAAAGCACAGATTTACAAGGCAGCCATAAACGTGTAACCCTTGAGGGGGAAACACACCGAAACAATAATTTAGCTTTGTTTGGGAGAGGAAAAACAGACCTGGTATCTACTTTGCTTTGGGCCATTCAGTTTCAGCAGGTGCACTGCTTGAAATTTAATTTCTGGAATGAGGCTGTGTGTTTAACATGCTTTTCCGGAGTAAACGACAGATAGAAGCAACGGGGCGCTCGTGGCGTCTCAGCGTGAGACCTACGCCACAAGTCCTTAATAACACAGTATTTAATCCCACGGCAAACAAGGTTTAAAATCGGTATCACTTTCCAGAATAAATATGAGCACAGATCTCAGCATCACAGAGGGGTGGATGTTTCCTGAGGTAAAGATATCATCTGTTGCTGGGCATGAAAACATTGGCAACGGATCATGTACTTTTTAAAATAAACAAACGCTTGGTATTGCGCGCATTAATATACGTGTACCCAAAAACCATGGAGTCGTGGAAATGTAATAACGCTTTTTGCTGGAAAAAAAGCAGCAACTGAATAGAATTTCAAAAGAAACTCTTCCAAATTCAGAATTCATTAAAGAACCCAGAACAATATGCATCATGGTTCCCACAAAAACATTAAGCAGACCAACTGTTTTCAACATTGATGATAAGAAATGTTTCTTGAAATATTAGACTATAAGAATGATTTCTGAAGGATCATGAGACACTGAAGACTGGATGCTGAAAATCCACATTGGCAAATTATTCAAATAGCTTCACAATTTATTTTGATAATCCACTTTAGAAGATTCTACTAACTCAAAGTAACAACATCTCAACTAACTCCTTAATTTGCAACTTCATGCCACTAACTCTTATTAGAGTATTAGTAGACTTTTCGCAGACTATTAGGTTAAGGTTAGAGTTTAGGGTAATAAGTTGTCATATGGTTGCAAAGTTACTTATAGTCAGTAGAATCTCTAAAATGGACTATGGAAATGAAGTGTAATCTTGTTTTCTTCCCCCAATTACTCTATTTTTGATCAAATCAAATTGCAACCTTGGTGAGCATGAGAAACTTCTTTCAAAACCACAAAAAAAAATTCTTAATGTTCCATCAAAGAATCCAGGAAATCAAAATTGGGCTTTTTAACTGATGTCTGTTGGCGTTGAGGCCATTTTCTGTTAGATAATTTTTTTTCCAAATACAACTCCTTTAATTTGACGGAAAAAAAAATTCTGTTTGAGAAAATACTTGACATGAAAGAAAACTGTGCTTGTCAAGGGAGTCTTTAAAGATCAAGAGAACATCATACCAGATAATGACTGTGGATCAGCTCCTGGTCTGTGGTTGACCAGCTCATACTGGAAGGCTGTGATTTTTCGGCTGATGTCCCTTTGAGGCACTGCCTCGATGAAGAGCGCCCCGTCCTGAATGCTGAAACAGTGCACTCTTCCCTCTGCCTGATCTTCCTCATTGAGGAGCAATCTCAGTTTTCCCAGCCGGTCCAGGTAGATGTGGGTCCCGCTGGACTCCGCAGAGGGTTTGATGCAGACGGAGAGAAGAGACGCCGCAGGGGACAATGTGTTTGGCCGAAGGTTGACGATGATGGCCCCCGTGGGGTAGAGCCACTCCAGGAAGCCTTGGGCGCAGCGGAGGTACACCTGTTCCACATCCCGCGTGTGTCCCTCATGGGTCAGACCACTACAAGAAGGTAGAGAAAAGAGATATAAGCTCTGATCCAGGATCTACCCTACTTTAAATGGCAGAATCCTGAAAAACTCAACCCCAAAATTAGACATAGGCTGCAACCCAAAAATAGCAAACCTCAAATGAAGCACATGATGAGAAACTCACAACTGATTCCAATAGATTGTGATGAAGCTAACATTGTAATAAGCTTAAAAATACTCAGCTCACACAAATTAAATCAGGTGATGGCCAATGCAATGCCAATATACATGATAAAACACAATTTAATAAGGCAAATACAAATTGGATTTTAGATTAAACGATTAAAAACAGAATATTGCAGATAGTGATTAACAGATATATTTTTTGTGGGCGATGGTCGATAAAGCCAATAAATAAGATCCCACCATTTAATTTAAAGATAATATCTAACACAAGCATAACAATTACTGTCATTAAATCTATATTTATTTACATAATATTTACTGAAATAATTGGAAATCAATCCGCTTAAAATGAAATTTCGATTTTAATATATAAAAAAATCTGTAAAATAATCTGATATATACTTAAAGTCCCCCTGTGGTGAAAATCAAAACCAGTGGTATCACCAACGAGTGAATTTCTGAGCTGGTGTGAGTGAGTGGAGGCAGAGCTAATTTGCATATGAATATGCAAATTAGCTCTGCCTCTGAATGTAACTACAGCTTTTCCTCATGTAGTGTATGCGATTTTATGAATTCATAAAATCGCATACACTACATGAGGAAAAGCTGTAGTTACATTCAAGGTATTTTTAAACGTAACTTTTTTCCCAAGTAAAGATTTTTTAAATATGTAATTTTGGTGATCAAAGATTAGTTTTAAGGGATAAAATTTACTACAGGGGTCTAAGATAGAATCAAGAAGTGTTTATCTGTCTATTTTCTAAGCACTTACTATGCATCTGATTGTCAACAATTCATTTGTGACTTTGTAATGCTTAATCAAAATATCATAACTTAAAGGGATACTTCACTTTTTTTTTGGAAATAGGCTCATTTTACAACTCCCCCAGAGTTAAACAGTTGAGTTTTACCATTTTCGAATCCATTCAGCCGATTTTCTAATATTTAGAAGAATATCAGTAACCAGACAGTTTCTGGTCTCATTGACTTCCATAGTAGGAAAAAAATATACTATGGAAGTCAATGAGACCAGAAACTCTCTGGTTACTGATATTCTTCTAAATATCAAAAAACCGGCTGAATGGATTCAAAAACGGTAAAACTCAACTGTTTAACTCTGGGGGAGTTGTAAAATGACCCTATTTCCAAAAAAAGTGGAGTATCCCTTTAACGTAACATAAAACGTCTGGTGACGTACACAGGACTTCTCCAATCACTGAAACAACCACATCTCCAATTCCAATCAACAACCGATAAATAGAAACAAGTCCCTGCCCTACAATTTTTCTTTTTCGATAATCTGTTACACTCAGATGACACGATACACAAGAAAAGATCAGTCACTCTCATTGCAAGTTTAAAACAAAGAACAGTTTTTAAAAAAGTAAACACTGAAACCAGTGCAATCTGTTCTGGTAATTTAACGTACAGTACACAGTCAATATGACAGTTCTCAGTACTGTCAAAATAAAAGTCCCACTTATGACCAAACAGAAAAAAGGCCAAATATTGGCCAATACAATGTATCAGCCAAGGCAATATATTGATCACCCACTAGAAAAGATAAACTCAAAATATGGGCCAACATATTGGTCTATCAATGGAAAAAAGTATTTTTTTAATCAAATTAGTCTCTTTTTATCAAAACAATTCAGTACTGCATGGAAAGTAAAAAAAAAACATGTTTAAAAAAAGAAAAATCAAGTTTTTACTGTTGTTTATACATCTATGTGCTGTTTTTAACATGGTTTAAGACAAACCATTTGCAAACTCACAAGTCAACGTTCTCTTGAAACGTGCTCTTGAAAACACGGTTTGAAATCGCTGGTTTCTGACGACACAAACAGCCTTGTATCAAGTCAACCAATTTGGCGGGCCTAATCTGCATATTCATAGAACGCATATACTTAATGAGGCAAGGGTGTTTACATTCAAGCTATTTTAAGGGATGACGACTTTTTCCAAGCAAATATGTTTAAATATGTAATTTTGATGGTCAAAGATGAGTTTTAAGGGATAAAATTATTGACTTTAAATACAATCTTGTCTCATGTCTCTTTCGACTTCATGAAGGTATTGTGTTCACCACCAAGCGCATTAATTCTGATATTGGCTTATTAATGAATTCTGCCAAAACAAATGATTTCAGAAGGCAGCCTTAATTCTGTTGGCTACAGTCTGAAAGCAATCATGTTGCCTTAAAACCATGGACGGGAAATGTGAGTTCACTAAGTTTTGGAACAGGTCAGTCGACTCGTCAAACATCAAACATTTTGAAGTATTAGGCTACTTATCTTATTCTGACATTGGAGGTATAGCTGGAAAATTTTAACAAGCAACTACGTAGATTAAACAAGGCAACCCAGACTGGTTTGAAGCAAATGGTGGCATCTCACACCAGGGTAATCCCCTTAATAAAGATGGTTGGATCTTCTATCGGTGGCCTTTAACGTGAAACACAGCAAAGGAAACTTCAAACATTAGGGTGATTGTTCTGAAAAGTCTGATTCGAGTCCAAAGCTGAAGCTCATATGAAAGGAAAGCTTTTCTCCGAGCAGGAAGAATGAAGTTAATGTCTTTTCACACAAGGTGTTAAGACCCACGCGCAAGGCTTGCTGCATGACCCGTCACGTGCAGGCATGCGCACACACACACACACACATACATTAACCGTCTCTCATTTTTCTTCTCTCCTTCTTTCCAACGCTTTGGCAAGATCCAACACTGGGCATACTGCCGTGGGTAGCATTTTTGAAGCGCAAGTCAATGGCTCCTAGGACACACAGGCCTCTCCGCAGACAAGTGCGGAGACAGTAGCCGAACCCGGAGCATGCAAGTGCAAATGCAGGTCACGCAGTTGAACCTCCCCTCGCTTTCAACTCCTCAAAACGACGAGGATCTGCATGTCCGGGCAGCGGTCCTGCCGCTGTCCAACGGCCACACAAAAAGACTCTCTCCTCTACTTTTAGACATCATCTGCGGTTCTGCGCCTCGAGTCTGTGGCCTGATGTCAGTTAGGCAGAAAATGAGCCATCTGCCTCCGAACCCTCCAGCGGTTCTAGATGAGATGAATTTAGGGCCCCAGATTAAACTCTCACCAAAATGAGAGGTGAGGACCCAAAACTCATGTGGAGCCTGGGGTGACACATGTGCGGAGCAGACTCGCAAGCTGCCGTGTCCTCATTTATAACGGCTCCTCTTTAATTAAGAGCGTTTGAAATGCAGCCCCGCCGTAATGAGAGGCTGAACCAAGACCTGGCGAATCAACAGCAGATTATGGCTGCACCGTCAGAGTACAGCACACTCAGCCTTTTTACTGTAAAAAGACTTCACAGAGAGCCGACGTACGTTGTGTTTAAGGAAGAGAGCTATTGTTGAGGAATAACAACAAGCATTGTTATGAGATTAAGTTATGTGGCGGAGAAAATCTAAAGCATGAACTAAGATTTATCGTCGACACAGGCAATCAAAACACTTTTCACATTTAACTAAAAGCTAAGATGACCAAATAAGAATGTATTAAACTAAAAGCCTCTCAGCTTTGTCATAGCTGGTGTGAGTGTGTATAGCCAACAGTTTATTAACTCAAGAAAAGTTCATCTGTCCAAACAAACAAAGAACAGAGTGATTTGCATATTATACAGGAGAGATTAATCTGGGTTAGGTCAAACCAGTGAGCAGAAATGAATCACTGATCAGATTTTGCTTTCTGGTTATCCAAGTAAGGTTTAACATACAGCAGGACAGACTAACACGACTGTACACTGTAAAAACATATTTAAGTACAATCAACTTGGATGTTTAAGTAATTTCAACTTTAATTATATTAAACTGACTTAAATGAGTTGAATCTTGTTTAACTCAACAACAACAAAAAAAGCATTTTTTGGATCATTTAATGTAAAAAACGTGTTCAGACTCATAACTTATAGATCATATATTTTTTTTACAGTGTAAATCTGAGGAAATCTAAACAGACCAAGAGAACAGTTTATGAGTTGGAAAAAATAACAATATAATGATACAATGTTAATTAATACAGATGCTACAACCACTTCCACTCATAACAATATCACTCCAACAAATAATGGGCCCGATACAAAAAATAAAAACTACAATTAACTTACTCAACTCATAAACATACCTTTAATAGCCTACTAGTGACTGCTCATACTGAGACTTCGCATACTGTAATTATATTAATCACGATTTAATGTTAATATTCTGTTTGTTTTAGTAACAAAATCGCTCACGTTTTGATTTAAAACCGCTCAACAACAACATTGATTGACATCTCCAAATTCAATCTTGGATTAGAGTTAAAACTCCTACTGCAATTTACTAATTTGAAATTAATTTTAAATATGCAAAAGAGTGATAAGGGCTCACTTGTATAATAGTAAGTGAATGTTTAAAGCGTTTCTCACCTGCCCCTCCAGCTGCACTGGTCGCTTGAGTACTGGGAGCGCGCAATCCTACACAGAAACACAAGCGACAGAAAATACGCCAAGAACGGCGAGAGCATGTTTGTCCCACCGCTGTCTACTTCTCCTCCAGCGCGATACTATACAACTCTGCTTTGCAGGTAAAAAAATGTAACAGTCCAGCGTCGGTATTTGCACTACATCGTGTTTTTCTTCAGTATCGTTTTACTTTCTCACCAGTGATTTACTCAAGAGGAGCAAATAAAGCCGAAAGTCCGAGAAGCGCGCTCGCTCGCTCACTCATGTCGCGCGCAGTGAGTACTTGAGTGAACTGAAGACGGCGTTGAGGAATCCGAGCAGTCAGAGACGCTCACTGAACTTTGAAGAATGCGCATGCGCAGTCATCAGCAGCGCTCTACTCCACTGGAGGCGCGTTCCTCAAGAGTTCAATGAGTGGCTCTTTCTCGGATTCCTCTGCGCGTCACCGCCAGCTGACTGACACAGGACGCATACGGAGAAGGTACTTCAAGACCCTACGATTTTTCTGGCTCATTTGTTCATTAAAGGCATTGCATAACATCCTAACAAAGATTGGAGATATTATTTATTTCCAAATACATCAAAGCAAACATGTACATTGGGGTCCAAAAGTCTGCGAGACTACTAGTATTTGCTTGTCACCACAATATCAAAATGGAATGTTTTTCTTTTTTTTCGTTATGGAATATTGCAGAAGGCTATTTATTATAAATTATTTATCCGTTCACATCATTATTTTTTGTTTATTCATGTGCCCTCATAATCCGCATAATCAAAATAACCAACGCTATCTCACGACCAATTCGTACGAATTTGTACGAGTGATTAAAAAGTGGCTAATTCGTACTAATTCATACGACCTCACTCGTACGAATTCATACGATTTATCCAAACCCACGTGATGGATAGGTTTAGGAGCGGCGTCAGGGGTAGGTCATTCGTACGAATTCATACGAATTGGCCAATTCGTAAAATATGTACGATTTAACAAAAACGTACTAATTCGTACGAGTGAGGTCATACTAATTGTTACGAATTAGCCACCTCATAAAATTCGTACGAATTCTCGTGAGCAAAATTCTCTTCTCTTCTCTGATGACGTGTTTACTGGCACGAGGGCAGGACAACCTGTCAATCGCATGACATCACAGCAATAGCAAACCACAATAAAATCATCTAATCAATTCCCCGTGGACAAATTCAAGTCCCGCCTTCCATTTTTCGTGTTCCAGAAACCATAAAAGTCATAGTGGGGAAAAGAGTATTAAAACTTAATTTTCAACCTGACTTTAATATAAAATGCTTGTATTTTGCATTATGTTCTAGTTTAATGCAACATTATTTAATAATAATTAAATTATCAGCATGAAAATATTAGTAAATGTTTTTTTTTGTTTGTTTGTTTTTCTTGCACAGGAATTTAAATGTCTCAACAGGAAGCATGTAGGTCTATATATATGAATAAACATTCAATGGAAAATTAACAGTGACTATAATAACATTATAGGCCTACCTGTACTGTAACTATGAAGAAAAGGTATAGCTCGATAAGACAATTATGTTTTTAAAAACAACTCTTACCCTCAGTAAGCTGTGTAAATCACTGCTATGATCATGAATGATGTCTCAAAGCTATTTGAGGACGTTCCATTTCATTTGAATCCAGCTTACAATTTTAACCTCGTGACTGATAAACAGACAAAGAAAACTGCACAGACCTGAAGTAGCAATATCTAGGGACCAAATATCAGAGACTTGGAGGTGGGCTCTTTTGACTTGGGTCATTTACACTC
Source organism: Cyprinella venusta (assembly GCA_038021265.1). NCBI lineage: Eukaryota > Metazoa > Chordata > Actinopteri > Cypriniformes > Leuciscidae > Cyprinella > Cyprinella venusta. Next base: position 45,073,180 of record CM075863.1, read on the forward strand.
AAAACACACTAGCATAGTGGCAACAACCTTTCTACATGTAAGCATGTTTTCTTTTTCCCTAAGAAAACATAAGAATCTAGTTTTTCACATGAAATGTGATATTCTATTCTTTCATCATCATCATCAAGTCTGATCAAGAAACCCGTTAGTCAAGAGAGACTAGGTGTCAGAGACAATTATTTAGCACTGGTTTCAGGACACAATGTGATTAAGAGATGTTTGAGACCATGCTTGTTTTGATACAGGCACACTGCTGGCCTGCCGCTGTCTCTCAGGATAATGACACAACTCCTCCTTAAACGAGAATAACGTGCATGTCAGGACAAGCGAACCACAACTCAAAGACACCTGCAGATGTGCTCCCATATTATTCCCTCTCTGTGTTTGTCTTTTAGGAGACCACAAGCAGAACAGAGCTTCTATAGCAGAGCATATGTAAACAGTTAATATATACAGTTCATCTTAGGTTTCAGATCCCCAGAGTAACTCAAAACAACCCACACTTCTGATATCTGATTGCTAGAATGGGTTCTGTTTTGTTTAGTGTGCGAGGACCTCAGACTCATTCTCTGTTTTGGCTGCCTGTGCCCCTCTGTGTTTACTTAAAAGAGAAAAAAAAATCTAAAATGAAAATTCTGTCATTGTTTATTCAATCTCATGTCATTCTAAACTGGCATGCTCTTGTTTTCTTTTTCCCTTAATGGGACATAAGGAGAGATTTTTTGAAGAACACTTCATGCAGCTATTTTCCATACAACAACCAGTTCTAAAGATTCAAATCAGTGATTACAACTAAAATGAATTACTATTAAAAAATTAGTGCCGTCAAATCGATTAACATAAAAGTTTGTACTTTATTATATTATACATACAAACTTATATTAAACAAATTAAATCCAATAGATATTGGATTAAAATAATTCACTTAAGAGGAAAATTGGAAGCTAGCTGAAGTACCAGATTACCAAACTGAAAAAAGTTAAAGATTAACTGAAATATTAAAAATAAAAAATAAACAAATACTACAAAAGTAGATAAAGTACATAATATAATAACACTATTTCGAAAAGCATAGAAAACACTATAAAGGTATAAATTACTTAAGAAAAACTCATCTACATTTCTGTGGAAAACAAATGGTGTTCTAAAGAATATTTCAACTTTTTTAAACATTAACAAAAATCAATTAAGGTCAAAAGCCCCAAAAATATCAGAGGTAGCATGAAATTAATTAATGTGACTCACCCGATATATTCTAACTCTAGGTGTGACATGATCACTTAATATAATAAACAGATTCAAATGTAAGCCTTTATTCACTCTCAAAGCAGAACACTAATCACAGACTACATCAAATATCGAAACATGAATGTTCAGTACAAGAACCAATAAGCCCATTAAATCATGTTTGAGGTTCATACCAACCCACCAACCAACCAACCAACCAACCAACCAACCAACCAACCAACCAACCAACCAACCAACCAACCCACCAACCCACCCATCAACCAACCAACCAACCAACCAATCAACCAACCAACCAACCAAACAACCAATCCACCCATCAACCAACCATCCAACCAACCCACCAACCGACCCACCAACAAATTTATTTTCCTGTTGTGATCCACAGAAGAAGATAAATCATAATTGTTTGAAATGATAAGTAAATAATAACTGAATTTAAATTTTTGGGTGAACGTTCCCCTCAAATGCTTTCTTCTTTCAAAGGAGAGGATTTTTGAGGAACACAATGCCAGCCTAAATTAAGGTTACGCTTTATCTCGATGGTCCACTTTATATACGATGGGATGGGTTCGGGTAAGTAAGTTGACGTAGTTGTACAGTCACTTATAATAAGTAGAATGTCTGTTGGGAAGAGTCAAAACAAAGTTTTAGTCTACTCATCTACTCTAATGAAAGTTAGTTGGCATGTAGTTGCAAAGTTACTTTTAATGTCTAAATTGGACAGATCCACCTGAAAAACAAAAGAACCAGTTCTAACAGGAGATTCATATGGAAAGAGCAAGATTTTTGGGCAGACTGTCTTTGGTTTCTGAGTTATTGCCTAATGCAGGGATTGAGTCACTCAGCTGTTGCACATCCAGTTTCTGAGCTGAAAAACAAACGCAAAGTGGAGTTAACTTCGGTCAAGGTGTGTATGTGTGTGTGCAGGAACAAGGAAACCAGTGTACTAAGGAGAACTATGCATTGTTGAATGACATCATCATCTGATTCACTTCTCCAAATTACGAGAATTTTTTTTTCTAACTTTGTAAATTGAGAACCGGAGATAAAAATACCAAAACAGTGAGGCAGGAAATGAACCAACCAGCTGTCCTGCTCTAGTGCGTTGCTAAGGGAAGATGTAGGGCAGGCAGTGCTGTTTCACAATGCCAGAAATCACAGCAAATGTCAACCAGACAAGTGTGTTTGATAAAATGCTGCTATGAGCTCCGAGAGAAGTCCACTTATAAACAGGGACTGAAGCAATGAATGCTTGTCATAAATCTGGCACTTGTGCAGTATGTATAAACCAGATACGTTGCATGCTTCAGGATGTTTTGAAAACATCTGTTTATCTCTCTGAAAATGAAAGAGAACGTATTTAATCTCATTGGCTGAGTGCAGTATTCAACCTAAGTGTAGTGCAGCGCTGTCAATCATCACTGTTGTTCTTGCTCCTGGTAAAACTGCCACCCATTCAGACATGTTCAGAAATAACATTAGTGCCAGGACTCAAGTAACAGATCCAAAAATGATAATCTGTCGTTATTTGCTAACGCTCATGTCACGTCGATCATTTCAAAACCTGTGTGACATTTTGCATGCGAATGTGCGCACTGTATATTACTCTTATATTACGCTGTATCAGGCCTTTTAATGCTTTCAAGCTGTGCATCAGTCAGCCATCAGCGAGATCATACCTCACTCCCACTCATTTCCATAAATCTCCACCATCCCTCACCCCAGAATCCCTTCTCTAGAAGAATTATCTGTCAAAGAAATACTCACCCTAACAGGTGAAGCTTAATCCTTTTTGAATGCTGATGCAACGGTAGATACTCTAATTATGGTTTAGCAAAGTTTAATAGCCAAAATTAAGTATTGTCCCATTAGTCATCTGATTTTAATGATTATGACTAACTTCCAGGTACTAAGTACTCAGTTTGTTCCAAATTATTTGTGTTTTTTTTTTTTTTTTTTTTGAGAAAGAACACTATATTAGTAACAGCTGGGTGTGGGCGGGAGCTTCACTAATGGCTGTTGTCATAGAGATTGCATTAGTAATCTGTGTTTGACTCATCTTTAGGAGGGGCTTTTCCTCTTTTCAGATCAGAATCACTGGATAGATTTCGATACGGCCCCTGTGGTGAAGAAGCGGCCTCCTCTTGGCCGGCATTCCAACCCTGGTGTAGGAGGAGAGATTACTATTTGCTTGCTGAAGACAATCATTTTAGATATGCTTGAACTGCAATGTGGGCAGACCATAAAAGCATCAACTATTGGAGCAGCTGAAGGCAGTGGACAGGCATGGAGATCATAAAGTGTGGATGAAGTGTTCAGTTCCTCGTAAAGTCCCAGAAGCTTTCCTGGCTTAACATATAACATGCTTCTGTTTCAATTCAATTCAGCACATACACAATTATCAAGATAGAAGATTATTAATTTTATTTCACAAAGGCAACAGCAAACCTCTGGTTTCTGTCTACAACATGACATCACGACTTTTGCGTAAACATACACGCCACTTTCGAGTCAAGTGGCGTGTTATCTCTACGCATTTTGAGCTATCCGCGTGTATTCGCGTGTATGCGTGTATGTCTACGCCATTAACGTCCGCGTCATTCCGCGTGTCTGTACACGCGCGTCAAATGTCCAGTCATAAATGCCATTAACCCCAGTGATGGTTAAGTTTAGGGATAGGGTTGAGGTAAGTCATATCTTTTTTTTTCACTAGGATGGTAAGGGAACAGTCATAAATGCCATTAACCCCAGTTATGGTTAAGTTTAGGGACAGGGTTGAGGTAAGTCATATATTTATATAACGTTAAGTCAACGGCGTTCATAAACACGCTGAAAAGCGATTATGCGTCTTGATAGCACGCCAAAAATGCAAATACGAATTGGCGTGTCATACACACGCTACTTCATGAGATCAGTCTGCTGTCTATGACTTTTGTTCCATGACTGCAACTGCAACCACAGGCCAGTGACAAGTTCTTAATTTGAACTCCAAAGGACATGTTTTCAAATGATGCTTCGATCTGACACCACAGAATACGTTTTGTCTGATGGGTTCATGCTATAATACAACTGGAAATGCTTTCAGATTATTAAAATATAAAAACATTCATAAACCTAAAGAATCATAAATAGATCTGGCCCCAAAAAGCTTTTTTAGAAAAAGTATTATGGTCAAATTCTCACGTATGTTGTATGAAGGAAATTCCAGAATGCAACTAGCTCAATGAAAAGTCCATCCAAGATGGCAAACCAAGCAACAGAAATATCTTTCATAAATATAATTGTAATAGTTATGTGCAGTTTCGTTGTCATTATGTTTGGTTTTTCCTGTCTGCCAACCCATCTGTGTTCCTAGTTAGTTTCTTTGGTTGTTAATTACTTCTCTACTGGTTAATACTCCCTCGTCTAACCTGAACGGACGGAAAAGAAAAAATGAACCACTATTTGAAATCCATAAACAAACTCCAAACGAACTTCGCTTTGGCCTGAATTTGTCCATAATGACGTCACACTAGTTCGTTCTCCGATTTACTTGAAGTATATACATTTTGCTTAAGCTTCCAAATACTTTTGGGGGCCACTGTACATGTGCACCTGCATAAACAAATGCATGTGTCTTCTAAACTGCTTTTGAATGCTTTCTGTAACTGCGTTCTGCGGACTAGCGCGGATGACAGATAAACCCACCCATACACAACACTTTCTGGAGAACAGTGATTTCATTGTGCACATGTTTCTCTCAGAGGAACTGTAAACAAATGATTTAGATCACAACCAGGACTCTGGCCCTTTTTTTGTTCCACAGAAAGCCTTCAAGATTGTTTGTCAAGATAACTATGTCAACTTATCTTTAAAAATGTATGACTTTATTAGCATCCACAATCAAGAGCGCTCAGTTCCTGGAGTAGCACGTAAAACATTAACTATTGTTAAAATGTTAACCTAGTTGTTTTCATCGACTACGCCATCAGATATGTGGCATAAAGCTTTGGCGTTGTTCTCCAGGCACACATTGACTTTGGGGTCAAAGGTTATCATAATTCAGTGATGCGGCTGTGCTTTTGTGTAGTCTTGGGATTCAAACAATTGATCTCCTGTTTCAAAGATTGTGTTCTTTACTGCTTGAAGACTGATGCTGTTTTACAGGTGGACACCTGTTTCATTCACTCTGCTCAGAAAAGGGTGATGACAGCTCTGTGAGTAAATATCCTAGCGCTGATATACATCTGTGGTACATATCTACGCAATGAAACTAGATCTCACAATGTGAAATTTCATAATTACTTTACTTGAAGGGAAAGGAGAGGAAGCAACGGTTATTACTCAACCAAAGGTCAACTAAATTAAGTTCAAAGATTTACTTCAGCTTTCTACTTTCGAAATGAATTGCTTATTCAGCTTTTTGTTAACACTGCTCCTTATTCATTCTTGTCCTCCGTATTAAACCTCATCCTGAGATTTTCAGAAGTTTTGCAGGGTCTGGCCATGATAACTTATGTATTATACAAATAATTAGTTTGACAGAAAAGCTTTCCATAATAACACTTTATCTGACCGAGTTCTTCTGTGTTCACAAATCTTTATAGTCTGATCAGTTCCATTTAGTTTTTCACTGAATATTATTTTTTCACGCCTGTTGCAAGACATTGCACAATTTTATGCTTTTCATCTTCAGAAAGATATTTCTTCCTCCCTATATTACACAAGAACTGTGACTCGCTTAACAATGTGGAAAAACCTCTTTAAGTAGGTTTTTCATTTACCTAAGAAAACCTGGATAACTTACAAACATGTCAGAGATTGACACCAGTTATCTTAAAAGATATGAGGGATAAAACAAACAAACACTTTCTATGAAAAAGTCAAACCTGAATTGTTATTGTCCTGAACACAGTATATTGTATATACTTTCTAACTCACACACACACACACACACACAATTTTACCATAGTTCCTTGCCTATAGGTGAAGTACAGTACGATGTCATATTCATTTCTCTCACGAAAAGGTCATATGTTTCTTATACTTGAAACAAAATCTGCTTTTGTTTTCAATTGACTAGTGTTGATTTCTTACATACAGACTTGTCATTTCAATTGGACTATCACAGTATTTTACATTAATAAGCACCACAAAACTTATAGTCAAGATCAAATGTACTGTTTTTCATCAACATTTCAACATAAGCCAAAAATCCCATGAGTGCTGGAAGTAAAGGCACATTTCATGGAAATGCCATGTGCTAAAATAAATACGCAGAGACAGAATCAGTCAGCAGTGAGCTGAGAAAAGGAATTTCTCAAGTTTTATAGGTTTTTCCGAAATCTAGACCTGATCCGCTTCAGACCACATATTCGTTTCATTTCACGTCTTGGCATCCGTGTGAGAGTTCATCTTTCTGATGAAAACGGAGTGAGTAAATACCCAGAAGAGGTTGGCTCATTTGCTGCCAGGCTCTTGCAAAATATTTAATTTGCAGTCATTGTCCCACTTGCCAAGGCCTGGGCCATTACATATCACAGTGACAAACATATAACCTGCCGAGACGGTTACTGGAAAGGGTTTGTCATAGAGAGGACGTGCCAAAACAGCCATTGATAAAGGGGGGAAAAAACATTTTGAGTTCCCAGCTTACAGAGAAACGGACAGAAAATGGCTTCCGAACTGTAAGGTATGTGTGTAGAATAGGACAAACACACACACACATACACACACACACACACACACACCCACACACAAAACTGCAGCCTGGCCTTTCTTCCAAAGGAAATTGGTTTAGAAGCTTTGGACAGCTTTGAAGGCAAATCATGTCTAATGATCTAAAACAAATTCAAATTAGCTTCACACAATAATTCATACTCCAATGCTTAGATCTTTTCTGTTATCTACATTTTTTTTTATAAATTTGCATAAGCAGTTTAACTTGTTGAACTGCGTTGCGACCGCATATACTTACACTATTTATAACAAAATAGGTCATATCAGGACATATCATATTTACAGCTTGAAACCCTTCAATATGAAAACATGACTTACAGAATTCAAAACTTCCTCGCCAGTGCGAAAAAAGAGTGTATTTCACCAACATTGTTTCACAAGGCCATTTCACTCCACAATTTTTGTGACACATTTCAGTGCAAGCTGTTTGATTCTCACATTGTCGATCCTCCTGTCACAATATAATGCAAGTGTTACAAAATGCCTGCTTTTAAAGAATGAGGCAATTTGAACTTTAATTGTCCTGAAAAGCACACCCGCAGTTAGCAGGAAAATGCTGTATCTCATTTCACGGTTTTACGTGGAAATCTTAAAGTCCCACTGAAGTGCCTTGGAACGTGCAGCTTTGTTTGATGCGTTGAAATAATTTCCATTGAAACGGAAGCTAAGGAGGGACATATTGAATGGTCCCTCCCCTTTTTTAAATAGCCAATAGCGTTTAGTTTTCCTCACAGGAAGTCGTACTTGACCGCACCATGGAAGCGAATCCGAGTGCTGATGATACACTGGATTCAATAGTAGAGGTGTGAATAAATTCTAGCCATTTCATTCTTAACCAATGTTCAGTTGGAAAACGGAATAAAACTCGAGCGTTTGAGCAACCGAATACACATAACCAATTCATATTGCTCTGTGACGTGTCAACGGTCGCTTTGGCCAGATGGCATTTATAGCATTAGTGTTCAATGCTATAATATATGATGCTATAGATTCTGGAGAGCATTTAATTGGACAGAAGATGTGACGAGAACCTGAAGTCTGCAGTGATGTCATAAAACTCTGTATTATATTTTCTATCTATTTTAACACAAGTGAGAGACTGCTCGTTTTGAATGCCTTTATCTCCTAAATGCAATTTTTGTCATTGTTTTGGAACACACCCGCTTATTCATACCCATAAGGCCAACATATTCATACTAAAAGCTAAAAATCTTAATTTTTAAAATCGAAATAATAGCTTTTGATTTCAGGAGCCCTTTAAACTTCGTTAATTAAAAAAAATCGCTAATTTAAAAAAAAAAACGCTAATTCAATCTGCATGCTTAAAAATGTTATGTAAAGAGGAGATTTGTGGCTTTTATGATGACTTCGGGAAAATTGATAAGCGGATGATTTTTCGCTTACGGAGATTCAGAGGATTGTGAGTGATTGCATCATCAAATTTTGATCAACATTCGTCAATGAAACCCAATATTTCTTAAATAGTTTGTGAAAAGCATTTGCACTATTGCAATATTGTTGATATCTGGTATAATCTGCTATATTTATCCATTCTTAGAAAAGGTTAGAAGGTTAGAAAAACAAAGAAAAGAACAGGCGAGTCAGGTGCTCCACAAATGTTCCGTCTCTTTAAGAGTTAAAGGCACAACAGCATAAAACAACCTGTTTAGTTCTAAGGGAGTAGAAAACTCTCATAAACTTTTTTTTTTTATTTTTGGTTCAAAAGATTTTAATATCATTTCTCCCTCGGGGAGAAAATTTAAATAGAAAAATCCATGATATGACCCCTTTAAAAATGAAATCCTGAGCAGGTGCCGAGGGAAGTAAACGGTGTAGACAAGCCCTTGGATGCGAATGAGGTTTTTCTTATTAAGATCTCGTTTCATGCACGCTGTGCTGACAACGTGGAACAGAGTGACCGCAGCAGGTCTGGTTGAGTCCTGCATTATGAGTCCAGCTGGAATAGCACAGTTAGAGTCGTGGCATTGAAAATGAGAATGAAATGGCCGCCTGACCAGTTCGTAAGCAGTATACCGCCGCAGGCCTCAGCACCGCCCCGTACACACGAAGTCACACTCCTCGCACGCCAAAAGGCACACGTCGTCGTCATGCTCCGAGTCACGCTTGACACATGCACCCGCGAGCGGTAAAACACACTCTCAGGCGAGTTCACACAGGGTCGTCAAACACAAGAACCCCCCCAAAACTCGAAAGAAACACTGCAAATTCATTCAAGTATGTATTCAGTTCGAGTTCATTTTACACGGTTGGTGAAATACAGTTCTCTTCATTTAAAGAAAAAAAAGAAGCAACTCTTCCAGTCTTGTCAGTGATTAGATTTTTTTGTTTTGTTTAAAACACACTGATGAATAGAGCCACGGCATAATGCCTGCAGGGCTAAAAGAGGTTCAGTTCTATTGCAACGTGTGGAGAGGTTTGTCTTTGCAAACACCTGTTGGATCGCATTAATCACCACAGACACCGATGCAAGACCAGGCATGAGTTAGTGCAGGTGAACTGAGAATAAAAAGGAGGGAGAAAGAGAGAGAGAGACTGAATGGCTGGATTCAGGTTGTTTTCAGAAGCTTTAGAAATAGCTGGTTCGTAGTGAGTACAGCAACAAACAAAAATTCAGTAGTGTGAAAGCAGCTCAGTTGTTTTCAAAACAACGTAACTTTACCCTTAACCAACCTTTTTTTCAGCTGTAGCAGTGTAGCGTGACAAGACAACACTGTTGTTTATTTTACATTGCATAGTGCATAGCCATTCGCACACGCAGTGATTTAGCTAGAAGTTACTGCACTGCACTGCAATTGTTCTCTCCCCACATACAAAGAAATAATAAAAACATTGTGTGTGGAAAACTGTCAGAAGTTGTTATGATGCATTATACACTGCTGCAGTTTATATACAAACACTGTCATCCCTCCTGAATGGACATTTGAAAATCATATCATAAAACGGTAATTTTTTAAAATTGTAACAATATTTCACAATATTCCTGTATTTTTAAATACAGTAAATAAATGCAGCCTTGGTGAACATAACCAACCAACCTACCAACCAACCAATCCAGTCCAACCAAGCAACCAACCCACCAACCAACCAACCAACCAACCAACCAATCAATTGCCAACCAACCAACCAATTGCCAACCAACCAATCCAATCCAATCCAACCAACCAACCAATCCAATCCAATCCAATCCAATCCAATCCAATCCAACCAACCAACCAACCAACCAACCAACCAACCAACCAACCAACCAACCAACCAACCAACCAACCAACCAATCCAACCAACCAATTGCCAACCAACCAATCCAATCCAACCAACCAACCAACCAATTTGGCTTCTTTCAAAAACATCTAAAAAAAATCTTACTGACCCCGAATTTTTGAATGGTATATGAATTTGAAGGGTTTTTTTGTTGTTGTTGTAATTCATTTTGATTTACTTTAATATTATGTTCAGATTTAATGCTGCATATTTAAATGAAATGACTCAGGTTCCTCATTCAGTGAAAGTCTTACTCTGCGTCCGCAATCGCATGATCTGAGTGGATACTTAATTTGAAATAATAATTAGCTACTTTGCGAGCGCTAAAAAGTATGTTCTATATAGTATGAATGAAATCTAGACTTCACCATGATATCATCATCATGTGACCTTACGTCGCTTCACTGCCATTCATAAATCCTCTCCTGTGGCCTCATGGGACAGTAAAGTGTCCATCGTAGTAGGTCATTAGGTACTTTTTTGCCTTCTCCTTTATGACTACTGGGAATTCAGACATACTCCTTTTGTCACACACTGTACGGTATATATAGTAGGGGAGTATGTGATTTTGGATGCTGCCAGTGTCTCTCTCATCAGTTTTAACATAAAAACAGTAATCCTCAAGAAGTTACATGATTTAAGGGATCATGTATAGCACAAATGGGGTTTGTTCAAATCCTTCAGTAATGGGATTTAAGTTACTACTAGCAATAGAAACAGTAGCATACTAATTTCACCTTTTTTTTACATTTTCCAACACTGTAAAAATACGAGAGGCTCTGTACGTGTGCAGGTATTTAGGTGTCTGTGATGACTGTCTTGTAAAACATCACATGCGCAGCGCTAAGCGGCTTTCTGCTCTCGTCATCTCAAGCGTATGATCAAAATCCCAGGACATGTCTCCAAACAAAGCCTATGATTCAGAGCTGCTCACCACTTTACCATCAACACAGCCCACATTTCTTGATCTTTCTCTTTCTCACCCTGCAAGCCACTTACATAAACTCACACAATACTGTTAATAATGGATTCTTTGTTCACAACGATCGAATTGTGTTTTCAAAAACCACATTTTTCCACATTTTTTTTTTTGATTTCTTTTCAGTAAAACTTGAGGAGACAGGAAAAGAAAATCTCAGCTGCGTAAGAAAAACAAGATCACACCTGCAGGCAGGATTTGAGCACCGCCAGCAGACCTCCTTCTCTGGGATCAGATCAAGCCTCTCGTGTGCCTGCTTTCCGCTAAAGCTGTTAAAAGGAGTTTTTTTTTTTTCCACAGAAAAGAGGATTGTAGGCTACTACGTAGACATGCGCTAAGTTTGAGAGCTCAAAAGTCCACCCAGACCTTTAACTGAAACTTTCATTCAGAAATCTCAAATCAATTAGATATTAACATATTAACATCTGAGTTACTATTATTACCAAACGAGAGGAAGAATTGATCAGAGTGAAGTCTGTCAAGCCTTGTGTTGATCCTGTCGCTCTGCAGATCTGCACGAAAAATCCTTGTGCTAGAAACAAGGAGATGAAATATATTTTTAACACGATCTAATGTATTTTAAAATAAAATCAATAATACATTTTTTTTAGCATGTATTGTGTTGTGAATGTCACAATTTTGATGCTGGTTTTACAAAGAGTCTGATTATTAAAAGATAGCACTGAGCCAAACAAACTCACAATATATACTGTACATAAGCGCTGTCTTATTGTGAACATGTTAACCAATTATAACAATTTACATAGAAATCTTAAAAGGTACAGTACCAAAAACACCAGTATGATTTTAAGGGCCAGAAAGAGGGCAGATGATGGTCCAAGAAACCTTGACTAACATTATAAGTTAATGTCGGCGTGAAACGGAAGTTGAGATTGTCATTTTTTCTGTCGTGATGTATATACGAAATTAGAAAAAAAATGTAGGCCAGGGCTTGATTTCGTCCTTCGGGAATTGATTGGATCGTTGGAGGTTGGGCGTTGCAAACAAAATGGTGGCAGATTTGAATGCGATTCTCTGAGAGGCGGTGCACCGATCTCTCATCGGATCTGGCCGCACGTTATCGCCATTCCACGTGAACGAAATGGAAGAGAGGTTGTTTCTATGGGGGAGGGAAGGGTAATGTCTTTGATTAAAGATTATATGGGTACATGAATTTTTAAAAAATAATGAAGCGCACAGATAAATCATTTATAATAAACACTACAGTATTACATAAAAAGAAGATTGGTCAAATTTGATTTCATGCCGACTTGTGTTATGTTCCACAGTAACACTATTTCAGTGGTCCACTTTAAACATTCTATAACTATATGTAACCTTGCAACATGTCACCTAACTCTTATTAGAGTATTAGTAGATTGCTAGTCGCACTTTGTTTAGTTCGCGTGAAAATGTACTTTTAGCAATTACAGTAACTCGGATATATAACTAAGTAATAACCCTGAAACTGCCCCTAAACCTAATTTAACAAATTAGAATTGAGTAATAATTAATCAAATTATTCCTTAAAAGTTAACCATTCAAAATGAGAAAAGTTTACACCAAAAAAATTAACAAAAATATCTCATTAACAGACAGACTAGGGCTATGTTTACACGGAAACGATTCTGAAGAGAGAATGTGAGTGAATGTGTGTGAAATTCAATGTAGTATGCACTTCAGGCGGCTAGGAGTGCATACTACAACAACACCAAGTCCATGCGCCTGCGTACAAACTTCACTGTCAAGCAGACTTTTGCGTTTTTTACCGTTTACACGGGAACGCGGCGGTGGAGCGTTTTTAAGATTTCCACTCTGGAAGGTGGTTTCACTTTTTTGCGTTTTTTAGCCCCAAAAACGCCATCGCCGTGTAAACGAAAGGCACATCCGATAAAATATTTTTACGTTTTCACCCGCGAGCGTTGTCGTTTAAACAGGGCCTAGAACTGTTTATTTTATATTGCCATCATTGAAGACACCTGATGTTAATAAGTAGAATCACTGAAGGAGAAAACCATAATTTTAAAACAAACCTAAAACAAACACCGATCCCCATAATGGTGACTTAAATTTATGTTTTTTTGGTTGTTATTTTAAGTTTTACTCATTTTAAATGGTTAACTAATACAGAATTAATTTGAATAATTATTACTCAATTCTAATTTGTTAGAATTGTAATTCATTATATTGCTTGAAATCTCTTGCCACATTTTTTTGATTAGATAAAGCATATTCATTTTTACAGTGTAGTTAAAAGAATGTTTAAAGGGTTAAAAATAGTCTGTTCCACTTCTAAGCGTGAACATTTCCAAATCATCCCAGCCACAAAAGGCTGTCGACATATTGTACATCTTTTGTGCATTACCATCCATCAGATGTGAAATTGTGGTGTTTTTAGATTTATTATTTTCCATACGAGCTCTTATCAGAAACGAGCACGCCCCAATGCTAGGCCTGTCAGCTCACACTTCCTGCCAGTGTCCCTTACAACATCCTGAGGGACTAAATCAAAAAAAAATATTGGCAGAGCGTGGCGTGGAGTGGCCGGAAACCCTTTGGAAGCGTGGATGGTTTCTGGTGCGGGTCCAGACTGACCCCAGCCACCCGTCGAGGGAGCTTCTCTAACTTTCATCCGTTAAGGAAACATCTGGAGACCAATGACCCGGACTGATCAGTGCGCATGTGGACGTAGAGACAGTAAGTGGAATGCTAAGGCAAGCATCATTATACATTTTGATCATATTGGGCTCATACACAAACCTTAATACCTAGAGAATAACGTTTTCTTAATATTATTGGCGCATCTGCTTATGCCTAGTCAATAAGATGTATACTGAATTTGGTCTTTTAAAATCCCTGTATTTGTACATAAGTGCTTAGTACAAACCTTGTAAAACTGACTGTCAGACTGCCAAGAAAAGCCTTGTCTTGGCATGTGAAATATATGAATTGGCATCGATGGTTCCATAAAGAACCCTTAAACATCCATGGAATGTTTCTGTTCCACAAAGGGTTCTTTAGATTATTTCAACGTTTTTCATACAGAGAAAATGGTTCTTTAAAGAACTGTTCTCTGTGGGGAACCAAAAATGTTAAGTAATGAAGGACAATGATCGCAGACATGGTAATGTTTAACCCAGTGTGGTTAACTTGCTCCCAGGTTGAAAAACAACTTGGTTTGTTTCGGTTAGGTGACACTTATTGAATTCCTCCGTATCATTCGTCACTGGCGTCTCTGTCTAGTCATCTTTCACCACCGATAGATACTGATGCTGAGTCCTGGACATGAAGAGACAAGGGTTAAGTTGTTTTTGAAGAGGAACACGCGGTTGTCTGTCCACCAGCAGGTGAAAGAGACAAAGAAGAGTTGTAGCATTCATCCTCGTGTCTGAGGGAAGAATAACCACACGGTGTGTTGACAGAGGTGAGAGGGATGGGGGTCAAAGGTCACACCTGCTGATAATTCAGCTGTCTGAACAGACAATTCACCCACATGGATGTACCTTATTGAAACCGACAAATAGTGGAGTGGAAAAAGTCAAAACAACATCTGTTCTTCTTTGAGATGCTCTTAAACCCATGAATAATAAAGTGCAACTAAACATATGCAGATAGCTTAGTTTTTATTTTAGCAAAACAAATTGGCTGAAAAAGTTTAAAGGTCAAAGGTTTGGAGCAAGTTTTCAGGTTGAAAGGTTGCATGATGCACTTATCCTAAAAAAAACGGTTGATTTTATCATTTCATTATAGCTTCATGCATTCTTTTTTTTAATCAACACTTGAATGTGGGTTTCATTCAAAAATTACAATAAATTTGAGCAAAAAATAAATGGATCGAATAAAGACCGATGATCAAAACATAAATGGAGTAGATTGAGTCCATCAAACCCCCAAAGCTTCACAGTCCCATTTCATTTATTAACGTTAGGCAGTTTTGATTTATATGCTGTTCGCGTTATTTTACATTCGCATCTGCTTACTGTACACATGGTATAGCTTGCTTTTTTTTTACTTTTAATCTGGATATTCTCTACTCTTTTAGAATATGTGTAATAGCCCCCACTATCGTGTAACAGTGAAAACAGAAAGAGGGTAAATTCCATCAATGGTGGGGAATTCTCATAAATTCCGAACATTTCGGCCAATGGAGTTTGAAAGAGTTGATTTGCGCGTAATCATCAGTAGAACTTGAGGATGGAGGACACCGTGATCGGAGCTGTGTTTTTGTTGTGAGTCGTGGGTTTCGTGATAACCGAGATGGAATAGACGTTTAGTTGTGAGAGAAGAACACAACGCCACAGATAAATGGCGTTAACATTAGCATTCTGTTTGTTTATGTGCCGTCAACATTAGCTTTCTATACGTTAGTTCGGGGAGTAAGTATACGTAAATGATGTGTGTTTACACAGATTTTTTTAAAATGGCGGGTGCCAGTGTTTCGCATGGCATCCGTTCGACCAATAAGTGTGCATTTACATCACTGGAAGTTTATTTTGTGTTTGGTTAAACCCTACTCTGAATTAGAACCCAAAAGGCTTTCCTAAAACTAAGATTGTTCCCAGTTCCTGCGGTGCAAAAATCCCAAAAAGTGGGTACTTCTGCCAAAAGTTATAGGAACTTTAACATTATACTATAACTATAAGGGTTGCTATTGCTGTGAAACCTCCATTTTTTAACCTTTCTTTTTTTAATGGAGGGACCACCAGTGCCAATTGCTCCTACCATTTACTTAGGCTTATGATTCTTTTGGGAAATGCAGCCCAAAACTACATGGCTAAACTGATCCATCACAATGCGCAAACAGAATGACCAATCAAACCCTCTTTTTTTGTCCAGAATAATAGAGACGTGATATTTGGAAATTACTGGGAGGATGTTATGCTTCCTGTGCAAATCGACTTCTGACCCAGTCCATCCTCTCTCTACCTGCAGCCAGACCACGTCCTCGCTTTTCCTCTCTTCTCCTTTCTCACTATAGCTCCGTCCTACATACAAGATGTCGTCTTAGTGCTGCATGACTGACTTGGCAGCTAAGACAACAGCCCTCTCTCCTGAGCTCCACTGTATAAAATCTGCTATTCTCTGCACCCACGGTCTCTCATCTCCTCTAATGTGGACTGACACCCCCCACTTTGAAGTCCATGGGTGCTGTGGACCTGGGCCCACCCAACAAAAGCAGCCTGATCCCCGGCTGACGCTCCAGCAGAGACACTTATGCTGACATAGGGTTGGAAAAAAGACAAGACCTCTTTCACGCTAGAGCTTCTGCTGCACAACAGAGACAGTTTGATATCAGAGTTTGGTTCATTTCATTGGAGTGGAACAAAATGATTTCCAACTTGTGGAAGCGAACTGCTTCAAACAATTTGCATACTCCCAATAATGCATTTCTCAGAGCTGATTGTCACCAAATAAATATCCTTCGGCAAACAACTAGCATTCTTTAAAAGTTTTTTTTGCAAAGCATAACTCAGTTAAATATAACAGGAGTCATTATAGCTACAATGAAAACAGTTGCTGCTAGTACTCACAACGAGGATCCAAACGTAACGTTTAGAGATGGAGACACAGACAATGTAAAGACAACTTTAAACTCCATGTCCATATTCATTCACGTATGACAGGCTTTTCTGTCAACAGATACATCCTCAAGGTCCTCCATCCTCAAGGTCATGCCAAAATTGCAAGCATTGTGATGAAAAGAAAGTTATGCAAAAAATTGTGGTACCACCTTTTCTCACTTCTCTATCACCAAAAGTGAGAAGCGTCATGCCCTTTCAAACACATAGCCCCTAAGTTTTTTCAGCCAAGTGATTTTTCAATGCAACTTTAATTGAATACAAATGAATTTGCATGATTAATTATTTTTGAAACCTTTTAGCAGTTATCACAGTATATCTACATTTGAGTGGCACCTTCTGCAACAAATAATCTTTTATGTACAAATACAGATTATAAGCAATGATCCTTTTCCAAATGGAAAACATTTCATCGACTCAAACAAAGGTGAAGCTGAGAGATAGTGTGAAGATAGGCTGTGTTAATAGCGTCTTTTTTGAAACCACACTACATGAGCGTACTTCATTCTCAGTCTTGTTTTCTTTTAAATGCAAAATTTTTGTCAATGCTGTACTGTATTATACCGACTAAGGTCTGTATGACGATGTGGTCCTATAAAAACTGTGGTTTTACAATTTCCAACAGGGCACAGGCTTTGCTTGTTGGTGATGGAACATTGGGAAGAACCAGGATGTGGTTGGCATGAAGTGGGAAGGGATGGGCGATTGAAAGGCCCATTCATACCACTTACCACTGACCTACAGTTGAGGTCTGTTTTGCTAAAGCTCAACGAAAGACTGAATGTCAAAAGGAGAGAGCTCGGGGCGAAGAGCAAGAGAAGGGTGTTGTGTTGATAAATGCCCTCAGCATCAACGTTTTATCCATTAAACTGGCCATAGTGAGCATTCATCAGCCTGACACAATGACAGTGAACGTGTTTAACTACAAAACAAAAGAATGTCTGGGAAACGCATCTGAATCCAACCGTGTCAGAGCTGAAAGGCACGCATTCTCTCGTCTCCCCAATCTCTGACCTCTCTCTCTTTTTCCCCGGAAACGTTAGGATATGCAAAACCGCCACACTCGTGATTTGCATGTGGTTAGAGGCCGTGAGGTTGCGGGCAGAAGTCGCTTTGTAGTGTGACAGCGCTGGAATGCGTCTGTGTTCACAGCACTAATACGTACGCGCGAGGAAACAAGACAAGTTCCAACAGCTCGCCCCCTGAGGTCCTTCACTGGCTTCCCCATGTGTTTGTTTTGAGAGCGCGCTGAATGAAACCATGCACTCCGAATGACATAGTCCCGGCATAATGCCGTCTCTCCTGCACCTAGAGGATTACTTTGTTTCTTTGTTCACCCCTCCACCCATCACGTACGGTACAGTGGGCACAAAGCATTTATCCACCGACCGCTTCTATCCTAGCGCCCCGCAGGCCCACACAGATGAAGAAAATAGAGGTGTGGAAAACGCAGCTTTTCTGCTGATCTGTTCCGAGACCATTCGGCTCAGTTCCGCGGCCAAAACAAGCTCGCTGTCGAGTCTCGGAAAATTTTCAGGACTGAAATCCTGAGAAGCTGATACAGCACCATCCTGCCAACTGGTACACGGCTTGAGAAGAGCTTAAAGAAGAAAACGACGGAAAGAAAGAGCTGGATGGGTAGTTCTAATTCGGGGACTATTCATTTGGGCTTCAATCATTCTCTTACGCAGATAGAAACCTAATAAGATCTGCCAAAATGTTCCGTTAACAAGCACTTCATCTCCATTACCCAATTACTGTCTCCCGGGGCAATTTGAGTCAGCGTAGCTCAAGGTAAACATATCATTTAAAAGTAAGTTATTTATATCTGGTGCATAAATCATGGCATGGCGGTGAATGGCAGAGGTTGTTCATAAGGATAAGAATGGGTGTCGAAGAACGAAGTGCTGGATTCATTCCGTTCCTAAAACCTAGCAACTTGCGCCAAAGAGCAGTTGCATCTGTTTAACCAAAGGCCATTTATACGTGGAACCTTGAGAGAGCTTTGCATATGGAAATGATGGCGGTCTTTAGCAGCAGGGTTGTAGTAATGTTGCCAGGGGCTCATCTGGACTACTGTTAAACTATGATGTTTTGCTCTGGGGCTGCACCGTGACACATGATTGCCTGATCGCCTCTTTGCATATGTGAACGAGCATGAGCGTAGATATATCATCCTGCAATAAACCAGAGAATTACCTCAGTGCTCAAAAACGCAGCATGTTCTATTCACTACATCTGGTTCACTTTAGCTCCAGCATCCCAAGGAGCTTTCACCTCCAAAAGAGTGCACACACACAGCACATTAGATTTGTGTGTGCGCGGGGTGCTGTGTTTCCATGGATTTTCTTGAGGTTTTAGGGCTAATGTTTTATTTATCAATAACTTTACCGTGTTATGCTCGAAAGAGCATCCATATTCACAGGAAGAGCCGAAGGGAATAGGAGCGTCCAACTCCACTTTGTTGGACCTCATCAGCTCGTCTCCCTTTCATGCGCTCGAGTGCTCTTCCATACGGGGTTGTGGTTTGTGATCCAAGCTTGCAATAAAAGAGGAACTGGTGAAGAATTTTCTTGAATGTTTTCTACATAAGTGCAGCTGGAGCCATTTTTAGCTCCGAAATGCAAAGTGCAGAGTAACTGGTCGCGATATGAGACCCCCGCGGCAATTACTCGATGAGGAGGAGGTAGAAACCGTTTCAAAAAGGTGTGCATGAGTATATCTGCCAGCAATTGAGATGGATAGAAGGAGAGGGCGGGGAACAGAGCAAAGGAAAAACAGGAAAGGAATGCATATGGTGTTTATAGTCACAGTCGGTTAAGACTGTCAAAGCCAAAGTGTATAATCTTCAACTCCAGGCAGTAGAAAGTGTAAAGAGATGCCAAACCCTCAATGAATGCCAAGACTGTCAGTGTAGAAGGAGCCCCTCCAAACGCATGTAAAACATTGAGGTTCACCTCTGTACCTTTAAAGGGGTCCCATAGGCAGACCGGTCCCCCTCTAATGAAACTACACTGTACCATTTCCCTGAACTGAACAGAGATTTCTTTGTTCCACTGGTAATACAGAGGAAAAAATGCCAGTAATACTGTTCCATGCTGTAAATCACTCCAAGCAGATGGGTCACAGTTATGGGTGCAAATTATTATCGCATGAACTTATGGGATATCAGTCCCTGGGGCTCTTACGTATTTGGGAAGCCAAAGACTGTGCTGTAGCTGGTCTTCAAAGTTTCTATTTCAACTCACTGCTCAATATGGTCCACAAATCTCTCTGTAAAACTCAAGATATTTACAGTGGTAAATAATATAAAAGCATTTTTATATCACAAGCGGTTGGTGATGGCGCAGTGGATAAGACACATGCCTTTGGTGTGAGAGACTCGGGTTCGAAGTCACTGCGAGACACCAATGTGTCCCTGAGCAAGACACTTAACCCCTAGCTGCTCCAGAGGCGTGCAACTTCTGACATATATAGCAATTGTAAGTGGCTTTGGATAAAGGCGTCAGCTAAATGAATAAATGTAAATGCAGCAAAGATTGTGCCTGAACACAAACTGGGGTGCTTTTCCTGAAAGCATCATTAGCCAACTATGGTCGTAAGTTCAGTTGATATCAGCATTGTTCAACGAGTCAGTGTTTCCCAAAACCATGTGCTCTACTATGTAAGACCGAGTCTTGAATCTGGAAATAAAGCAAAATAACTGATAAAAAATAGAAATATTCCTCAGATGCCACGTATAATTTATATCAAAACATCTAGCATTAATTCAATCTCAAAGATTTTCATTAAATAAGTTATTACTCCACCACGTGCATGATGTCATAAACCAACTTGATGCTTAAAGGGACAGTCCACTTATTTTCGAAATAGGCTCATTGTACCACTCCCCCAGAGTTAAACAGTTGGGTTTTACCGTTTTCGAATCCATTCAGACGATTTTCTGATATTTAGAAAAATATCAGTAACCAGACAGTTTCTGGTCTCATTGACTTCCATAGTATTTTTTTTTCCTACTATGGAAGTCAATGAGACCAGAAACTGTCTGGTTACTGTTATTCTTCCAAATATCAGAAAATCGGCTGAATGGATTCGAAAACGGTAAAACTCAACTGTTTAACTCTGGGGGAGTGGTAAAATGAGCATAACTACCATACCATTTAACTACCATAGTGCGATGCATCGGTAAGAAATCAACTAGCTAGTCACGGCTGTTTAAAAACCATATTGTCGAAAAGTGGTTGCGTCGCACTATGGTAGTGAAGCATCGAGTTACGTCGTTGTACAGAAAACGCACCCCAGATTGTTGTACGGTACCTTATTTTTTCAAAAATATCCTTCTTAGAAAAGAAGGATTGGTCTGATTGACATGTATACAAGCAAGTAATTCACTTCCAGAAACTGGTGATACTAGAATAGCAGATCAAAGTGCAATAAGGTAATAGTTCATTAAAACAAAACCTGTATAGCAGTATTCTGTGGTCATATTACAGTAGTCAGAATTTCCTTTCATCCAAAAGTAATAGGTTACCAATCATTTCATGGACTTAATGCCTAAACCAAAGTAAATGGTTCGATTGTGCACAAGATTATCATTTTCCTTTTAATGACTGCCACAAGATCACAAACCTTGCAACCTGTTTTAAATCCAGAGACTCCTAAATCTAAGGTTCTTCCTTAGAATAACTCATTGTGGCGCTGACTTTAACTGGATCAAAATGATTCAAACTAGTGATTTTGGAAAGTTCCTGCAATTATGTATAGTGAATGGTTCGCTAACATGTAGTACTATCAATTTATTGTCACTGAAGGATGACCATAAAGCATTGTGTGTTTTAATGATGTAGAACTTTCATATTTTCTTTGCTGATTTTGGAGTAAAATGGGTTTAAACATCATACTGCACTCAAATTGATACCTACACGTGTCATCAAACCACTATGACTGCGAATGACTGGGGTTTCAGTTGTGGAAAACTGCTGAACTTTTTACTGCACGGTACTATTTAATGCTGCTCTTAATGAGTGTGATTTGGTAATATTATCTGAGGTCAGTTTTTTACGCTGCAGGCAAACGATTCTGGCAGTTACCACAATGGTCACTTGACAACTAATCATAAGAAAAGAACAATAAAATAGCTACAAGCAAATCTGTATTTTTGTGGGAGTATAAAAACAAATCTGGGGCCAAAAATACAAGCAGACAGAGGGAGGAGAGGCACTCAGAGGGAAAGGAGGCGGGAGAGCAAACTTAATTTTAGCTGTATGTGATGCTGTAATCCAATCTCCACAGCAACTTTTTGTGTGCTGTGGAATAAGACTGTGGGCTTTGGCACTCGCTGATTCCTACCCTTGATAAAACATCCACTTTTTTTCCACATAAGATGACGCTTTAATACAAAGAGAAGAAAAAAGAACATGGAGACAGAGGAGTTGGGGGAGTTTTAGATGACAAATTGAAGTAGGGCGAGAGATTTGATGATTTGAGGAGAAAGATTGATGTTAGAAAAACAGGGTAAGAAAGCAATAGACGTAAAAAAAGAGAAAAAGAGCCAGTGAAAAGGGAAAAGTGTGTGTGAGAGAGGGGTGAACTGAAGTGCAAATAGAGCTGGGTGAGAGGAAAGGGACATTCCTGGGCCAGCTGTGGCTTAAACGGGAATTTTGACAGAGTTGGAGAATAAGATAAAATGCAAACTCCTCAGGAACGGACTGAAATGGTGATACCACCAAGCCTAGCTTTCACTGACAGAGACCAACCACAAAGCCAAGTCATGTGACCTTTGACTCCAGTACCGCCAGCTTAAAGTCATTGTGGGCCGAGGAGCCAACTGAGGAAATGAGTAGCTATACTGTCCATCCCCAGAGACAGGTGCTGAAGTGTTTAATAAATAAATGGCTTGAGCAAGAGTCAGAGTCTGAGGTTGACACGTATTGTTAACACTGATTATGCTGCCAGTCATAACATGACTACTGTTCCACTGAGGAGCGATCGTTCACTGCAAACTTTAGATCTCTCAGGGTAGATTTACATTTGGCCTGAATTTGATGATTTGTCCTCAGTCGGTCCTGGTAGCTAAACACAAGGAGGGTTATAATATGTGGATATCTGGTTAATGCTATCTGTTACAGCATTCATTTCAATGGCAGCTGTTCGGCTGCCGCAGGACCACAGAATGACCATCTTTGACATCATCACAACAGCGATTGGCTAATGACACCACAAGAATCCAAAACCCTTCAGTAGTGACTATCATGAGCAATGAAGTTAAAGGCAACAGACAGAAAAAATATAAGTCCATGTCAGTTCTAGAACAGTTTCACAGACAAGGATTTTTAATCCACGATCATTAAGAACCAACCTTTCAGCGCCACTAATCTGTCATTTCATATACGCAGTTGCAAAACGCACAACCTGTTAAAAAATATTTTGCAAAATTTGTTATCACAACATTTTTTCTTTTGTCAAATCAACGTAAATAATTTATTTAGTTGAGATAACTTATTATTTTGAGTTTCTGATGATTAAATTAATCTCCTTCATTGTATTAACTCACTTTTTCCAGTTCAATCAACTTAAAATTTTAAGGCAACCAGGTTACTTAGGCCGTGTGTCCACCAAAGCGTTTTTCCACGTGCCTGGCGTAAGTTTTCAATTGTTTTCAAAGGGAGCGCCGCGTTTTTTAGACGCCATGAGCGTGACGAAGCGCTGAGCGTTTTTTCTCGCTGAAGCGTCGAGTGCCCGGCGTTTTTTACTGGTCGCCGAGAGTTGAAAAAATTTTCAACTTCGGAAAAAACGCAGCGCTCATCACTGTCATATTTTACCCAGCCGTCCAATCACAATGGAGGAGGGGCGGGACTAAACCACGCTGACCAACTGTCACAAAATTCAAACTGTGCTGTGGATATTCTGTATCATAGCGACAAAACGTCTCAACAGAAAAAAACGCTGCGCTGTCAAAACACTCTCAAGCGCCCAAAGCACGCCGTCTTCAGGAGAGCATCTAGCGTTTTCAGCTGGCTAAAAACTCTTTGGTGGACACACGGCCTTACTTTTTTAAGTTAAACCAACAATATTTTTTTAGAATCACATTTATCGGTTTCGCAGACTGAACATGATTTTTGAACAACTTGCTAAAATTTAATTTGCAAATATCAAACATTTGACTAAAAGGCCTGCACTCTTAAAAGAAAAGGTTCTATATAGAACCTTAAAAGGTTCTAAAGCGCTACGTATTTGGAACCCCTAAAATGTTCTATATCAAATTTCAAGATATGGGGGTTAGAAAATGTATATATTTATATCATTTTATGTAGTTAATCAATATACCACGAAAAGTGCCATTTCAGATTTTCTCCTCTAAATCAGCATAATTAAAATGTGATATTAAGTTTAATAAACAATAATTTAATTACAACTACAAAATATTGCAGAATAATATAATATATGAATGAATAATAGCCTATAAAGAACCTTTGTGCCAAACGCGTTCTTTCTTGTCATTATAGAACCTTTTTAGCATAAAATGTCATTTTGAGTTGAGTAAAGAACCCTATGCTACATATATAGAACCCTTTTTTCTAAGAGTGTGGGTTTGATTTTGAATCTTTTTTTATTTATTTTTTTTAGTTACCATTGTTATGCTCTTAGTTAAGTCTCAATAAGAACAGCGTAGGCTAGGGAAAGACAAAACTGGTAGCTAATTTCAAGCTAGCTGTATAGTATCAAAGCTGGCTTTCAAAATGTAAACAAGCGTGGCTTTGTATTCATTGGGTGACATAGATAACACAGGATTATGTTTTGTCTATGCTAGCTTTGAGTAGCCTTGCTCACAGTTTATCTCTGCTGGGGAGTGATATGACCTGTCAACAGGCTCAAATCTTGGGGGAAAAAATGGCGCAGACGAGGCTGGGTTTCGGCCAAGGCGTCTACTATTAAAAACACAAACCCTCAGTAAGATAATGACCTCGGTTCACCCCATGACTAACAGATCGTCACCCCCACACCTGCTTCGCCGTAATCTTGCTAACTGTTACTACGGCATACTTGTATGAACCTGCATCTGTGTTAAGCGACGGTGAGCGTTTTTTGTCTCTTTTGTCCTCGCGTAAGGTCGTAAGCCCTAGGTATACATCCTGTTTCCAAAGCGCACTGTGGGGCCACGCTGACCCCAGAGGGCCACACACACATGTGGGGCTGGCAGGGACAGACACACATCCTGGTCCTGAAACAACAGGTCATGCAGGCTCGGAGGGAAGAGCACCCTGCCTGTGGCCTTAGCCATTGTGACACTGTTTATCACCATGGATCTTTGCCCAACACAACATTTGCACATGTCATTGTTCCTACACATTGCCCACGCCTTCTTAGTAAACATGAGCAGGGAGTGTGTGTGTGTTTGTCGAGGGAGCTGATCAGGATTACAGTTATCACTTCTTTGCTATTCACTTATGTTGAACAAGAAACTGTAACCATCCGTCTTTGTGTATATAGTCCTATTTCAAGAGTGCGCGTGGT
Source organism: Cyprinella venusta (assembly GCA_038021265.1). Classification (NCBI taxonomy): domain Eukaryota; kingdom Metazoa; phylum Chordata; class Actinopteri; order Cypriniformes; family Leuciscidae; genus Cyprinella; species Cyprinella venusta. The sequence continues at coordinate 45,098,497 of CM075863.1, forward strand.
GCTATTGTATATGTACTGTATAAGTATGCACAAGGTGTAGCTTTTCTGGCTAGCATATACTGCATGGAGCACTGAAGGGATGATGTCCAAATCTGGAAGATTAATTCACCACTGGTTTCCCTCGAGATTTTCCTATGTATCCTATCGAAATTAATACTTGATTGAATGGTCATTCTATGACATTAATTTATCAACTCAGAAAACGGGTTAAAAAAGTGAATTCTTTGAATACTATTGGCGCTTTTCCATTACCAGTACCAGCTCGACTCGACTTGCCTCGACAGTACCGCCACAAATAGTACCCGGTCGTCATAGCAACCAGCCCCTTCTCATCCCAAGACGTCATATAACTGACGCTTTTGACCATACGTAAACATCCGACGTTTTAGGGTACCCATTAACGTCAGTTAGATGACGCTATCTGATCCTAACCCTACCCCAGACTTAAACCTACACGCGTCATCTAACTGACGTTAAAGGTAAAGCGTCAGTTAGATGACGCCCTAGGTTCGTCAAGTCAAGTCAAGTCAAGTCAAGTCAAGTCACATTTATTTATATAGCGCTTTTCACAATACAGATTGTATCAAAGCAGCTTCACAGTGATAACATGAAAGCAGTACAACACAGATCGATAATATTGTTAAATATTAATTATTAAACAACCGCAACTAAGCAAGCCAAAAGCAAGCCAAAAGCAAGGCGACAGTGGCAAGGAACCAAAACTCCATCAGATTGGATGGAGAAAAAAACCTTGGGAGAACCCAGGCTCACGTTCTCATCTCATCGTCATCTAACTGACATTAAAGGGTGCCCTAAAATGTTGGATGTTGACGACGTATGGTCAAAAGCATCAGTTAGATGACGTCTTGGGATGAGAATGTGTTGTAGCAACACCTTTCGTTCCTCGTTGCCCCATCAAGCTATCGCTGGATCCTCTCTTCGGCAACCAAACAAATTAAAGTCTGCACCTCCTCGTGTGACCACGGCGTATTATTCTGAGTTGCCATAATAATAATAGCAGTAAGCTTAAAAACTATCTCTGGCCAAACTATTTCCGGCGCGTACAATGATGACGCAGTGAATGGTGACGATTCTCTCTGACCAATCAGCAGTCGGCATTGTTTTCACGTCACATTTTAGTATCGGCTCAGCTCGCTTAGCTCGCTCAGAACCTCGCTGGAGGTGACACAAAAAAAAAGTACCTGAAAGCAGGTACAGGTACACTTTTTACACAGTGGACAACCAAACAAAGCCGAGCCGAGTCAAGCTGGTACTGTGCACTGGAAAATCGCCATATGACTACTATATGTCGAGGATCAAGTGATGACATAATTATGTGACAATAAAGAAAATTAGACAAGCTTTAGAAAAAAGTAGTGACACGCTACAGTTAAAAAGTAACGAAATACAAGTAGCGACTAATTCCTGTAGCTCAAACCATAGAGCATGGTGCTAGCAACACCAAGGTCATGGGTTTAACTCCCAAGGAAAGCGAAAGCATGATATAATAGAGAGAGAGAAAAAATGCATTCAGGCAAATGTAATTTCACTACATTTTTCACAGTAAATCTGTGATTTTTTTTTTCACTTTCTTTAAATAGATTAGATTTTACAGTAACAAGAATGCAGAATAGAATTGAGGATGCCATTTAAATGCCAATGAAATACTTAGTGGTTAGTTCACCCAAAAATGAAAATTAAGTCATTAATTACTTACCCCCATGCTTATCTTCGGAACATAAAAACAGATATTTTTGGTTAAATTTGAGACTCGAGAGGTGGATCACTGCTACTTATATATAAAAATATGAATGTAAGCCAGAGGAGAACTGGCCCGGACTGAGCCTGGGTTCTCCCAAGGTTTTTTTCTCCATCCAATCTGATGGAGTTTTGGTTCCTTGCCACTGTCGCCTTGCTTTTGGCTTGCTTAGTCGGGATTATTTAATATTTAATATTAAACAATATTATCGATCTGTGTTGTACTACTTTCATGTTATCACTGTGAAGCTGCTTTGATACAATCTGTATTGTGAAAAGCGCTATATAAATAAATGTGACTTGACTTGACTTGACATAGGCTGCCTAAGGGATCGAAACTTGACGGCCCATTAAGTCAATGAAGAAAATGTTTAAAAACTCCATGTGACAACAGTGGCTCAACTATAAGTTTATCAAGCGACGAGAATACTTTTTGTGCGAAAAAACAAACAAAAATAACGACTTTATTCGACAATTTCTTTTCTTCCTTGTAGGCCTGAGACGAGAGTTCAAGAGATTTCCATGACGCACGCGCGAGAACTGAACTGAAGTAGTTGAAGGAGATCGCAATTCTCGTGCATGCGTCGTGGAAATCTCTTGAACTCTGCATTTTTTTAAACTTTTTTTTTTCATTTTTTGGTGAACTAACCCTTCAGATATGAATTTCTTCAAATGTAATTTGAAGTAGAAAAGAAAAGGTTGTCAAGACTTTGAATATTGTCTTTAGAAAGTCATGTTTGCCATTTTAGAAAAAAAAAAAGTTTAAAAGCCCTTGAAATTTGAAGATTTATAGGCACATAAGATTTTCTGAGCTTTGTTTATTATATTTAAGATGTTTCCAATGCTAGACAAACTAATCTAATTGACCATTTTTGGAATAAATTATTGTATAATTACAATTCGGACCATTTTTGACTAACTATCCGCTCTCGCTGATAATGCTAATGCAGACAGCAGTCACTCCATCTAGAACTGTTCGCAATAGAGCAGAGACGGGAGGCTCATAATGGAGCTGTTTGACAGGCTCACAGCAGGCCTACTGGAGCAGATAACCACAGAATTCAAAGCCCCTTTTGTGGCGGGCAGAGCGGGGCAGGCCCATTTCCGGCTAGCGCTGCTCTGATCTCACCAGCCAGTGAACAAAAGATGAGCTCCATGTGCAAGAGGCTAACCACATCACACACAACTCCGGCTTTACTTTAAGCGACTCTCTAATGTACACAATCCCTGATTTGAGCCCTTCTCACCCTGTCCTTCCTTCCTTTGTCTAAACCACACAAAACATGCTGCAGCGAGCACGGGACTTTGTGAGACACTGTCAGGCTGTTGTAACGGCGGGCTTATTATTGAAATGCTTATCTGTTGTGACACACATCTGCTCCAGAAGAAGAAAAACTCCATTTTAGGTACGTCCACTTTAATCCAGATGCAATTGAAAACGGCGTTTTTGTTTAAAAACGCTCTCTGTCCAGACTAGCGTTTTCAAAGTCTCTCATCCACTCTGAAATGTCGGAAAATTCGCCTCACTGCGCATACGTAAAACCTCACAAAAGCTCACTGAGATGATACAGACGGAAAATGAAATAATAAAGTTATCGCGCAATTCATCTGGCAGAATTTTATTTACCAAAATGTGATATATTCACTGATGCGTCCAGGTCGCACTATTCGCAGTTTTGCTGCAGGACAAATTAATTTTCTGAGTAAATTTTCTGTCATCTTTGCAGGACTGTGATATGAAGAGTGTGCATATTAGCAGTGTGAACGTGATTAGCACATAACAGGCACAATACTGGTATAAACATATATAAACAATATATGCGTCACATGACTAATCGTATGTCAACGTTTTTAAATACCTCTGTTTTGACAGTCCACACTACAATAAGAAGACGCCGTTTTCAAATTTACCCACTTTGGAGAGCGTTTTCAAAAAGGTCTGTTTTCGTTAATAAAAATGGCATCTCAGTGTTGACGAAAGGCCAAAACGGAGAGAAAAATTCTTTAACCATGTGGACAAGGCCTTGAACTAAACATCACATTTTGTTGTCGTCAACAATGCAATGTGATGCAGATATCCAACGAAGGGAATCAAACTTGCAAAATCGAGAGAAAAAAATGGCAACAAGCAATGAGACGTCAGGATGAAACATTAACAGGTTCATATAAAACACTTATGACAAGCAGGAAATGGTTGAGATGGAGTTTTGTAGTTTCCACAACAATGCCCGAGCATGGATTCATCCATAGAAACCACATCCACAACCCTGCTGACATGCCCAACATCAGTTCTCACTGACAGCCAACAATTGGAACGCCTTGCTTAAAGCCCGGCTGAAGACAGAACAATGGCAGCATTCAGAAATCAGCTCCAACACCTCTGCAACGGAGGCATCAACCCGTGACAGTGACTCAAGGTCTGACTCAGCTCAGCTGGTGCTGTCCATTGCTCTGTGGAAAATAGGGCTGGACGATTAATCGCACGATGTTGTTATGCGCATCTAATCAATAAAGCCGGCTCCTTGATTAGTAGTAAATCACCTTCACCTGCTTTCAGATGGAGCGGCATTTACTACAACGAGCCGTAGATCACTGACAAGCTGAGCCAAATCGCATTAAATATCGTTGGCGATTTGTCCTCGATTTTAACACGATTTGGCTCAGCTTGTCAGTGATCTACGGCTCGTTGTAGTAAATGCCGCTCCATCTGAAAGCAGGTGAAGGTGATTTACTACTAATCAAGGAGCCGGCTTTATTGATTAGATGCGCATAACAACATCGTGCGATTAATCGTGCAGCCCTAGTGGAAAATGTTTTGTTCTAACTAAGAAACGTTTCAAAGATGGAGGCCTTCCTCTAAAGTGGAGGGCTGATGGAAGTGATTATAGGCGTCTGGGCGTAATTCAACTCCCCTCGGACTTAGTTCTTTAAATAGCTTGATGGAGTGGGCTACGGGTAGAGCGGATGTGGGAGTTCCTGTGCTCTGATGTGGGGGCTGGGACCACACGACCATGGCGGCATGCCCACCCCCTGGGGAAGTGATACGCATATGCCATCCAGCTCAAATAAGGAGCCCTGCAAAGATTTTTCAAACGGAGGCACCGCTTAACACCAAACACTGAGCTAACACTGGGAAAATATAGACGATGGGATCTTAAAAGCTCTGCTGGCTATAATATGTGTGTTTAGAACTGTAAGGTAAATGTGGCAGATGTGTAGCCAAACTGGAAAGCTTCCACTTTTAAAGCTAATTTTGGCGACACTGAAGTAATTATTCATTCACATTATGACCCCTAACTTAATCTGACTGAGCTTCAGGCATCACAAAAGACAGGCATGGCTAACCAACTGGACAGGATTGTCTTGATATTTCATATGCAGATTTATGTTCATGGTAGCTTCATCAACTTGCAACTATTATAACATTAGTAGTATTAAGTTATGATATTCAAAGTTAGTTTGAAGATCTTTCAGAGTTGCAAAACACAGGATTTTTTTTAAGTTGAATGTCCATCGGAATGGACATCAGGTGTTAAAAGATATCATGAACTATTTGTGTCAGGTTGTGCAATTTGTGCAAGCCTTTCAAAGCTAAAACACAGAACTAAAAATTCTGATGTTGATTTTTTTTTTTATAAAAATTAATGTTAATTAAACATGATTAATATGATTTTATCCATGTCTTCAAAGTGACCATAAATTGTCCATCAATTTTTCATTGGATTAAGTGAGAAATAGCCACAGTGGACGGATGTGAAATCAATGAATACACACAGCAACACACTCTTAATTATATTATATATATAATGTAAATATACATTTTTTTATATTTATATTTTTTTAAATATTTTTTACTCCATAAAATAAGCTCAAACCTATTTGGCTTACTTGCTATATATATATATATATATATATATATATATATATATATATATATATATTAGGGCTGTGCAAAAGTTAATTGCGATTAATCGCATCCAAAATAAAAGTCTGTGTTTACATAATATATTTGTGTGTGCTGTGTATAATTATTTTGTATATATAAATACACACACATGCATGTATATATTTAAGAAATGTGTTATTCATATATAAAATATCTATATTTATATAATATAGATTTTGTATTTAAATACATATACAGAATTTAAGTGCAAATAATTCTTAAATATATATATGCATGCATAGGTATTTATATATACAAAATAATTATATACAGCACACAAAAATTATGTAAACACAGACTTTTATTTTGGATGCGATTAATCGCAATTAACTTTTGCACAACCCTAATATATATATATATATATATATATATATATATATGAAATATAGTGAGAGAAATATAATGAAATATAGGTAAGCTCAAGCATATTTAGTTTACTTGCTACTAAGTGCAACACACCAAACTTTAAACATCTAAATCTTCTGAATATCTAGAATTTTATTGCAAACCTCGCACACTTTGGTAAATCCATCAACTACTTTAGCCTCAAAAGCCCTCATCTAAAACTGAGACTGCAGTAGTCTCTACAAAATGATAGATTGGGACCATTGTGCCTGTTTCCACTACCTGAATATAAATGTACGCTGTCTGTAATTTAGGCTCCTGTTAAAGAACACAAGAAACGCTTTATAAAGACCAGTAGTGCAGGCAGCCAACTCAAACCAGAGTCAGGTCAGGTAATAATCAGTGTCTTTGACACACATCCAGCCATATCCATGAGGTTAACCAGGCAGGCAAGACTAAATACCCACCAGGAACACAGACAATCAAAGCGATTCAGCAGAGAGCTCAAATCAATCCCTAATTCTAAAAGCAGGATTAGCTCAAGAATAGACACATTCTTAGCTTTCAATTTTAAATGTAACTGCCTTTCCACCAACACAAAACTAAATTGGAAGGGGATATACCTTACAAACGAGGCCTAATCTGCATGGTTCCATTGATAAACTGAAATATTTCACGTATCAGTTGCAGTCGACAATAATAATCAGGTGAATGTCACTGACGCAAAGTATTGAAGAGCTCATATGAGCAGGAAATGCATGACATTGAATTAGATAACCACAAAACCTCCCCCTGCATCATATGACTGAAAATTATAACCAAACTTTGTAAAGCGTAAACACACAGACAAAGAGTGAAACACAAGGGAGATAATCTAATTTGGGTGTCCTGTGACGTGCATTTGAATTCCTCTCTCAGTCCTGAGACCCCTGAGGGTGCACACTTCCATTTGTTTCTGATCACAAGTTTAAGGCCGATCGACGATGTGTCCTTTGTTTGCACCTATTTGCCAGTCACAGCTTCATCACATGCTTACAAGATTATAATCTTTTCTCTTCAAGGCATCTTCTGACTACAGTATGTTGCCCTGTAGTGCCGGTTCTCTCACTTTACTCAATAATGGGGGGTTAGAGATCAGCCAGTTTTGGCTAAAACTGTCAAAATGAGAACATATCAACATTAGCATTGTCACTGTCTTGGTGATTGCACAATAAGAGCATTGACCAGTGTTGCTGCTAAAGCATTTACTTAATCTAATAACACAGTAAAGCAGAAAACTCATACTGACATAACAGACGTAGAAAGGTAAAACAGTGCCTATGAAGAGTTTCTTCAAGAGAAAAACAGCAGGTAGACATTTTATAATCTTAAAAAAACAATGCTAACTACAGTCTGTAAACGCAAAGAGTTTTATGGGGAGGAAAACCTTTCCTTAACTAATTTTCCTTGAAGGAAAACCTTTACCACCTGGAGTTCTCTTTCAATGATTTATGGGTGGAACTATTAAAGTAATGACTTCTGAAGAGTGTGTTGCAATTTCCATCATTCTAATGAAAGTCTATACTGAAGCGATCCGAAAGAAATGAAACAGAAAGGTATGTAAACAAAGAATTCTGCCATGAAAAGTATAGTAAAAAATAAGCCTCGTCAAAGGAGATTTTATGGAGTGCTGCTAAACGAATCAGACAAGAGTCGGTGACTCGCATTTGACATTCAGTCGGGGTTTCAGCTTGACCCTAGAGAAACAAGTCCCTGGATCCAGCTGTGCCTGAGATCCAGAGGTGTCCAGGGTTGGCCAACGGGCCCAGAGTGTGAGGAGCCCTGCCACTGACCCCTCCTGGCCTGCCTGTACGTGTTTGGATTGGCTCAACAAAATCCCAGGGAATAGCCGTTAATCTACAGAAAAACTGCTTTTTAATTATTGAAGAATTCGAAAGGAATTGAATAATGAAATCCAAATGCAGGGTGTGGGCAGGAGAGGGTACATGGGAGAAAGGAGATACGGCTCTGTGGCTAGTGCTGACCCCTGGCTGGCCCCACACGTGTACGGCCTCCAGTAGATTGACTCCAGGTTGAGTGGGTTACTGTGAGCTGGGACAAAAATCCTGAATAACATTCTGACTAATGGGAGCACACTAGTCCTAAATATGTTATCCACGGATACCACAATGATGCACACTCTTAGAAGAAATGGTTCTATTTTGAACCAGAAATGGTTCCATCCCCTGCTTCATATATGGAACTCCAAAATGGTTCTATATAGAACCATTTTTTTTGGTAAAAGGTTCTATTGGCCAAGTATGGAACCCCAGGGTTCTATATAGAACCCAGAGTAACCCTTTTTTTAAGAGTGTATAGTTGGGCTGGGTATTGACACAAATTTCACAATTCGATTCGATTTCGATTCACAAACTTGCAATTCGATTCGATTTCAATTCGATTCAATATTGATTATTTTGGATATCAGTTACAATAAATGGCAAATTTTCTCAAGGAAATCAAATCTCTTAACTAATGCTGTAAACTATGGGAGTCTAGTTGTAGCCTACTAGGCTTCATTAGCCTAATATGAAGGTAATAATGGACTGTTTTATAGCTATACAAACGCTTAAATTACACTTTCATTTATTTTTATAATAAGATTATATGAAATATAAACATTTAAATGGTGTCATAAAAACTTGCCAGATTTATTCAAATGTGCATTAAATATTGAAGAACATTAAGATTATAATGCATATCTAATGTGGTGTATATATATTTAGCAAAACGCTCCTCTCTAGAGTTACTTTTTCTAGCTGACTAACGAGTTTATGTGGGTTTTCTGAGGTAAATATGACGATCCATGACATTGATTACAAGCTGTTTAACTGACATCTTTCCTCGGTTGAAACGCTAATGTGACATGATACGGATTTCGATAAGCTGTACTCTATCTTTTAACACACTTTCAGATGCTCATTCATGTTTATTTCGCGCTGTGACTGGTATTATTAAGCCGGAAGAGAGATCAGCGCTGCTGCTTCTCTTGAACTGCGCCAGAGCGATCTCACGCCACAGCGCCAAAACGTTATTTATGTTTTTGAATTTCTAAAGAAAATGGACGTAATTTGAAAATTGAGACTTTGTTTCATATCAATAGTAACAAAGGACAAAGATTATTGCAATTTTTTGGATGCGCGCAGCCGCGATACAATGTTCCATTCATTCAAATGAAACAGGATGACCTATCGATTCTTGAGATTTAAGAATCGATATCGGTTCGTAAAAATGAGAATCGATTAATATCGAGAAATCGATATTTATTACCCAGCCCTAGTGTATTGAACCTTTTAGGGGTTCCAAATACTTAGCGCTGATAAAACCTTTTAAGGTTCAATATAGAACTTTTTCTTCTAAGAGTGCAGTGGAAGGATCTGGAGTGCAGCAACCTTTAAACTCACACTGATTGGCTTCATGCGAAAAAAGACATATATAAAGCCAAAAGTCCAACCTTAGACTCCTGTTGCGGGTTGAGATCTAATAGTAGTAATTCAATAGCGCTGTGCAGCAGACATACCACATCACACTGTCAAATCCGCATACAACATAATACCGGAGCAGCCTCATTCGTCTTCATTCAACGTGACGCACAATCACGATTATGATGCATGGCATTCCATCTGTGTTCCTGCTCCCAAGACGCAGGGGAAGTCTGGAAAGATGGAGTGGACTTACCATTAAAGGCGCTTCACTATAACTAGAAAAACACCACAAAAGCAAAGTACAACATCCTCCTATCACTTGCATCTGAGGACAACACACTCTAAGTGAGTTCTCAGTGGACCACCCCAAAAGTCGGACTGACCTCTGGGTCTCTGGCTGCTCAGTTCTGGAGTCAGGCCAGACCAGACTAGATATCCTCCCTCTACGGGACGCATCGCAATGAACTGACTCTACTGCTCAGCCAGGCGCCGGAGGACTATTCAGCAGCCGTTGGCTCAGAAGCAAACTGACTCTAGAAGGGGTTGGGAAGAGCATGAAGGCCGACACCGTGCTCCCAATAAGGCTCAAAACATAGCATAGCAGACAAGGGTCAGGGGGCCAACGGCCTCATCACAAGCTGGCTGCTCTTTCGGTGATGAGCTCATTCTGGACAAGAGCCAGACAGGCCCTGAAGCTTTAGCTATCCTTATGAGGTCAGCACTAAAACACACTCTTACCCTGCCGAGCCAAACACCATCACAAAAGGGGTTGAGGGATGACGGAGACACCGGTCATGTTACACCAATGACGAAGGTCCTGTTTAAGAACAAACTGTTCTGAATAAAAAAAAAGTCGGTGTCAATCCCAGGGTGAGGTCATGGCAGGCTGGCATGGGATAAGGGAGGACAATCTCAGCATTTTTGGCTCCAAGATTCAAGAAAGTGCCAAGAAAAGCCTGCTGTTGCAAGCAGTTTTGATTTTAAAGATAATAGAACCACGTCCGAATAAACACTCAGTGGGCACTTTAGTAAGTGCCAGGGATGGAAATTAGCACCCGCCACCAGCCAAATGCGGGTGATTTTGTGTTGTGGCGGGTAAATTCACTTCAACTACCAGCCACCGTGGCGGGTAAATAAAAATAGCATGCATACTGTTTCACCCAGACTCTTGACACTTCTGTTCCTCCTTCACTGTAAATATATATATATATATATATATATATATATATATATATATATATATATATATATTGTTGGTTTAACTTAAAAAATTAAGTAACCTGGTTGCCTTAAAATTTTAAGTGGATTGAACTGGAAAAGGTGAGTTAATACATCAGATTTAATCATCAGAAACTTAAAATAATACGTTATCTGAACTAAATAAATTACTTAAGTTGATTTGACAAAAGAAAAAATGTTGTGATAACAAATCTTGAAAATATTTTTTTATAATGTTCATTTAAAAAGAACTGGATAATAAGAGTTATTCATTCGCACTGTTTGTTTGGCACTGTAGTTTGACTCAGCGGTGTTGCGGTAAAGTATATATTAGTGAAGGAGGCACTGTTAGAGTATATTTCAAAAGCAGGTATTAGTGTTAAAAACAGCTTGCTTCACATCTAGTTTAATCCGGTCTGACAAAAATCATGATCCTAACCTTTATCTCAGTACTCTCAGTTGGCCAGCCAGTGATTAATCTTTTCTGAATCATTAAAATATTTAACACGCCCAGAGACTACTGTAGTTGTGAGTTATTAAAGGTGTGCTAAAAATGAAATAGTGCTCATAAACGGCTGTATTCTCACTGAAATGGAGGAAAGGTTTGGACCTAGCAACAGTTGGCCAATTTTATGTCACAACTTAACAAGCGGATGACACAGGCATTTATGGGTGCCTTGAGTATTGAGGTTTGTTACTGCTGCAGTATCATAAGAACACACAATACCAAGGACTATTGTAATGCACTGGCATTGTCAGCATTTAACTACTTGCGTAAAGTATGGTTTTTTTTCATTACTCTTCCTGGAACATCTGTCACACACACAGTCTTCTGAGGGGAATCTGGTAACTTCAGTCAGAAAGTGACGAGGAAATGAGAGGCTAATTGGGGGCAGTCTACTTTATCTACAGATTCAAAGAGGACAAAGACACAGGAAGCCACAGTATTCATAAACCAGCACAGGACTCAGTAGCTAATCTATTTGAACATAAGACAGAACATATGTGCTATAATGCAAACAAAAACATCCCTGCACTTAAAAACCAACAGCTTAAGTGTTATGACACCAGGCATAATGACACTGATTTTAAAGGAACAGTTCACCCAAAATTAAACGTTTTGTCAATATTTACTCAGCTTCATCTCGTTGAGTACATGTCAAAGACAAACCTACATGACTTGTGTAAAGAGTCACAGGTAACACTTTACAATAATGTCCCATTAGTTAAAGGAATAGTTCACTTAAAAAGGAAATTATGTTTCTTTCCTCTGCTGAACACAAAGGAAGAATGTCGGTAACCAAACAGTTGATTGAACCAATTGACTTCCATAGTGTTTTTTTTTTCCTACTATAGAAGTCAATGGGGTCCATCAACTGTTTGGTTACCAACATTCTTCGAAATATCTTCGAAATAACAAGATTCATGTATTCATGTAAGAAGCTTTGGAGATGCTCTGAAGGGAATGGGATCTTATACTCTCAAATCTTGCTAGCTATTGCTAGCATTCTCTGAAATTGCCAAACCAACCTTTAAGTAATATTAACAGTAAATTTTGGTTTTAGTGATGTATCAATAATAGCTAAAATTGACATTTACTAACGAAAGGTTTAGATGGTTCATGAACTGATGTTAACAAATGGAACTTATTGTAAAATGTTACCAAATTGCATTCACTGTAAAAAAATACAATAAAATAAAAAACATTTTCAAGATTTGTTATCACAACATATTTTCTTTTGTCAAATCAACTTAAATAATTTATTTAGTTGAGATAACTTATTATTTTGAGTTTCTGATTATTAAATTAATCTCCTTAATTGTATTAACTCACTTTTTCCAGTTCAATCAACTTAAAGTTAAGGCAACCAGGTTACTTACTTTTTTTAAGTTAAACCAACAATATTTTTTTACGTTTAACTTAAAGTAAGTAACCTTGTTGCCTTAAAATTTTAAGTTGATTGAACTGGAAAAAGTAAGCTAATACAATAAAGGAGATTAATTTAATCATCAGAAACTCAAAATACTAAGTTATCTCAAGTAAATAATAAATTGTTTAAGTTGATTTGATAAAGAAAATATGTTGTGATAACAAATCTTGAAAATATTTTTTTTACAGTAAATGCAATTTGGTAACACTTTAGAATAAGTTCCATGTGTTAACATTAGCTCACGAACCATCTAAACCATTCGTTAGTAAATGTAAATTTCAGCAATTATTGATATATCACTAAAAACAAAATTTACTGTTAATATTACTTAAAGGTTGGTTTGGCAATTTCAGAGAGGCTAGCTTTTCCATGCAATTAATGGAGTACTTTTATGATACTTTTATAGTGCATTTTTAAGCTTGAATACCTCATGGCGTGGTGAACTGTCCCTTTAAGTTTATCTGTTTATACTTCATATCGGATTTAAACAAAAAGCAAAGGGGGGGGAAATGATGTGAGCACAACACATTGCTTCATTTCAAATGTAAACAGAAGCAAAACAAAAAGTAAAGATGTGTGAGCACAGCACATTGCCAACCTAAAAAAAGCTAAAAACATGTCAATTAAGCTATAATCTATGACCTCATTAGCTATAGATTTGACATCAACCGCATGTCAGCAACCAAATCTGACCTCTCGAGTCAATTAGTGAAATAATCTACAGGCGTCCTGCTGCACGCGCTATATAAAAACGGCCTGCCCATTAACCTGTGGTCTATAAAAGCACACGACTTAGCAATTAGCCCACATTCCCGTCGTGATCCAGCAGCCTCCTTCCCCAAATTACTATAATTCCTAACAACAACGTGGCAATTTCTAAGGCAGGGAGCGTATGCCTCTCAAACTGTTCATTAAGGCTTTTGGAACGATATAAGAAGTATGGTTTCCTGGAGAATGACCGCATCAGCTGTCATAATCATAATTATAGCATCTCTGCTATTTCTACTGTAATCATATAATTACAACATATCTGGTATTTCAATCATATAATTACATTATTTGGCCATCCTCACAGAAAGATACCCTCTCTTAGGCCTCTCTATTTTCTAAAATGAAATATCTGTGGATGTCCACAGATATTTATCCATGAGCGAGCCACGTGTTTGGCGTCGGGACCTCTTGTTTGAGTCCACAAGCTCTGATGGATGATAACATGACGATGAACGGGCAAGAATTTCATATAGCCTATCTATTTTGTCTCAAACATGTCCTGTAGATTCTCATCCCGCCACACACAGAGAATAAGATCTCAAAACATGATTCTTTTTGAAGCAGAAATCCCTATCTGAAAACAAACAATGGCTCATTAGTTTTCTTTAACAGCATTGAAATCTAACTCTGTGTGGGATAAAATGATATTTTCCTCTTTTATTATCCTTTGAACGTTTTTTAGTGCCGGCAGCTGCAATGTTATCAAAACAATGAGCTCAGGCAAAACTATGATTCAGTAAACATTTTTCTAAAATGTCTGCACATTTTGGACTTATTTCTCTTATTTTGTCTTAAAAAAACAGCTACCTAAATAAGACTCAAGGTCTATTAAATACAGACCACCACAGCTTCTCTTCATAAAATCCTGGCCATTATCACAAAGGACTCGCCAAGCAGTCTGTGGCCAGGAGACGTTAATGAGCACAGGGTGTCATTTCTCTCTCACCAGGTGTTAGGAGCTCCAGGACTTGTGTGCTGTAGTTCCACCTGGGCGTAATTAAACATCCCACATATTTATAACGATTTTATAAAGGGCCCCACATAGTCACCAAGGGCTGTGTCCAACAGAGCTGACTTTATGACTCACTGTCCAACCCTTCTACCTAATGAGATACAGAAGAGTTGGTTTCCTATAAAAAACTGCTGAAATAAACATAGCAAATTAAAAATTAATGTACCATGTGGAAACCATCATTTGGGTATGTACAAGAATATCATTACACACAGGCCACACCACAAAAGTGGAACATCTGCTCTTTCTTCAACAGTATCCATTGTGTGTGCGTGTGAATATATTCCTTACTGTACTGTTATTTATATAACTTTTAGGTTGTCTTGATCCACTTTGAAATGCAAATGCAGCTGAAAACTTTACTTGTAAAGAAAAAAATAGGAAAATGGAAAACAGATTTGTCAGTCCAACTATTTAACAAGTACAAGGATAAAGCTATATTTTTTGAAATATAGCCCAATATATCCCGATGTATTTATCCCAATATATACCAAAATATAGCCCAATGTGACTACAGACAAGTACATTTAACGACACTAGTACATTTTAAGTACAACCTCAAGTCAGGGGGGAGGGGATACACCGCTCTACAGTAATTTGAAAGTGATTGCAGTACCAGTTTTGGCCACAGTCTTACATACGGCTCCTATAAGCCTCGAGTTCTCACAGTTTTTGTTTGGTGTTGTTTTGTCTCTGTTTACATTTTTAAACATATCTCATACGTGTTCCCTGATGGATTTAGAACACTGAACCCCTTAAAAAATATTTAAAAAATGGACTTACCAGCGGTCTGCCTTCTTTGCCTGGAGCAGGAGCAAAGTTCCCTAGAGGACCACACAAGAGATTTTTCAGAACTGGCATGCCTAACACACATTCTCGGATCACTCTACCTTTGTATGTATTTTTGGCCTAACCTTAATGAACAAACTGAGAAGTGGGTGCTGGTTTCCTGTGAGTCACCTCCATCTGCCTTTTGGACAAGGCCAACCCCAGCTCCGCTCCTGACCCAGAGCCAAGCCAAATATTAGCCATGCCCCCAAGGGCCAATAGCCTGGACCAGTTGCGTGAGCCAGGCAACAGCATCCATCAAGGAGGGCATCCTTGTGGAGTTTGGCGGCATAGACTGGAGCCTTGCCCATACTTCCACCACTGAGGCTGAGCTTCACCAGGTTCCAAATGGGATGAGGAAATAGAAGAGGGGTTTCCCTGTTCTCTCTTGTCCGAGTCTCCTTAATCTCCGCTGGTCCCTCCCAGCCTCCATTTCCCGCCTTGTCTGTCTATGCCTCCCCTGGCTCCCTTCAGTCACTTGTCTTCTCCTCCGTTAACCTCACTCTGCTGCCCGGATCCAGCTTGAGTCTTCAGGTTGCCAGCTACCCCTTGGTGCACAGGTCCCCTAGCTCTGCCTCTAGCCGTAGAGCCATAACTCCACCTCGGCCTGTCAACCAGTCAGCTCCACCTTTGCTCCTCGCCCTCTTGGCTCCACCTAGGACTGTGATCCCAATGACTCCATCTGGCTCCTTTGTCCCTCTAACTCCAACTTGGTCAGTCGTCACGTTGCCTGTGCTACAGACTTTCAGACCTTCAGCGGCACCTTGTCCCTTCACTCCTTTGGCTCTGTTGAGCTCTGCCTTGGTTCTTGGTCCAACTGGATGCACCTCGGTCCTCTGGCACCATGGTTCCACCTCGGGCACTCGCCACCGTGGCTCCCCCAGGAACTACTATGTCATTCGGTTCCTTTGACTCTTCAGCATCGCCTGGGTCTCCACCTCTGTGGAAGAGGGGTTGTAATATCACGTTAATGGTTGGCTTGTTTTAATTTGCCCTATGTGCCTGCCCGTCTGTTTACTAGTCCGTTTCCATTTGTTAGTTTGTTTACGTGGCTGTGTTTTATATTTCCAGAGTTTGTCTTACGTGTTCCCTGTTGGATTAATTATTAAAGACTGTTTGTTTCTCGAAATCTCCAGTTTCAGGCTATTTGTTAACCCACCCGTGATGGCTTATACCACTTAAAACATTTTCAGGAATTTCATCAAACATTACTATGTTGTGATAGCATTGGCATGATATAACCTTTCTCAAACCTTCAGATAAGATACTTACCAGCATGATTATTGGGCTCATATGGTGATGTAATTCAATATGATGGATAAGTGAGAAAATTAGGTTTAATTAGACACGCCTTTCTTTTCCTGAACAAGACAGCTGTAACTCGACAAGGCCTCTTCTAAGAATGACGTTTCCGAGACAGACGCTGCTTCCTACAAGAGCACACATTGTTCTCTCCGAAAACATAACTGAATGAAAATGTGTAATATTCAAACTCAAAAGGTCAGGAGGAGCAGAGCAGAGTAGAGGAAAAATGTGTTAAGCTACACATAATTCTTTGTGCTAGCATTTGCTATAGTCTTTGTGTGAAGTGACATCTGAATTGGCCGCATATGGTGTAGAGATGAAAGCTTATTCGTTCATACTTGCACCTCACTCTCAGAGGGGCAGTTACCATGATGCAGTGCAACATGGGATGTACTTATTCATATGAAGAGAACAAACAAGCTTAATAAAAAAAGCTTTCCCAGAAGAGTTGAAGTTGCTCAACAATGTGTGGTGTATCTACATATTTATAGTCCAATAGTCAACCTAAATCTAAGCTGATAAAGCTCCCTTCTCGTAAAGACAGTGGGTTCATAGTATGCACTTTATTAAAACCCTATTAAAAGAGAGACTTTAACCTCAGAATGGTGCAGATCACTACAGGCGGCACCTAATCCCATAACAAACAGCTCAGGGGAGAGTGGAAAATGCCCGGCCACAATATCACCGCATCGCTGAGTGGATGAGAACGGCCCCCCTCCCCATCGGCCTCTTTAAAAGGCCTCCATTGTACAGGAGCCATCGCCATGGCTACTGTCGGCCAACTGTAAGCCTTTCAGAATTATTAGCATTCTTCCTGACTCTCTGCACTGTAGCAGAGCCCCTCGCTATTCCAGAAAATCAGCCAGATAAAAACGAACTGAACTTTCCATCTCTCTCCCCTCAAAATTAATTAAATTCGAATTACAAAAAGGTTGGAGTGGAGAAGGTGAAACCTCATACTAACTAAACACCCAGGGTTTGTGTGAGGGGTATGAAGACTGTGGTGTTGCTTTTGCACAGAAAAAAAAAACTTTACAAGACCCCCCCAAAAAAAAACAAAAAAAAAACGACAGCGTTTAATAAGACCCAGCACAACCATTCGCACTGTTCCAGCAAGATTCTCTCAAATATATGAACAAATCTTCTTCCAGTAACATTAATATAATTTTCATTTTAATTCACGGTTAACTGGTCTTTAATAATGTTCTCAAAACGTTAAAACATTATTTATACATTGTCCATGGAACGTTTTAGTTGGACATTCGTCTAACGTGTTCCCCTAACGTTCATAAAACCAAGAAAAAATGCTGAGAGAACATTCAGAAATACAATTTTCATTACTTAATGTAACAGGAATGTTAGCAAAATGTTCTTGGAACATGTTTTAATTAGCTGAGATGTTCTAACCAGATAAAATTGGATAGAGGAGGCCATTTTACATCTTATCCAGCTTCAGTTTAGACAGATGTCACTCGACAGAGGCAGTTTTTTTCCTGCTTATTATTATTATTATTATGAAGTAATGTTACTAAAGTTTGGCAATGGTAACATTAGGCGTAATGGTTGCTATTCATATCAGATAATGGTGGAAACTAACATGGCAAGGCTAAGCTGGTTGGCTGATCTTAGCTGGATGTATCTGGTCTCCCAGCCTGACCATCTAAAGAAGTGGCCAAATTCACTCTAAAACTTGTCTGCTTAACCAGCTACGAACAGGTATGCCTGTCCAAGACAGCAAAATAGTATTGGCCCACATCCGGTAAATGTGGGTTCAACACGCACAGTACTAAATGTGGGTCAGATCTGGATCCGGATCAAAAAATTGTTTAAAAAAAAAGTTATTTTCACTACACTTTCTATCGTATAGAATATAATTTAGATGGAGACACACATTAAGGACAATTGTGTTCTTGGTCTCCACCCAGACAATTGAAGCTCAATTTTAAGCCCAATTTTAAGAGGACAGGCTGGTTTAGTTACTTCTGTGGAGACTATGACTATGGAGACTCCCAAGGGGACAATTTTGAAAAATATAATCGGCTTAACTGCTTATATTTTTAAAGCTATTTCTAAGATTTCTTCATATAGCCGCCCTATGACATATGAAAACTCAATCTGCCATTTTTAATTGGCAAATGCCCAGTGGTTTTTCCAGGACCTATTATTAATCTAGCACAACTGCCTATCCTTAGAACTGTGTAATTGTAAATTTTTTTTATCGGCTTCTCCATTAAAATTCCAGCAAGCCTTACTAACCCTTTAAACAAAACAATGAATGTGAACCAGGTATTTACTAAAAGTTGAAGGGAAAAAAGTGAAAAAAAAAAAAAAAAATCTTTCATGTCACTCCAACCCCATGACTTTTTTTTTTTTCTTCACCAAAATTGTTTGGTTACCTACATTCTTCATAATATCATTGTGTGTGTTCAAAATCTCAAGCAAGTCATATCGGTTTGGAACAACATGAGCGTAAATGATGACCGAATTTTTATTTTTGGTGAATTTTCGCTTTAATAGTTATCATTTACTGATCCATGTTGTTCCAACCCCATTCTGTTTTTCTTTTTTTCATGAAACAACAGTATATATTTTATCAATTAATGCATTCCATGGTAATGGAACCCATGATCTTGGTGTTGCTAGTGCCATGCTCTACCGTCTGAGCTACAAGACAAGACACAGAATGAAGCACACATGTAACATGAATAACTCAACGGACGACGTTATTACCTGTTCAACTGCTTGCAAACGCAAATATCCAAATCAGCCAATCACATGGCAGCAACACCTAAAATACATTTAGGCATGTAGACATGGTCAAGATGATCTGCTGAAGTTCAAACTAAGCATCATAATGGGGATCAAGGTGATTACCTTTGAACATGGCATGGTTGGTCCTGGACGGGCTGGTCTGAGTATTGTAGAAACTGCTGATCTACTGGGTTCACTAGGGTTTACAGAGAATGGTCCAAAAAAGAGAGAAAATATTCAATGAGTGGCAGTTCTGTGGGCAAAAATGCCCTTTTGAGGTCAGAGGAGAATGGTCCAATTCGAGCTGGATAAAAGGAAACAGTAATTCATATAAACATTTGTTACAACCGAGGTCTGTACTAGAACTGGAAACTGAGGCTCACCAAAACTGGACAATAGAAGACTGTAAAAATATAGCCTGGTCTGATGAATCTCAATTTCTGCTGAGACATTCAGATGATCGGATCAGAATTTGGCATAAACAACATCCCACCAAGTATCAACGGTTCAGGCTCTGCTGGTGTAAAGGGGTGGGGATTATTTTTTTAACACACTTTGGGTCCAAGTATTGTTGCTGACCATGTCCATCCCTTTAAGATGGCTACATCAAGCAGGATAATAACCCAAGTCACAAATCTCAAACCATCTCAAAATGGTTTTACTAAACTCAAATGGCCACCACAGTCACCAGACCTCAATCCAACAGAGCACTTTAGTGATGAGGTGGCAGCCGAACTCTGTGTGATATCATGTCAATATGGACCAAAATCTCTGAGGAATGTCTCCAGCACATTGTTGAATCTATGCCATGAATAACTAAGGCAGTTCTGAAGGCAAAACCCTTGTCTTTTTCTGTACAAATCATCTATTTTCGTTGTATGTAAAAGAGCAACTTGGACATTCTTGCCAACATCTAATTTTGTTTAATGTAAGAAAAAAATATATATAAAAATGTCAGAATGGCATGCAGGTGAGTAAATGATGCCAAAGTATTTCTTTGGAGATAATTATTCCTTCAAGTAAAAACTATTGAAAGTTCAGGGGTAAGGCAAGGACATAATTAAGCCCAAATCCTGATTACCCAACAGGCAGTAATCGAAATCAAACTACTTCATCTCTCTAAAAGAATGAGACCCCTTCCATCCAAAGGCTCCAACTCAACAATCAGACCTTTGTTTTAGCCAGGAGTGCTGTTGTGTATTTTGAGACCATGTGGGTTCTTGTCTAAGCTCCAGTAAAGCCTGTGCCCACAGTGAGAGCCCAGTTGGGTTGGGCTGCGTGTGAGAGAGCGCCAGGCTTCCTCGTCCGGCCCACAGTCAGACATCAGCCACACGGATAGGAAGCCAGGACTGGAATGAGCTTGCCAAGCTGCATCTGTCCACTGCCAGGGCTTCCTCTCCTGTAAATGTTAACACTTTCCCTGGAGTATAATGAGGTGGATTAGATTGAGTTTCATTGCTATAATGCTTGTCTGGAAAGCTGTTGTGTTGGCTGTGACGGAAGAGAATGAAGAGGGGGAACTAATTGTTTGAGGGTGTGAGAGAAGGAAGTAATCTACCGTCAGGTCCCAGTGCACCTATGTTCCCTCAAAACCCAATTATCAATTTGAAGGTGGTAAAAAAAGGGCCAGAAGGCAACAGTTATATTAGTGAAACAAACTCAACAGGCAGGGCTTAAAGATATGACTGTGCCAAAAAAATAAAAAATAAAATACTCACCCTCGTCATAATTTAAAGTCGAGACAAGTCACCTTTGTTTTTATAGCTCTTTATACCACACAGATTGTTTCAAAGCCGCATTACAGTGATCAATAGGAAAATCATAGTTGAATTCGAACTCTAAAAAGGAAAGAAAACAGTGTCATTGTTCAGCTGAAGTCCATTCAGTTTTGATTCAGTTCTTTGTAACGATAGTCAATCATTAAATTAGTAAATTTCAAACCCACATGACTAATTCTGTGGAACAAAAATACTTCAAATAATATTGATGTAGCTCTTTCCATTCCACAGCTGCTATTTAAGGAGTAGTTCACTTTTCAAAAAAAAACTTTTGCTGATGATTTACTCACCCCCATGTCATTCAAGATGTCCATGTCTTTCTTTCTTCAGTCGAAAAGAAATTAAGGTTTTTGATGAAAACATTCCAGAATTTTTCTCCATATAATGCACTTTACTGGTAACCAAACCGTTCAAGGTCCAAAAAACAGTTTCAGTACAAAATGTAAACCGTTGAAAGGGCTTTAAACGATTCTAGACAATAAACAAGGGTCTTATCAAGCGAAACGATCGCTCATTTAATGAATAAATAACAAAGTTTAAGTTTTAAACTTTAAACTTAAACAATCTTATTGACTGAAGAAAGAATGACATGGACATCTTGGATGTCATGTTAATGGGGGTCAGTAAATTATCACCAAAAGTTTTTTTTTTTTTTCAAAAGTGAACTACTCCTTTAAGTTACAAATTGGAAAAAAAATAAATGAAAAATAAAAGTATCAGATAGCTTTCAAAGTATCACTTTAAAAGCAGTCCAAATGAACCAAGTGAGTAAAATTAAATAATGAAATGAATCAGATTTCTGAACCGTTTCAGCTGGTTTATTGAAAGACTGATCTGTTGACTGATTTGGTTTAGGAATCATGAAAGTTAATTATGAATTTTCATTTTTGGGTCAACGATTTCTTGAATTTGTGTTGGAACAAGTATATGGAAATGGATTCTCCACCTCACATACCTTTAAATGAAATGCTATAAATAATGCAACATATTTTCATTAAAAAAAGAGAAAACTAGATTGTGTAGTAAGGTAGAGTAATCCTAACTTGGTAAACTGGGAAATCATAATAAAAAAAAATTAAGCACTAAGCTCAAAGACATTTTCCTTCAGAATTTAATGATGCCAGGTCATGTACTATTAGATGGACAACTTTATCAAACAACAGAGAAGACATAAGGACACTGTCCCTGATGTCCAGACAGAACGCAGTGCAGAGAGGCCGACAGGTGAGCTTCTGTCCAGGTGGGACTGAACGGATATATTGAAGTTAAGTCTGAAACAAACAAACAGACGAGATGACAAACGCACTACAACCAATATGAAGGCACCACTTTAAAATCAAATTAAGACTTTTTTTTTCAGAGCTACAGTAGGTGTTTGATGTGGACATATGATATTCCCAATAAAATATATGTTATTTTGGTAACATTTTACAGTAAGGTTTCTTACTGCTCATCTATTTCATTGTAATGGGCAGTATTGTACAGACAGAAAGTCTTCATATTGATGGAGAAAGGCATATTCATCACAGATTAAAGCCCCATAAAGGCATAATATGCCCCTTTTCACAATATATAATATAAATCTATGGAGTCCCCAGAATGTGTCTGAAAATTCAGCTCAAAATACCCCCCAAGATAATGGAGTGCAGCCTTACGGAGAGACTCAGGAAGACGTGGAGCTACATTGATTCATCTCATCGACTTGCATGTACCGTCATGTTTCACTTTTTTAAGTTGACAGTTACCAGAGGTCTTTATAAGACAGCTGTGACATTTTTCGGTCAAATAGTCTTAGATGCTCATCTGTCAAGCCACGGCAGAACAGTTTGCATGCTTTGCTCAAACTTTTGCTTTTGCTTTAGAACTGGTTACACTGTTCACTCCATCATGGTGACCTTAAACCATGTATTTCTTGTGTTTCGCTTTCCTTCAGCGATTCTGCTTGTTAACAGCAGTTGTTGATCACTAATTATCAAACATCACTTAATTGATGATTAATTAACTTAACTAAACAATTACATTATATTATTCAATTATCTTTCTGGGATCTAGAAGGTTTTATAAGCCATTCAGTTTGATTTCTGTTTCAGTAATTCAAGCCACTTCAAGTCTCGGTATTATTTGAGAGCAGTGAACTCAATTTAATTGAGTAAATATTACTGAAAAAGTCAGATTTTCATGATACTGTATGTCCCCTTGAATTGCAAATGTTCTTGTAACTGAAACCTAATGGTTTCTGTGTCCGATTAGGAGAACTGAACACCCGCTAATGCATAAAAACACCTTGTTCTCCCAACAGTTGATGCAACACTGAAAGCAGCATCTGGATGTCAGATGCTGTATGATGCAACATCCCCCACACTACAAAATGTTCTCCCATAAAACCTCTTAGGATGCCTAAATGCGTCACCTTGGCTACCAGAGTCGGCCTTGGCACTCCCAACCAATCGCAGAGCTGATTCCTGTGGGTTCGCACAGTAGCGATGTCACTTTCCCTAAGACAGGAAACATGAAACAATCATTAATCTGAATTACATTTTGGAAAAATGTTGAAAGTTACGTGTCTTTCAAAACAAAGAAAACAATAACAATTGAAGGGAAACAGATTATTACATATTTTGATTGTAGAGATAGTAGTTTATGTAATATTGTAAACCTTTTTATTTTACTAGGCAAATTTCATATTCACAAAACTAAATTCTCTAAAGCAAAGCCATGTTTTAAATTTTTTCAAATAGAAATTGGCATATACTTTGAGTCTCTGATAAGTGTTAAAAATAAGAAAGCTATTTCAGCAACGGAATTATATTCTAAAATATTTAAATGAAAACCTAGGAATATATTTCTCTTGTTATAGTTAGTTTATAAGTCTGTCTATTTAAGTTATTTTTTTTAATTTATTTTTTTTTATTTTCCTATTTATTTTTTCAATTATTTTATTCTGTTTATTTGTATTTTTCTTTTTGTATAATTTCTGTTTACGAACTGTGATGATTGTATGTTTGTAATTTGTATTCTAATTAAAAAAAAAAGAAAAAAGAAACAAGCATTAAAATCAGTAGCTGAGCAGAAGCTCTACATCATAATCCTCCTATAAGCCCCGTGTCAGCACTCACCAATTAGTGTCACTAAGCGAGGCCATGACATCAGCCAGCACTTGATCATCGTCAATGACATCATCGTAGGTCAAGAGCATCTCGTATACCTGGCTGGCAGTCGTCTTCCTGATCTACAGACCCAAGAGAGACAATGGAGTCAGAATTACATCATTAGATCAGAAGTGACTAAGTCTGGGCTGAAGCGGTCTGCTAATGGTCTCACCACAGGGAAGGGGTGACAGAGCAACATCAACAGCTGAACTAAGACATTCTTCCTCACGTCACCCTGGAACTGCACCATTCCACAGAACCTGTCGTGAAAGAGTGGGAGTCGGTCAGAAGGGCGGCAAGACAGAGCCTATTTTAATCAGTGATCGACAGATTGGCCGATGCCAATATCTTAGGGAGGAAAGGTGATTGGCTATGGCTACGTCCACACTGCGAGGCTTAGTGCTCTATTCAGATTTAGTTTTTTGTGCAGCTGTTCACATTTTGTTGCTTTAAAGGGGGCCAATATCAGATTCCAGTGCGAACAGATCATGGTCCTGAACTGACTTGCATGCGCAAAAGAACGATAAAAGGACGTCACGCAACATGATGCCATTAGGCAGTATACTATATATGGAGGACATTAAAGTAAGTGATTACACGTTTATTTATAGTGTGATCTGCTGTGGAAGCCAGCGAATTTATGCGCAGGCAATATAAAAATACAAAGATGAGGAAACGAAAATATTGTGTATAGAGCTGTTACTGTAATACTTGTGAGTTCTGACACATCACTGTCCTTCATTGACCGCCATATGCAACTGTCTTGATAACATTGAGTAAGTAAAATCTTTGAAATGACTCCCATGAGCGCAGAATTGTGATGAACTTTGCTCTAGAGTCACGTACAAGTCGCATGGATTCTGATATGACTTACGTGTGATGTTACACAATTAATTTTTAAGATGGTAAATAACACGTGCATAACAATTGCAGCAATAAAGTTTGTTTTACATAGTTAAAGAGTTAGAAATAATGAATTGGAAAATATATCAATATGCAAAAAATTATTTAAACTCCATAAAAAATACATTTGTTAGGAACCTCATCTTACAGGATTTTTCACAGATCAGGAAATAGTTAAAAATAGGAATAAAAAGGGGAAAAACACTGTAACAAACAGTGAACTGGTAAGTCTGTGCTCACTGGGAATTGTGTTTTTTTAATATTCTGTCAGTTTCTTTATTCATTTAATATAGTGAAGAAGGAGAATGGGAGATATAGTGTATCTGCGCACTGTTATCAGTGCTGTCAAAATAAGAGTCTCTGCACTGTCAAAATAAATTTCAGATATCAAGAAACATATGAAGAATTTGGTACATTGGAACAAGAACTAGATTTCTCAATTTCCACATCCTTAAGGCAAATTCACACTTCATTGTCGTGTTAAGTTGGTTCAGTGTGTCACCACCATTGTTTTCGCCGATTGAACATGCCAAATCGCATTTAGAATGTCTGAAAAGCGGCTTGCTATAATCTGGTGACCATCGGTGTTGATCTGTGTCTGTCGGTATTTGCCCCATGTGTCCACAGAGTGTTGGAAATGCTACTACACTTACACAGCTATACATGAAAGCAACTTCTGGACATCCTTGGACTTCTTGATTTCCTCCTTACAGAGGGAGAGCAGCTCTACGCAAAAAGGATGACTGAAAACAAAAACAAAAAAAATGACAGATTAAAACAAACCAACACACACATTCCCCCTTTGCCTCTGTGTTTCAACATATGACTTGGCAGGGCTCATCTTAAAATCTCCCAAAGGTTCCCTGTGTGAGTCCTTTCTGTGAATTTCTGTCATGATATCACTTCTCCTGCCGAGCTCTGGATGGTTTGTGTATCTGAGCCAAGGGAGGCAGTAATGTACGCTGGGCTTTCCCACGCTCACCTCTCCTCGCTGGTGAAGAGCTCAAAACAACCGTTAGCGAGAAGTTGGTCCACCATCTTCAGCAAAGGTACAGAAACCCTGTGAGCAGATCAAAATATATAGTCATTTGGATCACAGCCACCAAGTCCCCCCCCCCCCATGTGTTATGCAGTGGTGCAGTTGTACCGGTCATTGCGCAGGTTATCTCTGAAGATGCGTAACAAAGTGTCTCCAAACTGCTGAAGTGCTGCGTCATCCTGCTGAATGCCCTTCAAGTACTCGAATAAAGACTGAGAGGAAAAACGCACCTGCGGACACACAAAAAAAGTTCTCACTTGTGAGAGACTAATATGTTAAAGGTTAAAATAAAAGTTGGTAATTGTTATTTGTAATTATTCATATAATATATGAACTATGTATTTATTGTATTTATTTTCCATACAATGAAAACGCATCATGATCACTGGCTGTCTAGTACAGTTAATGTTTCGCTTGCTTTTGGATAATTACAATAATTAGGACAAAATTTGAGCCCACGTCACGATTGTATTCTTCAAAACTATTTTGAGTAAAACAAAAGTGCATTTAATAAGCTAAACTATTTGGTTTTGCATTTATAGAACTTCTAAGGCTCCGTTTCACAACTCGGACTTAAAGCCAGGGTTAGGCCTTAGCTCAATGAGGACATTTATGTAGCTTTTATAAATGTGCCAATATTAAAAAACAATATTGTTGTGGAGTGACATTAAGACATATTGCTTTCAGTTACAATAGTTCAAACATGCATTTTAGTCGGTGACTAGCTTAAGCCTAGTCTGTGAAACTGGGGGCAAGTGTTTCAAATTACTTAAGGCACCAAATGATTCAAGATTGCCACTAGTGCCCCCTCAAAAAACATTGTTTTATGTGACTGCGCATGAGATCATAATACATGTAAAAGTATGTGATACATTGTACCCAAGAACAGCTGGATGAATGTCTGATGCATAAGGCACACAAAATGGGAAAACCTCCAGGAGTTTTGAAGTCATCAACTGATTGGTTGTATTATACAGGATTTCAAGGATTTCACATTCTTTAAAGGTCTGCCTGGAAACAAAGCCGTTGTGATGCCAAACCCCCTCGTGGAAGAAGAAAGCTGTGGTGTTTACTACTGTGAAAATGAGTGCTTATCGGGATAAACTAAATGCTGGATTCAAGTATGTGAAATTCACAACATCATTGTTGCAGTAACTTGGCACAACTTTCTTGAATGAATAATTTATTAGATGCACACTGTTCTGTTATGTAGGGGCATCAAAGGCATCAATTTAGGGGCGTACCCCTTTTCACGTCCCTAAACATGATACAGAACAAAACCAACTGTGATCGGTTGCTTTGCGTGCACAAGTAGGTCAGATTTCATTTAGGGCGGTCCTTGGCTAATGAAAGCTGCAATAGAGACTAGACCTTTCACCATCAGTCTGAAGGTCTGGCTATGCGAGACTAATCCAAGAGTAACAGATTAAAAGATAAAAAGGGAAGAGACCTGGATTTATGTATCGATTGTTAATTGGATTTAGTGTTGTGGTCACTGCACCCAAAAGAGGGGTAAGAGGAGCATGAGCTTGCAGGGACTGGTTTAATCAGGTTTAACCCCCAATCATTTAAATGGGTCCATTCACCCATCCATCTTCTTCCGCTTATCCGGGGCCGGGTCGTTGGGGCAGCAGTCTAAGCAGAGATGCCCAGACATCCCTCTCCCCAGTGTTTCTCAAACTCGGTCCTGGAGGGCCACTGACCTGCAGAGTTTAGCTCCAACCTTGATCAAACACAACTACCTGTGAGTTTCTAGTGACCCTAAAGACTTTGATTAGCTTGCTCAGGTGTGTTTGATCAGGATTGGAGCTAAACTCTGCAGGACAGTGGCCCTCCAGGACCAAGTTTGAGAAACCCTGCCGTAGACACTTCCTACAGCTCTTCCGGGGGGACACCGACGCGTTCCCAGGCCTGCCGGGAGACATAGTCCCTCCAGCATATCCTAGGTCTGACCGTCTTCCCCGGGGTCTCCTCCTAGTGGGATGTGCCTGGAACACCTTCCCGGGAAGGCATCCAGAGCAGATGCCTGAGCCACCTCAGCTGACCCCTGTCGATGTGAAGGAGCAGCGGCTCTACACTGAGCTCCTCTCGAGTGACCAAGCTTCTCACCCTATCGCTAAGGGATCGCCCAGCCACCCTGCGGAGAGAGCTTATTTTGGCCACCTGTATAGGGGATCTTGCCCTTTCGGTCATGGCCATAGGTGAGAGTAGGAACGTAGACTGACCAGTAAATCGACCGCATTTAAAAAGGTTTACATTTAAATTTAAGGCAGACAAAATGGGAAAATGATCGGAGATTGGAGAAGACATTCACCACCAGAGAGAAGTCAGTAATTTTCACCAAAAGGTCCAGTTTTTATATTATGATTAAAAATGAGAAGGTCAAAGGATTCTTTAAAAAATGAAATATGCATTGTAAGAGCCACCTGCTGCTTTGTATTCCGGTTATAATTCCTTTTGTGAAAAACTGGGTGGCACATGTATGTAAATTGGCCTCGGGTATAAAGGTAGCAATTATAATATTTTGGCATTAGTTTTGACCTGGAAGAGCAAAGACCACTAACTCTGGGTGAGTCGCTAGAGTCCAATATACAGGCTGGACCCTGTTCTGGTTGGTGGACTATTGAGGGTTGGAGGGAGGCTGAGTAGGGGAGCGATGCCTAAGGAAGTTAACCATCCTTTTATCCTCTCCAAAGAGCAGCATGTCGCAATGCTCATCCTAGATATGTTCATCAAAGTCTGGGCCATGCTAGACGTGCTCACGCGTCATCAGCAAGGAAGAAATTCTGGATTACCAAGACGAATGCGGCTGTCCGAAAAAAATATTACAGAGTGCAGTTTCTGTAGGCGCTACAATGGACTAGGGCTGTCGCGATAACCGCAATATTGCAGTACCGCGCTTCTGACGAGTCAACCGCAGAGGATTGCACGTAACCGCAGCAACCGCGATATTCAAGTTTTTTTTTTTTTTTTTTTTTTATAAGGCTATATTCTTGTTTTGAACTTCATGAATGTGTATTGAATGTTAAACAAGTTCATAATGATAACAACAAGACTGTTTATCTTGGTGATGTGTATACATAGGCTTCACACAGACAGTGAATGAGAGATTTGCAGAGCGCGTGCGATTACCTGCGTCTGTCTTTGAAGTCGTGAAAAGGTTTCCGTGTCAAAGGAAAGCAAAATATTTGTCATATCATCATTTTAACCTTCACGTCACGGGTATTTTCCACAAATGGTCAGCATCCCATTCCCACAGCGCGAGGAAGCCGCGGAAAATAAAATCACCGAGTCAGAATTGAATCAATGCAATATTGGTCTCTAATAAGTGAAGCATCAGCTTCCGCGTTACCCATGCGACGCACTGCTGATCAGCTGAGCCTTGAAAAGTGGAACTCAAAGTTAAAAATAATTAACTTCTTGTTTCATTACATCTCTTTTAACGAATCAGCTTCTTTGAACGTGTTCGTGGAATGAACGGTGCAAAGTCCGTTGTCATAACAATATGCGCGCCGCGTGAAAGCCTTTCAATCATGCTTTCAATGCGCATATACAGTAGACGCCGTTTAGTTTCGGTTATTGGTTAAATGACCTCGTTTTTGTCCACATCGTAAACTTTACTTATATAGCAACAAATACATATAAATTAAATAAATAAATGGCGGTAATACCGCATATCGCGCTATTGAGCCACTCAACATTACCGCAAGGGAAATTCCATAACCGCGACAGCCCTACAATGGACGTCTTCTGGGACAAAAGATGGCTGATCTTCCAGAGATGAGAATTCAGCCAGATCTACCTCCTTTTACCAACATGTGTGTGAACTTTTTTGATCCCTTGAAAGTGAGGAAAGGAAGTGGAACTTGTAAGCAGTATGGAGCTATACTTACCTGTTTAGCCAGCAGAGCCGTTCATCTTGAAGTTGCAGCATCTTTGGAGACGGACGTCTGTATCAATGCTCTGCCGCGCTTTATAAGCAGAAGCAGAGGGCAAGTGGCTCACCTGGTCTCGGACAATGGTACAGACTTTTTGGGGCGAACAGAGAACTAAAGGAAGCTGTTGCTGCACTGAACCCTTAGTAGATTGAAGGAGTCCTCTCACAAGTTGGAATTCATTGGAGTTTTAACTCACCAGCCAGTTCCCATCATGGCGAAAATGGTGTGTGGGAAAGGATGATCCGCATCATAAGAAGAGTCCTTAGTTCTGTCTTAAGTCAGCAGACGCTAGATGATGATGGTATGCGTACAGCAGGGGTGCCCAACCCTGCTTCTGCTGATCAACGGTCCTGCACAGGTTATCTCCAACCCTAATCAAACACACCTGAAGCAATCAATTAAGGTCTTCAGGATCACTTGAACATTAAAGGCAGGTGTGTGTGATTAGGGTTGGAGATGAACTGTGCAGGACAGTCAGCCGGCAGGAGCAGGGTTGGGCACCCCTAAAGTACAGTGTTCTGTGAAGCAGAAGCCATCTCGAAAAATTGGCCACTTACCAAGCTGTTAGACGATCCAAATGATTTGGAATCACTTACACAAAATCATCTACTTTTGCTTAGAGGGAAGCCAGCCCTACCACCTGGATTGTCCGAGCCTCATGATCTCTATGTAAGAAGAAGCTAGAGACAGGTGTAATACCTCACAGACTTGTTTTGGAAAAGATGGGTGAGGGAGTACCTGCCTCTACTTCAAGAGAGGCAAAAATGGAACGACAAGAAGAGGAGTTTGAAGTCTGGAGATATTGTGGTCATCATGGACGCTTCGGCTCCTTGTGATTCTTGGCCACTCGCCAGAGTACTTTAAGTCGTTCCTGATAAGCAGGACCTGGTACATTCTGTGAAGTTGCAGACCAAATCTAATCCCATTGAAAGACCTGTGACCAAACTTTGTTTAGTGTATGGGGTATAACAGTGACGGTATCATTTTGATTTTCTCATGGTATTTTGCAACATTTGGTTCCTTTTGTTTCATTTGTTTGAATTGTTATGTCTGCTGGCCATCAACATGCATAGTTGAATTTAATTGTATTTTAATCAAGGCAGTCCGATTCAGTGCAAGTCATATGAAGTAATGGTATGAGACAGAATGTTCCTATATTTTCATAGAGAAAACATGAAATAATGGCTCGTTTCCACTGAGGGGTACGGTACGGTACAGTACAGTTCAGTACGGGTCGGGTCGGGTCGGGTACACCATGATCAGGCTTGCGTTTCCACCGCCAACAGTACCCTTACTTGATAGGCGTGGTATGCTGGAAAGCGATCGACGTCATTTTCGCGCGAAGAAAGCGACATAGTAAACAACAATGGACAGACAGCAGATCTTGTTCGTGCTTCTCGGCATGTTTGTCACTAGAAATAAGCGCTGGCATATATGCGTTTCCAAGAACCCAATGCAAAAAATCCGAAGCCAAAGCCGACCCAGGAGAATGATCCCGAGGACGCGAGTCCAGCAATTCTGCTAATGGAAAAGCGCGTTCTTGAACGCGGGACTCTACTCGCTCTGGCTCTGTGACTCCGGTTATCTCTGTATGTTCATTTTAGGCAACAGTAAAATGAAATATGTTATAAAACACCACTCTGCTTCTTTTCGATTTCATTTTAATACATTTTAAACATTCTAAAGCACACAAATGTGGTTCAGGCAACGCATAGCCTTGATTATATTCACTGCATGTATTTAACGTTATATTTATAACAAAACTAAATATAAAACAACCCTGCCTCTTTTCGTTATATTAAACATATTCCAGGCAATATGTAATGTAATGTATTCCATATCGCATTGGTACAAATGTTGCAATAAACAACATTACAAATGATCTTGCAATAAAATTTAAAAAAGGAAAAAATCTCTTTTGTTGAATTTCAGTTTTATCAATAATAGCCATTATAAAAGTATAAGTAAAAGGTACAAAAGATATACAGTAAAGCTTAAATAACATCAAGAAACAATTCAGTCAGTGAAATATACAAATTCAGCGCTCAAAGATATGAAACTTCACGTAGACTTCTGCCAAAAACTATTGGCCAGGGAACGAATTATAGTTTCACGAGACCAAAGATCACCTGTAAGGTTTATACAAGACGAATCATGTTCAACCACTACAGAGACGTGTCAGCCAAGTCAGCGGCAAACATCAGAACGGCTAGCCGAGGAAAGGCTGCTCCAGGCGGGGGACACGAGCGCGAGCGTCCGGTGATCGCTTGGAATGGATCTCAGTCAAATTATCATAAATCTATAAATGAACCACAGATTTGAGCTTTAAAAAACTACTTTCTCGCCTGAAATACTCTTAAAACTACATTTCGTGGCACAATAACAGTAGAATTTTATTTCAACTGTATGCTTCAAATGCCCTTGTAGCACGCGCGAGTGACGATCCTCTGTCCACCAATCACCGTTCTGCAGTGAGTCTAGCTCCACCTTTTAGTACCCTTTCACTGTGCTAGGTACCCCAACGGAAGGGTACCCAAAAAGTGGTACGGTACGGTTCGGCTTTTTGGTACCATTCACAAGTTTTGACAGTGGAAACGCAAATAATTGCGTACCGAACCGAACTGTACCGTACCACTCAGTGGAAACGAGCCATAATAATAAGCAAAGAAAGCAGCACTTTCAATCACCGTCTTGAACATTTACCCACTACACTCACACTGAATGCAAACTTCTCCCATGCAGCAGTGCACTAATGTGTGTGAGGGGTCAGATGGTGCATGCTTATGTAAGGTATCAGTACGGACTCAGCTGTCCAGAGGGAGCTGATCTTCAGAGAGAAGCTTGATCATTCAGTGTTGATTCTGTGGGAACCGCTCATTTATCCAGCAGTTTTGGCTTAGAGAGATCACCCAGTTCCAGGCTGAAGGTGAGAGTGTAACCCCTACCATGGCTCTAATCAAATAAGAGGGGGAGGAGAACTGCCGCTTCTAATGGGGGACACATTTATAGGTCCAGTTGGCAGATGAGTTGACATTTACTATGCTCAAACCTCCCGTTAAATGCCTTTACATTGTTTTTTCTTCATCAACAAACACTGGTAGCTATAAATAACAAAATGGCTTAAAATCAAGCTGATGTCCCAACAGCCACTGGAGCAGAGGCACTGAGCCTAAAACACTAAGAAAGTGAGATGGGAAAAGAATAATGTATCTACCAGACTTTATATATATATAGAAATAAGAATTTAGGCCTGAACTAACCTTTCCATTTTAATTTTATTAGACAACTACCTGCATGTTTTGACATGTTAGTCGCACTACAAGAGTTCATATGTAACATTGTAATCTAAATTATTCAACCATAATTGCAAATCAGGTTTATTGGCAAAACTTTCAGCTGTTTGCAATGAACACATCAAAAAGTAATTGAAATAGCTCAACACAACAGATGTTTCAAGTGGTTTACCCAAATTTAACTGAAATTGCTTTTTATAACTTTTAATGACTTTTGCAGTCTTAAAATTAATCAACCTCTTGAACAGAATCCCTCACAACAAGCACAAATCTGCAAAACAGGTGTTGTCTCAAGCACAGCTGATGCAACTAATCAAGGGCTTCATTAGTTGCACCAGGTGTGCTTGAGCTAGAACAGTCGAGTCGATGGGCTATATGCACGCATAAGTTCCGCATTTGACGCAAGGATGCTCGTCCATTTCCGGTTGTGGAGATTAAAGGAGACATATCATGCAAAATCCACTTTTTTAGCCCTTCAATGCATTTTGTTGTATATTTGGAGTGTTTATAAGTACAGAAAAGATGACATTATTCTCTTCAGGTGCTTCGTTTATATCTTTATATTCTGTTTTGGTCATATTTTTCAACCTGTTCGGATTTTCCTGTTGTCTATTACGTTTTTTGAACAATTACGTCACAGTATTTGCAGCGGAACTGCCAAATAAGGACATCGACTACCGGTCCAACACTTCGAGCAATCCGCCATTATTATTTCTCGCTCCGATTTTGTAGTCCAAGCTCAATGATGCAGAAGTTACGGGAGGGCTAGTCAAAATGTTCGGTTGTTGGATGTAGTGACCTGAAGCACTTCAAGGATCCCCAATCCAACAACCTCCGCCAGTATAAAGAATGGTTTGCCGATCAACTTCGTCTGAATGAGGGGTAAGTTCCTTCTATCATTAGCTGCTGTGTTTTCTGACGTGTTCTAAACGCAAGTTATCATATTATTATCATACAGATTTTTAGTGGTAAGATCAGACCGCAGTCATTTATCTTGTCAGAGTGCTTGTTTTAACAAGAGAAATAGTCGACTTTCACTAATAACACAACATAGTTAACTTAACTTTACATACCACTGCATCCATATGAAGACGTTGTTCTGCAGGTTTGTCGTCGTCTTTTTCAAATCGCTCGCTCTGGCTCGAATACGTAACGCTTGATGGACAAGTCTTCCGTTGTTGACATTTTGTTAACGTGTGAATAAAAATGTTCTTTGAAACTATAGTAATCGTATATCTCTTATCAAACTACAATAATGGCTGAACGCGGGGAGTTGAACCGACCGTGAACTCAGCGACCAGGAGAGCGGGCGGGGAAAGATTATTATTATTTAAAGGGGACGCTTCGAATCGGGTTGCTCACAGAAGCACATCAGAAAAGGGGTAGAAAAGGGGCCTGTTGAGCTATAATAATGAGGAATTCAGACCCAAGCATTGCAGTTATGCTTTATATAGACCACAAATGTATGATTTATAAGTAAAAATGAATGATTTAAAAGCACGATATGTACCCTTTAAAGCGGAGGAAAACCAAGGAAAACGGGATTATGGCAGAGTCTTCAAAATTTACTGTCCTCTCGTCTTTGAAACGAAATGTCCGTACGTATAGATATAATTTTATATATAGTTATGTTTATTTAATATAGTTTTAAAAAGAAGCATAAACACAACGAGGGGTGTCTGTTTTAACTGTTTTTGTGACTAACGTTTCTTTAGTATAACCATGCAGTATAAAATTCAATATAAATTCTCGGTATTGCATTGGACTCTACGATCGGCGGAAGTTATCGAGCATCCTTACATCTTCACCAGAAATACCGCTGTGCATAGAGCCCATAGAACAGAATCCCAAAATATATTTGGGCGAATCTATTGATGCTTGCTGTGAAGGGGATGAATAATTGAGACAGCGGAAGTCATAAAAAGTTGCATTTTCAGTTGAATTTTGTGTTGAGCTATTTCAATTACTTTTCTTTGATTTGTTCATTGCAAACAGCTGAAAATCTGTAAATTTTGCCAATAACCCTGATTTGCAATGGGTGTTGAATAATTTCAATTACAACTGCATTTGAATTCCTTTTTCATTCGAACACATTGCTTTGTTATTAACTGTTATCAAATGTTAAATCAAATTACTAATGTTCAATCTCTAATCCCAAAATTAACAGGAATAACAGTGATGTTCTTTAGAAAAACATATACTACCATTCAAAAATTTGCTTTCAATAAGATTTTTTTTGTTCAGTTTCCACAAAAAATATGAAGCAGCAATGTGTAAATATTTGTGATTAAATAATAAGAAATGTTTAAGCATTAAATCATCATAGAATGATTTCTGAAAGAACATGTGATGAGTAAAAAAATTAAAATTCAGCTTTGCATCATAGAAAAACAAGTATAGAAAGTAAGAATAGGAAGAAAGAAAGAAAATCAGCACTTAAAAGAAAAGGAGAAAGGAAAAGATTAAGTGTATGAGAGCTGATGAGCTGAAGATCCCTCCAGGGGCCCTAAGTCACCACCGAAAGCATGAGTGCAAATGCTACGGGACATGGTGCCAATCCCACTTGCTCCGCTCCAGCTAAATTTGTTTTGAACGAATCCTGGCCCACTGGAGGAGCTGTGGTTTCGCCTCTAAGCCGTTTACACCCAGTGCACTTTGAGGCCAGGACAGGCACAGACTTGCATTTGTGGCAAAATTTCTGTTTATTCAAACACATGTCAGAAATTTTCTTAAAACACCAAAGCGTTTCAACACCAGCTTATTTTTGAAAACCCAAAATAACGGACCACTTTTGTGTTGCAATTCTTGCAAATCAGAAATGAAGCAACGCTAAGTAAAACTACATGGTCTAATAGTCTCAATTTCCCTGAAACTATTCGTGGTCACCATAGATAGAGAGACTCTCTGGAGAACAGAGTGTCGACAGCTCCCTCTGTTGGTCACTTTTGTGTCTTTTTTCACCACACAATTTATTCTAATAGTGTTTTTCCTCACATGATTATTCTGACAGCTGTGGTCTGGTTATGTGGTAGATTTACTTTCAATTAAAGTTTTCAATCAGGGGTCTGTGAACCCATTCCATGGAGTGAGAATTTTATATTTAATATAATTTATTATAAATATAATATTTATTATCATATTCAGCAATGCATTAAATAAATCGAAATTGACAGTAAATACATTTAAAATGTTACCAAGATTATATTTCAAATAAACGCTGATCTTTTAAATTTTATATTTAACAAAAATATTAAGCAGCACAACTGTTTTCAACATTGGCAATGATCTGAAATGTTTCTTGAGCATCAACTCATCATATTATAATGATTTCTGAAGGATCATATGACACTGAATTATGCTGAAAATTCAGCTTT
The DNA here is from genome assembly GCA_038021265.1 of Cyprinella venusta. Classification (NCBI taxonomy): domain Eukaryota; kingdom Metazoa; phylum Chordata; class Actinopteri; order Cypriniformes; family Leuciscidae; genus Cyprinella; species Cyprinella venusta. The sequence continues at coordinate 45,135,300 of CM075863.1, forward strand.
GCATCACAGAAATAAATTAGGTCTTTTAAATTGTAATATTTCACAATATTACTGTTTTCACTGATCAAATAAATGCAGCCTTGATAAGCATAAGAGACTTCTTTCAAAAAATATTAAAAATATTACACACAAATCTTACCAACTTCCATTTCCACTTTTTAGAACAAAAAAATAGTTTTAACTATGTATTAACTTATTATTTGTTAAGCATAATGCAATATAGTAATGTTGGTTATCGTTCAAAATACTGTCAACTGATTAAAAATGTCATTTGAATGAACTAACATTAAGTATTAATGGTAAAACTTTACAATAAGGTCTAATTTTTTACTATTAGATAATGCATTAAGTAACGTGAACTAACAACGAGCAACACATTTTTTACTGCATTTATTAACCTTTGTTACTGTTAATGAAATATTCATGTTAGTTTACAGTGCATTGACTATATAACTCTGTTGTATTAACTATAAAACAGATACATATTTTGATTTTAAAAATGTATTAGTACATGTTAAGATTTACATTTAACAAGATTAATAAATGCTGAAGTCTAATACTAATGTTAACAAATGAAACCTCATTGTAAAGCGTTACCTTATTAATCTACAGAACTAAATTGGTGTTTGAAAGTAGGACAAAAATAAATAAATAAATAAAACTGCGTGTTTTAACCTTTAGAAAGGTTAAAATCCCATTTTTCAATAAATTATACTCAGCCACCTCACAAGGGAAAAAGAGGCGGCTGAGGGTGAATTGTGTTTTAATGGTTGTGTTTATGTGGTGACCTACTGTAGATTCGGTGAGGCCACCCACTGACACGGAGAGGCCCAGGAGTGTGTGGTACTGGTACTGAGGCAGACGCAGCAGCTGCGTGATGTGAGGAAAGGCCTGTGCCGCGGCGTTCCAGTTGAGGGAGTTTCCAGCCTCTCTAGGGTACATGTAAAAAAACAAACACCAGAGGTCAGAGATAAACATGAATGAAGCATCTGGGCTGGGACTTTTTATGGGTGCTTCAGCTAAAATTGTAAGCAGTGGAAATAAAAAGATGTGCATTTCAGACACTTCAATGCAAAAGAGCACCTCCCAAATTTAATGACATAATTTAAGCTGTTTTAAGATCTGACGCACCTGTTGCATTCAAATCAGAGGTATAGAGAGGTGTAAGTAGAAAACTAAGATGACCTACGCCAGTATTGAGGCCAAAAATGTTTTGCTCAATGCCACAAACTAGAACAGCTCTTAATGACTGAATGCATGTCTGTTAGTATCTGAAGGCAGACAAGTTTTGGAGTTTTTTCAACAATCAGAGAGAATACAATAATGAAAACTGACCATTTGAGCCAAAGTCATGGAGAACCAAGATTTAAAGCCTCTAATTCTACTTTAAACAAGCAAATGTGTTTCCATAGGTAAATGTAGTGTTTGTAATAATAAGACCATAAACACTAAAATACTATATAATGTTGTATATAAACCAAAAATACAAGTGGCCTAAAAATATGAAATTATTGCTACAATTGACCCAAAGATAAAAATTAACTTCCTCATTCTTCTTGCGCTATTAAGTGGTTATGCAGGGAAAAAATAAAAAATAAACTAAAGTTTATTTAAAAATGAACTAATAAAACTTATCTAATAATAAAAATTTAGTTATTGCAAATTATTGTTTATAAAAATCTTAATTGCACATAAGGCAGTTTTTATACCAACTTTTTAATGATTTGTTGTCGAAACATTTAAACGGTGGTTGTAATAACTTGTTTTCATGACAGATTTATTCAAACATTCATGATTAAATAATGAAGACGAGGTTAAATAAAATTGTTGAATTTGAAATACAATGCAAATAATCAGCAAAAAGCTCCTCTTTAATACTAATTATTTTCTATATGACAATCGAGTTTATGGAAACTGAATGGCTTCAGCTGTTTTCAAGTGTAAACCATGTTTGGATCAGATCGGTTCAATTTGTTAGCTATGTCCCAAACAGTAGGTTTTGACCAAAATCCAATATGGTGGAAAACTTTAATGTCAATGAAATCAGAGATATTTGTTTTGTTTGTCTTGACCCAAGGATTCCAATGACATTAGACACTTGAAACGAATGGTCTATGATTAATAAGCTATTTAGCATTTTTCATCACTCTAGCGCCCCCCATGGCCCGATCAGGGTAACTATTTGTACCCGAGTAGCGTCCAATAGTACTACCGTTTGGCCAAGTTTCACGTCTCTAGACCTTACGGTTTTGTCTGCACGATCAGCTTAGCGAAGAAAACTTATATTAATAATAACAAATATAGCCGCAAGCAGCAATTATCAGGGTACAAGTGCATTCGTACACACTTTTCGCATAACACTAATATGGTGATTTGTGAGCAAGTAGTAACTCTGTTTGTAAAACTGGACTATATTAACGTTCCAGAGCACGTGTGGCACTCACAGAGGGAAGATGCTCAACAGCTCCTCCCGGTGGGGAATGTGTGGTACTACGGGGTCCGTGCTATGGAGCAGCCGCAGGAAAACAGTTCCAGCATGGGCTCGGTACCGGTCAATCTTCTCTGCTGCCTGCTGGGCCAGGCAACACATCATACGCTGAACACTACAGAAAATGAGAAAAAAATATCTGTGAGCAGGTGACAATGTGCACTTGGTTAGCTATGACTGTTAGGGGAACTGATAGTGCCTTACAGGTCAGAGGAGAGGAGCTCTGGAGCAGACGCCACCACCAGCAGGGTCACGTCCATGAGACTGCTCATAGCTGCCGCTCTCACCCTGAAACAGAACGAGAGCGAAGAATCAGAGTTACACTGTGACTGTCAAGAGAATCGCAACCACACATGAGGTGCTTCAAAATATTTGTAAATGGTTTGTTAGTCACAAAGGCATTACGAGAATTGCACATGTCAATTGTTGACATTTTAAGCGTCACGCTGATGTTTTGCTATCCCTGGAGGCACTTGTGGGGATTTTGAGGAATGCAGGCCGGGGACAGCAGAGCACAATAAATATGTTCAGTGTTATATTTTTAGGCAATATAGTGTAAAATTGTAATGGCTGCCACTTTAAGTTTAAGTTCAGGTCAAATTAAGTCAAATTTGAAGACAAGACTTGCCGATTCTGATTTGACTATGAAAATCCTTAGTCGGGGACACCCCTAATTTAAATAAAATAAATAATCATTTTATTTTATAGAGCAAAAGTGATATTACAAGACTAATAGCTTACGATAGCGGTCTTAATTTCTTTGCTTGTAAACGTTAAACCATAAAACTTTTATTTTTGGCAGAAAACCGAAGGGAGATGTAGCAGATGTAGAGGATCTTCATGTGGAGGAGCATTTACTGTGACCCAAGGCAGTGCCTTTATTTTGTTTGAATGTTTGAATACCACGACAGCGCTGTTGCACTTGTATACAGTGCAACAAAAGGCAGCATGTGAACTTACCAGGCACCTACGTCCCCTCTGCTGTCCGTGCTGTAGTCGTTCATACAGCCCAGCAAGGCTTCATACACAGGCTTTATGTTGCCCTCACATAGGACGCGGTCCGGGCTTCCTTGTGCACACACTCCCACAGCTACACACACCCTAAGAAGACAAGAAAGCACAGGACACATGGACATGCAACGCAAGACGGTACAAAGCAGTGAAACTAGACATGAATTTCAGGTCCTGCAGGAAGGAGCAGGCGTTGACCAAGCTGGCTCACGCTAAGCTCTGGCAGACTGGTTCTTCAAGCCCAGAGGAGACAGGAGAAGGTGTTACTCACTGAGACATGGCTGTGGCCGCATCTCTCCTGGCTTCAGTTCGACTCTCCTGTTTCTGAGCAACTCTGCAGGCGGCCTGGAGCCCAGTCAAGATCTAGGGAACACGTAAGAGTATGAATACTCAGCCTAATGGCTCAGATTCACACTTAAGCTGAAAACAAGAGGCGTTATGAGGTGCGACCTGCTGTAGTTTGCCATGGATCATGAATGGAGGAAGTGAGCCCAAGGCGAGAGCGCAGCCACAGCGTGACAGAACCTCGGGACTCTCCAGGGCCGACAGGTATTGAGTAACCAACTGATCTGTGTGGCAACAAACGGATGTAAACAAACAATAAATGGACAAAAGTATGTGGACATCAAATAACCACACCCAAAAGTACTTTCCCCGCAATTGACAAGATTTTCCGTCGGTTTACACGGTTACACGGTTTACCGGCAATCTGTATTTTCACTGTTATACGTTAGGGGGCGCTGTTACAGACCTTCTGAAATAGTAAAGCATCTACGGATCCAAAAACAAGCGACGAAGATGATCTGTCTAAACTATGAGCGGATAGAAGCAAAGTAATCACCAAACATTCGACACAATGTAATTCAAAACTACCAAATGTAACCGAATGAAATGCCGACCCAGGAAACAGTGTAGGACATGGGCGCAGAAAGAGTTAATACAATAAAAATAACCACAACCTGGTGAATTAGTTTTCTGTACCTTGCATTTTCAGGTCGGCTACCCCGGGTTCAACCTGATAACACTGCAGACACAACGCTGCCAATGCTGAGACTGCAGCATCCTATAGAAAACACATTATATTCTCATAACAACCACATTCGGTACAGCTGTAAGGCCTTCTGGGTGTTGAGGTGGGGCCTGTACCTGTATACCCCGTCTGGCACCGCTGGAGAACAGGTGAAGGTTCTTCAAGCTGTCGTCTATTAGCCATTGCCAACCAGCTGAAAGAAATCAGAATACACATTAACTCACAATCACAAACAAGTCGACGACATTACAAATCCATCAAACATTTGTGGTCAAACATAATTAAATAATGCAATTGTAAAGAGGTGTGGTTGACTCACTGATAACTGGGTCATCTTTAAAAGGTATATTGGAGAGAGAGAGCTTTTCAATGAGGCCACAGACTGAAAGAAAAAAACAAAACAAAAGGAAAAGGGTGTAAAATTAACTTTTTAAAGAAACTGGGCCATCTGCAATGTCTTAATCTTCAATTTCCTGAACTATTCATCACCGATTCTTAAGATATGGGACAAAACACGTCCCTCAACTTTATGTGCCATTCGTTTTTGGCAGCATTTCCACTTTGAATCAAATTACTTTTTCCAATCAGTTGTATTTAACATTTAACTTGATTTTTTTCTTTAATTTGATCAAAATCTTAAGCAAATTACCTTCAACCGCCAGTCATCATACCAGAATTTGGTTGATTTTTTAAAGAAACAATGTACAGCATTATAAATTAAACAAAAATTTGTACTATATATATATATTGTTTAATTTATAATGCTGTACATTGTTTCTTTAAAAAATCAACCAAATTCTGGTATGATGACTGGTGGTTATATATATATATATATATATATATATATATATATATATACACACAAAAATTTTCTAAATTTTCATATCGTCGCTAGCTACGGATGCACTGATATGAAAAATTTGGCCAATGCCAATATCTATAACTCTTAAAATAACACTGATAATATAAGATATAGTGACCGATAAATCGAAATAAAAAATAGTTTTCTGACTACAAATATAAGTCTCACAATCAGATCCATGTCCCAAGCACACCATTATAATAGTGTTCTCATTATAATTTTATGTAGCTTATATCACAGACTTGCAATGCAAACCCATCAAGACAAACAGTGTGCATCTGAAGTGTCTCAGCTGAACGCTATAATCAATTCATTTTTATATATCGGCCAACTTTTCTTATTGCCCGATACCAATATGGTGGCCAACATATTGTGCATCTTGATTCCAAATTGGTAAGATAAAGCAATATTTAAGGGTATATGGGGTGATTTTGGACAATAATGATGTTATGCGGTCACAGGTGTATGTTTGTACAGTAATTTAATTTAACAGCTTCGAAAACTGCTCAACCAATCATAATCAAGGAACGGATATATCCATTTTATAGAAACTAGGCTATTAAAAACAAGCAGCACTTAAAAAGAAGTAAATAGTACTGAACACCGGTCAAGCTTGTCATGATTGAAAATCAGCGTGTGATTATTATGATATTTAGGGTGCGCATAAAGATGATCTTTAAGGTGTTTGTTATTGAGTTGATCAGAGTCTTCGTCAAAACCACCATATAATCGGATAAAACGGATGAATTTTCTTCTTAAGAAAATGTTCTGGTGGTTTTTGCTAGGGGCGTTTTGTACTAGTCCAAATTAAAAGAGCCCACCCTAATTCTAATTGAAATTATGTCTCCTACTTGGCTTAGATCCCGCCTTCCACCTTCAAGTGATTTCTGCACCCTGTTCATGGTCAGCCAGAGCAAAATTATAAGTGGTACACACCTCACCTTAATTTGAGGATTTATTCATGTCTGTAACAGAAAGCTAAAGATTTGTTCAAACCACTGACTAATTAGTATGAGCTATAGTAGTAATGAGGCTTGTTATGTCACATACACTTATACATTCATTTATAATTTTTAACTTGTGAAGCACAATCAATTCAACAGAATTAAAAAAAAGTATTTCTTACCAGCTGGTCTCATTAGCTCTCCACCAAATCCCCTAGAGGAAAACAAAACATCAGTTGCAAGCTATAGAAAAATAAGTGCCCCTGAAAAGCTTTGATGTCAATTAGTGCCAGCTTATGAAGCAAGTGCTTACTTGTACTGCTTTCTGTCGGAGAGCTAAAGTGAACAAACATATGGAGGATCAGTTGCAATAAACTGCTTTTTGGTTCTTATTTCACAAAATAACCTAAGAGACTGATTCTGCAGACCTTTTGATGAATGTCTTTAAGGCCTTCAATGGTGTCAGAGGGCAGGAAATCAGTCAATGACCTACAAGGAAGCAAATGCATTAAATAAAATGAAGTTATGGTTACACAAAGCTGTAATAAAGAAAAGCAGGTGTAACCTATTGTTCTGGGTGGCCAGCTCATAGAGAGCATGAGTGATCTCAGCGCAGGCCAAGATGGCACCGTGACGGCAGTGTAGATCCATCCCTGTCGCCATGGGCAGCAGCTGGGGTAAAACTGAAATCAAAAATAAAGTTAAGATAGCACATTATTTTAGGCATCTGTGTAGAGGAGAAAAAGATGTGTTTGGGTTTGCTCTTTTTGTACAAACGAAAACTATGGCGAAAAATGTACATCAACAACACCAAGGTCATTAAACGATAACCAACTATAGCAGCAAGCCTGTTGATATAGTCAATGTCACCTGTGTTAAGCCACACCGATTACATCACTGCCCCCCAACCGTCATTTTAATGTTTTATAGTAATAAAACTTATTTAGTTCAGTTAGAGAACAGTCACTACAATTAAAAACTGAACGAGTCATAGCACAGATCAGCAGCAGGAGTAACATTTCATTTAACACGTGATGAGAGTGAGGCGAGCTATTTTGGATTAAACCCAATGCTAATAGGGAACCAGCAAATGGTTGTGTTTTTCATTAGGACTTATAATGAACCCACCAATTAAGTGTCCACTGGTGCGGAGCAGAGTGAGCATTTCCAGTTCATTCCTATAAAAGCTGAGCTTCACGCTGCGCTGGCTCCATTTCAATAGGGATTAATTGAAAACACTTTATCAGTGATGAATTGTAATAAATCCAAACGTGGATCTCTCATATGTTGTTTGCGATTGTGGCTGCTGAATTTTCTGTTGTTTTAATATAAAAACAGTCATTTAGAATGATTCGAATTAGGGATGTAACGATTCACTCAACTCACGATGCGATTTTCTCACATTTTAGACAAATTATAAATGAAAAACTTTCTCTTTTTCATTTCTCAGACAAAATGCTGCAAATTTCTTTTTCATTTTTGAAATATATATGTCAAACAAAAAAACTAAATTGAAAAAAAAAAATCCCTTCAACTTAGTGTTTCTGTCTGTCTGGTCAAGAGGCTGGACACTGGTACCTTCGCACGCTAAGGAAAATACTGTAAAATTAATAGGCCTACCACATTGACAGGCATTTTACATTGTAGTAAAGGAAATATTTTAATTTTGTCACAATTTGTATCATTAGACTAGAAAGAGTTAAAAAAAACAAAACACATTTATCAAGATATGCCATAACCATCAACAAATTCTTAAAAAAAAAAAAAAAATCCATGTACACATCTAGAGAGAGATAGTAAAATAAATACAACACACGGTTGCCATGGAAACACTGACGCACCTTGTGATCTCAACTTCACCGTAGGCTATTCAGTAAACGCCCCTGCTGTTTAAAACGTGTATCGCGATTCGTTTAACATTTCGACCGACTTGAATTGTCACACATTTGTATCGATTTTAAACTAGTTGCGAGTGAATCGATAGATCCCTAATTCGAATTATTAAGAATTTCACTCTATTAATTTTTGAGAGATGTTTCGTATTTTACCAGTTTTCATAATGTAGAGAGTGTGTTCATTTATATGATAAATAGCTTATAATAAATCAGAAACTAAAATGAGGAAAAATAAACCATGACATTCTCTTGATTTGGGATAGGGGGAAATTGCACTAATTCTGATGAAATGTAAAAATAATTTCCGCAAAGGACAACAATCGTTGAGATTATGATCTTGGGCGAGGTAATCGTTATTATCAGTTATCGTTGATCGTAATTATCGTATCGTAATTATCCTTATTATCTATCAGTTTAACCATTATGCAGCATGGTGAACATGTGAACAGTTTTCATTGACTAAAACTTGACTAAAGCAAAAACAGGACAATGTTAACTAAATTAAAAAAATGAAAAGTACATAAAGCAAAAATGAAAAAAAAAAATAGCTGACAAAATGAACACTATTCTCACCTGTGTTGGCCATGTATTCAGGAGCCTGGGCAGTTAGATTGTGCAGTGCTTTCGTGGCCAGCTCTCGGATCACCCTAATAAATGCAAATACAGCTTTAGTTAAAATTAGAAAACCAAAAAATCTAAATGAAATAGTACAATTACTTACCCATCCCAGTGATTGATTTTCATAGCCACCAAGTGGTCAATTAAGGGTTTGGTGTATTCCTCAAAACCAGCGATGTAGACACTGAAAAAAAAAAATAGAGATTTAGTTTTACACAGCCTCAAGAGGAGGATTCTGCTACAGCCACATGTAAATGACAAGGATTATGATTAGTTCATATGCATGTAGGCATTATATGCTAGGGAATTTGGAGGCTCAAATTAGCATGTGTTGAGAAATCAACCTGACCAAAAGGTCACGACGAACCCTTGATTCCCTCTCTAACTGATAAAATGTATGTTTAAGGAAGAATCATAGCTTATATGCATTTATATATGAGTGTGTGTGTGTGTGCAACGACAGCTACTCCACAAAACGAATTTGTCAATCCATCTTGATGAATGAAAGTATGTAGAACAAACAGGTGTGTTGAGGTCAGTTTTACTCGCATGTGACATTGGAATGTTTTGAAAAGTTGCCTTGTGTAAGGCAATCGAACCAAGAAAATAAGTCCCAAAACAAAAGATCTCTACAGTAAGTCTGAAAATACCTTAAGCATGCCTATTGTTCTGATGTCAACAGTTTCTGAACACCCTAGTTTTACTGTTTTAAAGCATATGTTTACTAAAAAGGTTTGTCCAGACTGCTAGGGGACCACCAAAAATCTGTTTTCAATGATATGTTGCCTTTAAAGGGGTGATGAACTGAGAAATCAAATTTTCCTTGAGCTTTTGACATCTAAGAGGTCATCATATTATAAGAATATCCTGTAAGTTTCAGAACTGAAAACATCCTTGTTAGTCCAATAAAAGCTTTTATTGACACCAGGCTCAGCAAACGACTCGTTTTTCAGTGGGGAACTATGACGTCAAAGAAGATAAAACACCACGCCCGCAGAAGATCAATGCTTACTTCAACACGGCCGGTTTAGCCCCGCCCACTGATTCTTGCATTACGTGCATAGCTAAATAACATAGGCCTACCTCATGATGACAAACCAAATCGAGAGGGAAAAACTCATTATAATATGCAAAACTGTTATCCACTCACAGCAGTGGATGTTTACTTCCACGTTTTCAGTGCGAGACGGCCATAAAAACCGAGCGTTTTTGAGTTGGGCTCAAATCTAGGGTAGAAAATAGACTATTACTTTAAATTTTGATGTTTTTTTTAAGGCTACACTGTGTGATTTTTACCCCCATCTAGTGGTGAAAAGGTATATGACCATCCAGTGAATATCATTTCTTTTCCTCTCAATTCCGATTTCGTTTTAACTCCTACGGTGGCCAATGTAGTCCAAGATTAACATGGCTTCCAGTTCGACCTCGTCCATGAGTGTTAACTCAAACGTAAACGCGAAAGGCGAAGCTTGAATTAACGGGTATGTCCCTCTTTGGCTAATGTACTTTCAAGATGGAGGACCAACATGGCGACCGACATCAGAACCCCTTACCCGTATGTATTTTCAATAGGCTCTATGCACAGCTCCACTACTTCCTGAACTTCAGCCAGCTCCTTGTTTCCTGTCTGGCATTATTGGACACATTGATTAATTCAGGTGTGTTTGATTATTGTTGCCGTGACTACTGAGGTCAAGCACACCTGAATTAATCAAATTGTCCAATAATGGTATACAGGAAACAAGGAGCTGGCTGAAGTTCAGGAAGTAGTGCAGTTGTGCATAGAGCCTATGGCATATTATACACTCATGAGAATACTTTATTACTTGAACGAAGAACATATACATTAATGAGCACATATATTTTTGAAAGAACTAAGTGTTTTTAGCTAAGAATAAACTAAAAGAGTTACACAGTGTAGCTTCAATGTAAAAACCAAGCGAACGTCATAAGTTGACCTCACAACAATATAATGTTTTTTTTTTTTAAAAAGCCAGTTCATGACCCCTTAGGGTGTGTTTACACTTATACTTTGGTTATCTTGCTTCCTTTGGTCCAGACCAAAAATAGAAAATACATTTAGTTATGGTTCGCTTTGCGTTCTCACAGTCATTTTTAACACAGAAACTTCAGATAGAAAGCAAAAAAAGGCTTTTATGATGAATATTTTGCGACAGAACTTGTCAAACATTGGAAACAACGCTGTGTTCTGCGCTAAATGTGCTTGTTGTGTTTGCATAGCAAAAATATGATGGTTTTGATGGAGCTGGCAACTTGTGAAGAGCTTATAAAATGTGTAAAGGAGCCAAAACAGCAGCAGGAATCCCTCCATCACACACAAACGAAGACACATAGCGAGGACACGTAGTTCTGATGCCTGTACCCAACTGTGATGGCCAACATCGCGACGACGACGAGAAAAAACAGCTATGCTTGAGAATTCTGTCCTTTTTAGGGTTCATGTCTTCATGCCCTGTTTTTGTTGCGTTCATATTTCAGTGGCACTGCAACAGAGCTCATTGGAAAGTGGAATGAGACCCATCTTTTCAGCGGTAACACTCGAGTACGGCTCTTTGCTCCCTGAGGCTAGCATTTTTCACATTACTTTATCACTACATTGAGATGACACAGTCAAATGGTGGCATTTTTCAGAAGGGTGGGACACAAGAAAGGGACAAGACAGACACGACAGCCTAACCAATGCTTCGCTCATAGATACATTCAAAACATTGCGTGATTGCGCTTTGATTGTTCAGAGAAATGGGGTGTATTATTAATCTCCCTGAGGCATGTACACTGAGGAACAATAGAGCTCAATTAAGCACACCAAAAGAGCTCTTAGTCACACATTGTCACCTCCTTACTCCTTACCTAATAGTCAAGTAGCAGTTATTCACGTTACCGACCGTGAAGTAGTCCGCCGCTGTGACAATGTCTATGCCATGGGGGAAAGTGCCCTGTGGAGACAGGATCAAGATTAGACACACAGACTTCACAGTTGCACTACAAACCAATGCAGGTGTTAATAAAGGACGTGAACAGTCTTAACGTAAGTGTATTTTCTTTTCGTCGTACCTGTCTGCCCACATTCTCTTGGAAAGCAGCCTAAAAGAAAAGGAAGCAAACATTTTATGTCTTATTGTACGCAAAACTGTGAATTTTGTTTCCCTGTTACAATACATTCCCCTATCCAGATGTTACATTAAGCAAGTATTTTGGGGCATTTACCAAACTCATTCTCAAAAACTCTCATGCTTTTTATGCTAATGTGCATATTAGAATATTGAATATCCCCCTTTATGTTCATCTCTAATCTGTATTAGCTTTTTCTAGTGTGGAATTGGTTTCGAAGGAGATTGCAAAAGAATTTCAGCATAAACTCACGGATGCGGCCTTTCTGCAGGTGATGTTCCTGTCAAACACAGTTGCGATGACCAGAGCACTGTAAAGGCAGAAACAAATGAAAGATCATCAGCTATCTTATCTTATCTTATCTTATCTTATCTTATCTATCTATCTATCTATCTATCTATCTATCTATCTATCTATCTATCTATCTATCTATCTATCTATCTATCTATCTTATATTATCCATCCTTCCAGCCTTCCAGCCTTCCATCCATCTATCTATCTATCTATCTATCTATCTATCTATCTATCTATCTATCTATCTATCTATCTATCTATCTATCTATCTATCTATCTATCTATCTATCTATCTATCTATCTATCTATCCATCCATCCATCCATCCATCCATCCATCCATCCATCCATCCATCCATCCATCCATCCATCCATCCATCCATCCATCCATCCATCCATCTATTATATTATCCATCCATCCATCCATCCATCCATCCATCCATCCATCCATCCATCCATCCATCTCTTATATTATCTATCTCTTATATTATCTCTCTGGGCCAGTTGTTCAAAGGTAAGGTGATCGGATTTTGGTTATCGGATTGGATCAAATCTTGAAAATGGGTTGTTCAAAAGGGAAAGAAGGAATCTGAGATCAGATTAGATCAAGGAATCCAATCCTAGTTTTAATCTGGATCAAACCTTCAGTTTGTGTTGTTCAAAACTTGTCAGTGGAACTTGGATAACTTTGATCCAAAAAAAAAAAACAGGATTATTCTGATCCCAACAGGGGGTAGGATTTCAAGGGGGATTTCAGGAAGAAAATGTAGTAAAACTTTAAAATTGGTCAAATAATACATTTGTGTAATTTAGTGTATATACTTTTATTTATATTTTGCACTTGACTTGTGAAACCGTTGTAACAGTGATAAAGTAGACATAGGCTAACAATTAAGCTATTCAGTATAGTAAAGTAAAAATTATCTTGTCCCCATTTGTGTTTTGTCTCAAAATAAGAAACACTTACAGTGACCCCATGCTCTTCTACCTGTTCTTTTCATAGCTGGTAGCCCACATTGTGATATGTTGTCCCATTTAGAGGACTGGTAATCCAGATTTGGTAATCTTGAAAACTGTGTATCTGGATCAGGGTGATCCAGTCCAATGTTGCTTTAAAAAACCGGCATAAAAGTAAGACGGATTACTTGATCCTGGATAGGAAAAAATGGGATTTCCAAATCCAGATCATTTTGATCCAGATTAAATGTTTTGAACAACTGACCCTCTTATATTATCTATCTATCTATCTATCTATCTATCTATCTATCTATCTATCTATCTATCTATCTATCTATCTATCTATCTATCTATCTATCTATCTATCTATCTATCTATCTATCTATCTATCTATCTATCTATCTATCCATCCATCCATCCATCCATCCATCCATCCATCCATCCATCCATCCATCCATCCATCTCTTATATTATCTATCTATCTATCTATCTATCTATCTATCTATCTATCTATCTATCTATCTATCTATCTATCTATCTATCTATCTATCTATCTATCTATCTATCTATCTATCTATCTATCTAAACTAGGACAACTGTTTTTATGCATCATGCATCCTATCTCTTGATTTTGTTAGTTTGGCAGCCCGAGGTGATGCACATTTACCGCATTCACTCAAACATGTACAGCTCTAAACCTTCATATCTTTCACCCCAAGTGATGAGGAATATTATTAAAAAAAACAAGTGTGTAGTTCTCATCTCAAAACTCATCTATCATCTCAGTGCCCCCATAAACCTGTTGTACTCTTTTCCCTTTATTCCACCACTCCTCCTCCTCCTCCTCAATCGAGCTGTGTGAACGTGCCCGCAAGGTATTCCCACCGTCACTCACAGCCTGGGAGAATGAAGTACACAAACATACCCAGTACACACGCACAAGCCTACGGGCTTAACATGGCCGCGCTGGTTTCGATGAACAACTGATAGTGGCCTGGAGCAGCATAAAATGGACAGGGACTGAACATGCATGCAGAGCTAGACGAGTCACTGTTACCGTTTAATAATAACGCCTTACGGAAACCATTGAAAACTTCTTCTTGAGCATTGTGCAGTGTAGTCGACTTTAAGAGATAGTTATTCCTTGCTTTCTTCCAAAAAACACAATAGGAAGAAGAATTGTACTGATCACACTACAAAAATGCAATTAAACTCAATGGAGACTGATGCTTTTAAGATTCAAACAGGACTTAAGAGTATCAACTTTTGCTATATTTCAAATATTTCGAAGTCATACAGTACGTTTGTGTGAAGAACAAACCAGAGCGACCAGTACAACTTCTTCTGATTTCACCTTTTGTTCCCCTGAAGAAAGTCATATATATTTGGAACAAGATTTAGTTTGAGTAAATAAAGATAGACATTATATCTGAGTCAACATTTCGGTAATGCTTCCTTTTACAGTACAGTACTTACAGTGTACTTACCTATAAAGTACTGGCTAATATAAGGTAAGTACATGGAACAGGGGTAGGTTTAGGGGTAGGTTCAGGGTTAGTACTAGTTATTACCCAGTAATTGTAGTTACTAAAATAAGTGCATAGTATTTACATGGGTAACTGGACTGTAAAAGGAAGCGTTACCAACATTTCCTATAAATGAACTGTCCCAAAAATGAAAGTGTACATGCAGTGAAAAACTGAGGAGACCATAGATGATTTATTATTCTTAAGAATCGTTTTTTTGTTTGTTTTTTTTTTTTAAACTTTTGTATATATACACTACTGTTCAAAAGTTTGTATTAAGTTTTTTTAAACAATTTTAACTTGTTTAAAAAAAAGAAAGAAATTGATTCACTTTTTTTAAAGTAAAAAAAGAAACACAGCGTAACATTGTGAAATATTATTACAAATAAAAATTACAGTTTTTTAATTTAAAATATTTTAAAAATGTAATTAATTCCGGTGGTTAAAGCTGGATTTTCAGCATTATTACTCCAGTCTTCTGTGTCACATGATCCTTCTAAAATCATTCTAATATGATAATTTGATGCTCAAGAAACATTTATTATCATCAATGAAGAAAACAATTTGATCATATTTTTGTGAAAACTGTGATTTTTTTTTTTACTACTCTTTGCAAGTTTAAAAGATCAGCATTTATTTATAACAATGTAAACATCTTTACTGTCACTTTTAATAAATTGAATGCATCCTTGCTAAATAACAGAAATAATTTTTTTTAGAAAAATCTTTTTTTTTTTTAAATCAGACCCCAAACTTTTGTATGGTAATGAATATAAAAAAGAATTGAGGACAATAGCATAGTTTCATGCAATGACACAGTTTCTGAAAGCGTCATTAAGCACATAGAAACAGCCTATGACTGGTGATGAAATTAGAACAGGACTCGACAGGCCTTCAGACTGGGTGCCAAATGGTGACCGAAACCCACGACAACAGACGAAACCTGGCAGCACCGTGGGGGTAGGGAGGAGGGAAGTTGCGGGGAGGGCCAACAAACCGAAGGAGCGATGAAAAAGCACAGTCAGTTACATGCAGGCCCGCACTTGTCCTAAACAGTGAGAGGGGGAGTAGCAGAGCATCTTTCAGCTGTCATTCTCGTAATATCATTATGTTTATACGGTGACTGAAAGGCTTACTGTTGAACCTTGGGAGGGAAAAAAAAATGCTTTCTGCTGATGAAACTGTTTCGCTGAGCTGATTCACCACTACATCACCACACAAACCGAACATGGCAGAATTGCTAGAAGAATTAAAGAATACAGTTACACAGCAAAACCCCTAACCATAAGCCTGAGTAATAATAGCAAGCACCACAGTTAAAGCAAATACACAATGTCCTTGTGGGACACCGCAGAAAAAAAACCTTAGCTGTCTGAAAAATATCGCTGAAATAATAATACTCATTGTTAGAGCTGTCATGATACCGAATTTAAATTCAATACCCAAAAATGGCGAATTATTAGGATGAGAATCCATAACCGCATTATTACAGTTTTAGGGCCGGTTCACATATCGCGTCTATTGCGCAATCAAGTTCGTTATTTCAAATGTAGGCGCGCGGTATGCACGCTCATAATGGAAGTGACGCGGTGCGACATGCTCGTTTTTTCCAAGTGCCTACGCACCACGTCGAGATGAACACATCCCAACTTTTCAGAATGCCGCAATCGCGCCATAAGCGCACAGTGGGTCATGTGACAAGAACCAACCAGAGCGCAACCGCCCTAGCACTTTGGAAAAAGAAGAATGCGGCACACCCAGCGTTTTCTACGCGTTTTCAGATGCTATATGTGAATCCGGCCTAATACGGTGGCAACAATTAATCGATAAAATCGATAATAATCAATAATCATCGACAACGAATGTCATTATCGATTAGTTAATGGACAATGCCAGCCGCGTCAAATTACCGCATTTCTATGGACAAAATGCATCTAAAAATAGCTGAGGAAAAGTAGTTAGCAGTTGCAGGATAGGTGAGCGATCCAAGCCGCCCCAAAACATGAGAATTCATCATTTTAAGCATCAAGCTAATGCAAAAGCTTGATGTTTAACATGGTTTATCCTGTCAGGCGCTTTGCTGTTTAATGTGTGAGAAGATTCCTCAGTGCAAAACTTGCATTTTACTGTTAAATCCTTATCTGTAAATGTTACAAATTCACGCAAGTACTTCAATGTTGCAAGGCAGCAGTCTGTGCCAAACTTGGATGAGCGCGGGCAAATTAGAGGAGACTATTAATATACAGTGCGAAAATATTAATTTTGCTGAAATATCTGTTGTTGAACGTTAAATTTAGGTTTACAAGTCCACATGTAATTCAAGTATTTTATGAGAGTAACTGTAAAGGAATAACAGCGTGCAAATGAAAGACTTTTATAGTAATAATCGACCAACTAATCGATTATCAAAATATTCATTAGTTGCAGCCCTGTATAGTGCTATAATGAAATCATAAAGGTTGTGATTACATTAAATAAATATATGTGCTGCAAGTTTCCGAGTAAAGTGTGGTGCTTTAATTATACAGTATATACACGTGTAGGTTGCGTGTTTCTTCCAGCGTCTTAAGAGTGTCTCAACTCACAGTACTCATCACCACACAAACTCAGTCTCTGTTTGTTTGGTGTTCCAATAGCATGCATTGGGAACACATATAAAGTGTGCTTTGTGTTTCATATTATCAAAGTGTTGCACTGTTATTTTTATTACCACAAATGTATTTTTTTTGATTACTTAATCGCCACTCAATTTGATTATTCGATTACCGGAGTTGTTAGCGACAGCCCTAAGGGTGTGTTCGCACTTGTAGTTCGGTTCTCTTGGTTCTTTTGGTCCAAACCAAAATATGAAACATTTAGTATTGGTTGCTTATATGTCATTTAACACCGAACCTAAAGATAGAAAACAAAAACCATAAACATGAGGTCACAATCTTATTTTGTTTTTCTAAGAAAGATCTGAACTTGGTCCAAACACCAATGACATTTCATGGTTGCTACAGTAAAATATGGAAGAATAACACAAACTAATTTTCTTTTATACGTCAACCACATGGAATCTGCAGATTTCCAAAGAATCAACTACAGTAGGTCTACACAGCCTCCACCCCTTGTTTGTGCTTGTTCAGTATTTAAGCTTTATATAATTTGATAATACTTTCAGCTACCAATAACAGCACAGTACTCGAAACTTTGGTTAACACGTTTTAGTTTCAGATTCCCTGAAAATCAGTGTAAAACAATCTCATCAGTCATGTGTTTCAAAACATTACTACATTTTTGAAGAATCTTTAATCAGGCGTGCAACTATTGTAGTTCATTTTAGAGCTTTGGCAGAAGTGAAGACTGTCAAGTAATTATTTTGGTTTCATTATCACAAAACAACCATATGACTTCAGACTTTTTGTTGTTGTTCTTTTTGGAGCTTAAATTGTAAAAATAAAGAAATAAATTTTTACTTTTTTTGGAACTTCTTTCGTTTTAGATTTTTGACAAATCAAAGGGAGTGGTTATAATTGGTTAAAAGTTCTCATTTCAGGTTTGCATTCCTGCATTTGTATTCCTGTAATTTTCTGTCTAAATGATCAACTTTGTTTGATCAACAAAGTTTGTCATCTTCTGTTAGGTTCATCCAGGGTTCATACGCATTTTTTTCCCTGTGCAATTTCATCACTTATCCATGAGTTTTGAGGCAAATTTTTATGTTCTAAAGTTACATTATAAAGTCTATGTACAATACGTAAAATACGATTAACAATCCATGTTAAAATGTTTCATAGCATAACTTAACTAAAATTAATGACTATTAATGCTATTTGTTTAAATAAAAAGTACACGCTGAGAGACTGTCAGACGTTCCTCCACGCAAAGAACATAACGTCAAGATTTAAAATAAATGATCAATTAAACTAAACAAATAGATATAGATAATATATAGTAATAATAATAGCAAATACATACAACAGAATAAAGAAACAAATGAAAGTTGTATTCAGATAGAGAAATAATACATTGAATAAACTAAATTAAAAAGGTGAATCCTTAAAATTAAAAAGTTACAAATGTTATTTAGTCAAGAGCAGAGTGAATTACTTTGTCTTTTGTTTGATTAACTTCAATGACACGGACAGCAGAATGATTATTAAGCTGTTTTTACTTTAAGATTGAATGAATGCATGAATACTAGTTAAGTTAATAAGTTAATAGCTAAACTTAAAGTCCTGGGTATCAACACCTCCATGTGCAACTGGATTTTGGACTTCTTGACCAACAGACCACAAAATGTTTGATCCAGCTCCATCTGCTCCAAGTTCATCACACTTATTAAATTATTGTTTATTGCATTTTTTTTTAGTGTTGTGTTGGTGTTTTTTGTATGACAGTGTGCACACTTTCTATATATTAGTATTTACTTCAGCATGTGAAAAAAGCTACTTGTGATGAATTTTGACTCATCATGTGGACTTCTCTTTACCTCCCATATTATTATGGTGTTTGTCAGATTTAAGTAGCAGCATAGCCTTGCTAAAACACTTTCTTATTTCATAATTAGAGCTGAAAAAGCTAATTGTACACTACATTTCATTGTTGTTGCTCTTCAAACTGAGTACTTTAATGTTCTACCAGATGCATAGACAAACCGACTGAACTACTTCCTCAGTAGGGAGAGGTTTTGAGCTGTAAGAGGTGTATAAACTGGTTTTAAGGCAGTAAATAACTACAGCCAGGAGAACAGGTATGAGAGGAGGCTCTTATAATCCTTGTCCAGCGAGAAAAAAGTACGGGAAAAAAATGGATGCTTAAGACATAATTATATCAAACCGTAATTTTCTTTCAAATATAATTTGCTGTGACAGAATTTTCTGAAAATAATTACCAGGTAGTGAGGTGAATAAAATGCCCATTCATCATGAGACACAAATATCCCTCAGTATGTGTGCAGATCTGCCGCCTAGCCTAACTAATCAAAGTCCACAGCCTAACCACACACACAAAAAAACTATTTTCATTGGAGAGAAAGCGTAACCGTATTGTCAACAGAGCCACCCAAGTTGAGCTGTCATTTTCACCCGTCACTGACATCAGATCAGCTCTCACCACAGTTGGTTGTGGTGGTGCAAATAGCTTTCATACTGGAGAACATCCAAAAACACCTTCACAGAGATCTAAGAAAGGTCACGCCAAATGCTCGCATAAATAGTGAGCGAGTTTGCTAAAAAATTATTTTTCATATATTCATATTTAACAAGAATTATTCTAGATCTGATCCATATGCCTGCTAGGCAGGACATCTATTGAGTTGGATTATTTAAAAGAATAAATAACATAGCAAAGTTAGCTCTGTGAATTAAGAGCCAAGAGTAATATATTAAATAGATTTTTTTTTCAGGATGAAATGTAGGTCTGTTGCACACGTGGAATGGGATGAGATATTAACCAAAGTTTGATACTTAAGGTTGGTAACTGCATAACGTCTCAGTCAGTGGTGGTGTTGGGATCTTACCTGGCAATCTGGTTGACATAAGGCTTTAATTCGCTTGGCTCATAGGCACGGGCGAAAGCCCAGCACACATAGCAGGCTGCGTCACGTACATTTGATCCCAAACTGCATGCTCCCCTTTTTTCGTCATATATCAGAGCTTTTAGAACCAGAGGCACCACTGTAGGATTCAGAGACAAAACATTAATATGCTAAAATCATTAGTTTTGCAATCCAACATATTTACATACATTTACATATACAGCAGTAGTCTATATTATATGCATATACATATATATATATATATATATATATATATGTTTGACATACAATGTGTATATATATATATATATAAGTGTGTGTGTGTGTGTATATACATTGTCATATAGATATACACACACATACACATACATATATACATTGCGTGTCAAACATACATACACACACAATTACATATAATTGTAATAGTATGCAATAGTCTTCAGTGTCACATGACCCTACAGAAATTATTCTAATATGTTACTCAATAAACATTTATCATTATTATCAATGTTGAAAACAGTTTACGGCTAATTTTTGAGAAAACTGATAATTTTAGCATTGCAGCATTGTATGTGTATATACATTGTCATATATATATATACATATATATATATATATATATATATATATATATATATATATATATATATATATATATATATGAAGAGTTCAGATGCAAAAGCCTCTAAATGCCATTTGAAATTTTCTTCTAAAATGACCATTTTTATCAAACTTGTATATTTAAGTTCAGTAATTTCACTTAAATGACAATTAATAGGTAATCTTCATTGCCATTTAAGTGAAATTACTGAACTTAAATATACAAGCTTGATAAAAATTATCATTTTAGAAGAAAATTTCAAATGGCACTTAGAGGCTTTTGCATCTGAACTCTTCATATATATATATATATATATATATATATATATATATATATATATATATATATATATATATATACAGTATATATATATATATATATACACACATTGTCATATATATATATATATATATATATATATATACAAACACACACACATATATAATAACACATAACACACACACATAAAAAATTATATAATAACATATATAATTTTTGTGAAAACTTTTCATTTTTTCACAGTTTCTTAGATAAATAGAAACATCAAAAAAGAAAAAAGAAACATTTTGTAGCATTATAAATGTCTTTACAGTAACTTTTGATTCATGCATTGCATAGTAGCTGAACAAAAGCATTACATTCTTAAAAATAATTTTACTGACAACAAACTTTTGAATTTTTTGTCAATAATTATATAACTAGAATATAACATTGATTAATATGTGTGTAGTGCATAAACATAGACAGACACACACCAATGAAGAATACAGTATTGATAGTTGACTTTTGGAAGGTCCCTTATTACAAGGAAATCTCTTCCTAAAACTTAGGTGGGGCCAGAATTTGAAGTATTAAGAGTATATGATTCATGCAATATGTGCAAAATAACGAAAAAAATATTTTTTATAAAACACAAAACTTTACCATTAAATTTATACAAACTGAGATCCAGCGTAAATAAACATTTTCATAATCATGCTGTAAAGACATCAGGTGCGGCACACATTTGGCTCCATGCAAATCTCACTGGTTGTCCTCGATATATCCACACCCCTCTGACAACATCCTCAAACCTGCTTCACACCTAACTCTACCACTCCTGGGTTAATTCAACCATTTAGGCAAACACAAGCCAAAAACAGTCTTGTCTGGCTTCTAGTCCATGTGGATGCTCACTAACAGTTGAGACAGGAGGAAAACTTGCAATGTATCGTGGCTTGGGGCTTGCCTATTATTTGGTACATTGATGCTGCCTCAGGGCTCTACTGCTTGGGCATAGACTCCACCCCACAGAGTCAACACCTCAGAAAGCAAAAGACTCATCAGACTCATCAGAAACGTGACAGAACACCTAAAGAGCAGACACCTGCGCTCAAGGACAATCATATCAGCCAAACTGATAAACTTCAGGAGGTCCATTGTGGACATAATCATTTGACGATACTTCCAACATCACGTGGAATCTGATAACAGGTAAGGCTGTAAAAGCAGCTAAATCACTAAGATTTTTAATGGCAACTGTTCTTATTGCTGTGTATGTATGTATTTCTAGCATTTGTTAAGGCTGATGTACCTCATAGCAGGTGTTTAAATATCTGACTACAGATGCACCTGTTAGACCAGTGTTTCCCAAACTTTTTTTCTGGGGACCCACATTTTAAAGTCGATAAATCCTTGTGACCCAATAAACATTAGGCCCATATAGTTCATATATCACGAAGAGAATTTATGCATTAACAAAATATGTATGACCATTTTTAAGGTCAGTTAAGCTTTCAGTTAACTATTTAAAAGAGATACAGATATTTGACAAAGCACTTTTTTTTATTAACCCGTTGTTGACAATAAGCGAAATGCAGAGGTGAAATGATAAAGGAAGAGTTGACAGGGCCTCTCATTGTTTTCATATTCTCATCATTGTACACAATTTATTATAATAATTATTATAGGCTTAAATTAAATCCTGACAGTGAGACTTTGTAACCATGCATGGCTCACTACCACTGTATAAAAAAATGCCTAAACAGGTAAAAAAAAAAAAAACTATACACACAATTAATATATTCCTCTACCCCCCTAATAAATCTAATGCAATATAAATTACTATAATATAGTATTCAATATAAATATTCCACATTTATCCCCAAACCATGGTGAATTATTACATTCATATTACATGGTAAATGTTTGTAAGGGTGGTGATTAGGGCATTTAGTCTTCTAACTTTGTTCATGTTTCTGCTATTTACCTCATAAGTAGTTTTGGGGAATGTAAAGGCTGTTTCATCCGATTTAAAACTAGTTAAAATCATTGAGGGATTTGTGGTTTGTAAGAGAGAGGATTGAGTGTCCGATTTAAACGCTTCTCACTATATGTCACAACGCTGTTTAATAATAGTGTCCGGGACCAGGAGTAAACGCGACTCCTTTAAGCTTTGCGTTCCGTTATCCACTGGGCCGTGCTTCCTAGTTCAAAGTAAACTAGTGAAACAGCTGAAACCAGCGCTATTTTGTTCTCTGTTTGTTGTTACTGACCGAGAAACTGCTTCAGGTGAACGAATCCGAATCGTTTCAGACCGTTATGCACGCGCGTTTGGCCAATTCATGGAAAGGAAATAATCAAAACCAAGGAATGATTAATATCGCTGGTTCAGTCGACAGAAATACAGGACACACATTAGAACTGCTGAAATATTCGGACTGTAAACGTTTCTCTCAGGTCAGTCGGAGCGCTCATGGTACACACACAGCGCGTATAGTCGTCCAGCTGCGCGCGCCACTGCGGCGACGCGCATATCTAATATATAACCAAATTTAGCCGCACCACCAGAAAATAGGAGGAGGGAGGTTGGGGTGCCCTCGGCCGTATGGAGATGATTGGCGGGCCGCACTTGGCCCGCGGACCGCCAATTGAATAGCCCTGGTCTAGAGAGTAGCTATAGCACACTGAAAAATAGTGCTCGACTTGGCGACCCATTCAAAATCTCCCGCGACCCACATGTGGGTCGGGACCCCGCCTTTGGGAATGACTGTGTTAGACCATATCTGGCAGAAAATTCTCTTTTGTATTTGCCATGTGGTTGTACACATATACCCAGTGTCTAAACGGTCGGGGGAAAAAAATTCAATTCTCGTGTTACGCTAATATCACAAGATTTCAGTGTACCCATAGAAGTGTGATTAAGAACCAGGAAACAACGCATAATACTGCAAAATCAAAGTTCACAATACAGAAACGTACTTTTATTTTGTGCCTTAAGGAGGGAGCGGCTTGATATGAAACATGGGAGTCAAAAACCTGAGCCACCACTTCTTGCGACAGCGTGTGACAAACAGGTTCCTTAAGGCGGAGTCATTTTCTGCATAACTTGCCCAGCAATCTCTTTCTTCAATATTCTGCTTCCCAATACAAACCTTCAGGCCTCAAAATCTTTGCACATTTACCAGACCATTAGGTATCATTGTAGGGAAGAATTGTAGGATCCAATTCTTTCAATCACGGAAGCAGTCCAATTGATCACTAATGTTATAACAGATGAAATCCATTCTAATTCCTCCCGTTGCTTCTCTACATTTACAGTGAGAGTGAGATAAACTTTAAATGTCTGGAGTTTGTTGCAAGTGAGGTCATGGGAAAAAGGTGTATGTGGTTTCCCACGCCATCAGCTTTTGATAAAGGGGAGCATGTTTCTACAGGCCTACACTGGCTTCACTAGTGCAGATAGAGAATGCCATGCTAACACGAAGGCCAGCGGACAATACAGAACTGCTACAAACTAGTCAAAAAGCTTAAGGGACTGCGAACATCCAAACTCCCTTTATTTAAACCTAAATTAGTGACCCAACAAACAGCAGATGCTCTGGTCTAGTATGTGGCAGAACTGTTAATGATTTTCTTTCTTTCTTCTGTTGCCAGATAAGGCTGACAAACCGCACAGTGTTGGATTGGAACAACAGCACAAGTATGGACATTCTCCAGGGGAGAAAACCCAAGAAACCCCATTACATTCCACGCCCTCCTGGTAAACCCTTCAAATATCAGTGCTTCCAATGCCCCTTCACCTGCAACATCAAGTCTCATCTCTTCAACCACATGAAGTACAACCTTTGCAAGAACTCCATCTCTCTGGTATCTCAGCGCATGGAACAGACAGGAAAAACAACCAGAGCTTCCCAGAGTAATCTTCCTTTCAACCACAACAGCAAAGAGCCAACCCTGGAAGCTGAAGCCAGCAAACCAATAGAAAGGGTCAGTGACAAGGTTGAACAAGAGGAGATGGTTCAAGAAACAAGACAAAAGCCTGAATGTCCCATCAAGGAGGTCAGCAAGCAAGTCCCAGAGGCAGTTTGTGAGATTCGGGAAAAAAGTGCAGACACAGACATTGCGCAGAACAAATTATCTTCGGCTTTCACACCAGTTGCACGAACAGGTGAAAGTGAAACTCCGTCTCCTCGCAGAGACGATCAAACATCTTCATCCATTCCTCAGTTCTACAATCAAATGGCACCTTGGGTCCCACCAGCCTCCACAGCACCTCTTCTTCCTCTAATACAAGACTATTCTTCATACATAGTACCTGAGAGGCCCTTGCACTCCCTCTACACGCCTTACCCACACAACCAAGCAAACACCTCTGCCTACCAACTCACACCCCGGGAGACCCAGAGACCTCTGATGCCATCACCTTTGGTCCCGCCTAGTCCTTCTCTTCTCCACCCTTATCACTATAGATATGCTCATTCGATTATACCCAGTCCACCTCTACCCTACAGCGTCTACCAACACCCTGAACTATCCATGTCCTTACAGAGAACTAGGTATCTTCCTCTGGATGTATACGGCAACAGATTTTATCCTCGAGAGTACGGAGGACACCTGATCCCCATATCTCATCAGGACTCTTACAGCAGACTTCCTGAGGACAGGGCTGTCCAAGAGCACAGTCCAGGAGACAAAGGTACTCGCCAGAGTCCTTTAGCAGGATGTGCCGCCTCTGGGTCGCCAGATAGGCCCAGTACTGCAGATGTCATCCAGCGCATCCCTGTTACAATTAGGCTGGCTTCCCATGGGGAGTCACTCCCTGTCAGTCAATCACAGTATGTCTTACAAGGGGCAACCGACAACTTAACCAAGAAATCATATGGACAACACCAAGAGATGTTACAAAAGAGAGAGGGGTAGGTAAACTATGTGTGAAATAAAGGCTGTATGAAGGTCAAATAAAGCAAGTTAAAGATTTCCCCAATCTTAACATTTGTATCTTGTTTTCTCTTTCTAGCAATGACCCACAAACCACAGATTCTGCAAGAGGCAGTGAGATTTCATCAGAAAAGGAAGAGGACAAAGAAAATGAGGAGGAGCCAGGTCCTCTAAACCTTTCAAAGAGGGACCAGGCCGTATCCAGTCACATGACACACCACTACTCTGACCAAGAGCTCCATTATGATTCAGAAAGTAGTCAAGAGGCACCGCTCAACCTTTGCCTCAGGGGACAGTCCAACAACCAAGCCGTGCCCAACACCACAGGCTCTGAAACTCCAGAAAGACAAACCATCAAAAACGTTGAGGAATCCACAATTGCTTCACCCAGAAAACAAGACCTAGACCCATGTGACCAGAGGCACTCGGCAGCCTTTGCTCTGTGTCAACTAGCTAGCTCAAGGGACATTATCAAGGACTCCTCTATTGATCAACAAGAAATGGCCGAGGACCAGAACAGCAATCAACTTCCTCCCCCAGACAATTGCCCAGTAAAAGACACTCCAGACATACCGAAACAGAACACACGGGTCCTGGGACAAAAACGGGCAAACAACAGACCTCTGAGGCACAATACCAAAAGAGCAAGAGTAAAAGAACCGTCCCGGACTCAAAGAAAGAGGTCGCAAAACTGTTGAGGCAGAGATTTCAAAGAATGGACTGCTGCAATTCAAATATTTTATAGAAAGGAGTTCCAGTGAAAAGATCAATACTCAAGAGACATTACAGGACAACATCTTTCAGCCATCATGGGCTCAATTAAAAGACTATGCATAGTTGGTAAATTGAATCCAATGTAAGTTGCTTTGGATAAAAGCATCTGGCTAATGCATGCAAATGTAGATACTTCCAAAATACAACATGACGCACTAATTTGGAAAAAGAAGGCATCCCAGATTGTATACTGAAAATCTTACGCTGTTTGACAGACTTACAAAAGTATGTATCAATTCATTAAAGGGAGCTGGGTGGTGGCATTTCTTTCTTTTTTTA
This sequence comes from Cyprinella venusta, assembly GCA_038021265.1. NCBI lineage: Eukaryota > Metazoa > Chordata > Actinopteri > Cypriniformes > Leuciscidae > Cyprinella > Cyprinella venusta. The sequence goes on from CM075863.1 coordinate 45,162,429, forward strand.
ATAAAGAAGCTTGTCAAACTTGAAGTATTTGAATAAGGTGTTTGCATAACGTGAAGTATGTTTGCTTATTAATGTTTTGTTCCGAGTACGGTCAAGGGGAGCTACAATGTATACATAAAGGAGATTAGAGCAATTATTGATGTCAGTGGGTAAACGTAAAACCAATAGTTTTTAAATTTAATACAATAGAGAATAAAAAAAGAATGAAAACCAACCATCTGAAAGACGCGAAGGAAGCAGGAGTCCTCTCCGGCCTAGCTCTGCAAGAGCCAGGCAGCCACCGTGCCATGCATTATGTGTTTCCTGGAAACTGCAGTATGAAGAAAAAATACCTTACTAAGTATTTGATCTCAGTATCTCAGCCTAATGTTGCATCATGCCACACCTGAAACACTCCAAAACAGATTCAACCACTTCATCTGCGAGCTCTTTAGGCAGTCTACCAGTCACCCTTCCAATCCTGAAGGTGGTTAAAAAGAGAAAGACCAGTTAAAAAAGAAATAATTTTAGTACTAGAGATTATAACAGAGAAATGTGGCGCTAAAATATGGCACTGTCAGACAAAATCAAACAAAGTTGACTGTTCTCACCCCTTTGCAGAAGACCATCGCACTATTGTCTCTTTGTCTTTCAGTCCCACCAACAGTTGTTCTGCAACAATGAATAAGAAAATGATCAGCAACAAGATAGCATTTAAACATTTAGCAAACAAAAGGAAATGTGCCTGAATACTTACCAATGACATTCTCTACCTCCTCAGGTATGTCATAGTCTTCCTCCTGACTGACAGACTCTAGATCAGGTTTTGTTTCCTCAACACTTCCAATGACAGAAGACATGGCTAGGTTGACTGCGAGTGATCGACTTCCTCTCTGGTATCTGGATGCAGTCATACACAATGCTTACAAACAAGCTGACACTTTTGAGCATTCCTCATTTCATTTTTACGTTCTTGTTTTGTCAGTCACTCCTCCATTACCTCCATTTGGCCAACCGTGGTTTTAGACAGGTCAAGCCAAGTCTCTGGACGACTTTTACTCCCAGCTTACGCAACGTGGCTTGGTTACTTTCAGCTATTCTCTTCTGGTTCAGGCACTGAAGGACTGTGGGGGCTGTGAACGAAGGGTCAGGTAAAGATTAGCAAAAATGTATCTTTGTTTGTATGTTTTGGCTTTATAGAGACCAAAGAAAGACCAAGCAAACATATACACACACCATACTGCAGGAAGTCATCACGTTTCCCATGCTTGAAGAGCTGGGCCTGGTGAGAAATCATTACTTGATTAGGATGGATGCAGTTTTTGCTTAAAGGAGAACTCCGGCGAACAATAAACCTTTGTTCTAATAAAACATCGGAACCTCGTCAATCGTTCCCTGAGGATTGTTTTCATGATAATCGAATGTAAAGAGTTTTATCTCTAAAAACTGTTTAGCGTATAATGCTAGTACTGGGGGCACTGACCAACTTAAACGAAATCGCTAGTTTATACCACTAACAAGGCTCAAAATAGCCCCGCATTAACGCAGTAACATAACAAGGCTCCATACATGCAAAACGAAGCATTGACAACTTTGTAAGTGTACAGACCGTTTAATAAGAACATAAGTTATGAAGACCGTTTACTTCGTGTATACATTCAGAAGCCATCTTAGGAAATAGTCTCGATAAGTCGATCCCCGAACGTCGTGATGAGTGAGCTGAACTGTATGAAGTTCAACGAACTTCTGAACTGTATGAACGACGTTCGGGGATCGACTTATCGAGACTATTTCCTAAGATGGCTTCTGAATGTCTACACGAAGTAAACAGTCTTTATAACTTATGTTCTTAATAAACGGTCTGTACACTTACAAAGTTGTCAATGCTTCGTTTTGCATGTATGGAGCCTTGTTATGTTACTGCGTTAATGCGGGGCTATTTTGAGCCTTGTTAGTGGTATAAACTAGCGATTTCATTTTAGTTGGTCAATGCCCCCAGTGCTAGCATTATACGCTAAACAGTTTTTAGAGATAAAACTCTTTACATTCGATTATCATGAAAACAATCCTCAGAGAAAGATTAACGAGGTACCGATGTTTTATTAGACCAAAGGTTCATTGTTCCCCGGAGTTCTCCTTTAAGTCCTGCTGTACACATAGGTATGGTTGGGAAATAACGAACGACTCATTAAAACTCTTTGAGCAGTAATTTACCTATATATCATTAGACTGATGTGGAGTCAAATTTATTAAAATTACCTAAACCAATTTGCAACGCGTCTTAAAAAATGCTGAAAACAGTTACGCTTAATGCCAGCAGCAGTACCTTGTAATTATCAAGGGTGCACTGCACATGCTCCAGCTCCCTGCCTTGTAGCACTTACAGCATATGCAAATCATTGATGGCAGTTTTAGTACCTCAGGCATTCCCAACACACAGAGCCAGTTTTGAGCACCTCAGGCGATAGAGACATGCTTGTGTGTTACTAGAGGATTAGTAGACTGGTAGGTTTGGAGTTAGAATAAGTTGACATGCAAAGTTACTTATATTCAGTATAATATCTCTTGGGGATCATCACAATAAAGAGGAGATGGTTAAAGATGAAATAGAATTAATAATGCACAAGTGTGTGAGTGTGTGTGTACAGACCAACTATAACTCCAACCGTGGATTTTATGTTTACCCACCCATATTTAAACATACAATTGTCGCATTTATTATTAATTAATTTAACAAAAGATACATATTTTATTGCTTGAAATCTCAGAGGGTTTTATGTGAATCAGCGTGGATTGTGTTTGCCAAGCATTTGCATGTTCGACATCTTGAAAAGAAAGGGTGGAAGTGGTGGATGTTAACAGCCCTACATGCGAGATAAACAATGGATTGGAGGCTCACCAGGGACTGCAAAGCTCCATCAAGGGCCACAGTTCCCTCCATGGTCATTTCACTGGTCTGAGATATGGTGGTCAGACACCAGTCCAGAAAATCACCCAAACGCTTCTGCTTCACATCTGGTCGGGTCACAAACCTGTGCAGATAATACAAATCTTTCAAGCAAAGAGATCATCTACAAGTGTTTAAACAGTGCCCTCTATTGTTCAGCGAGTAAAGCTGGCAATATTTTGCATTAAACATCCACTTTTGGATATTATAAGAGAATCGGAAATCATTTTTAAAACCCCTTATTTTATTACACTTTTTTTTTAATTAAACCAACCTAAAAAATAAAATAAAGTATTTGATGAAGCATATTTTCCACACTTCTTTTCACTAAATGAATGATAACAAGTATGATATTTAATCACTTTCATTCATTTGCACCAATACATTATTAGACGAAAGTACTAAACAGCAACATATACATGTTTATATATAGTGTGCTAAAACATTTTAATACGTGGAGACTTATAAGTTATGGCGCAAATGAATCACTCAATCAGTGTTTGATTAATCATGATTAATCGCATCTAAAATAAAAGTTTGTGTTTACATAATATATGTGGGTGCACTGTGTATAATTATTTTATATATATATATATAAATACACACCTGCATGTATATATAAGAAAAAAATATTATTTATATATAAAATAATTATATTTATATATAATATAAATCTTAATACAGTATATATATACATGAAAATATTTCTTAAATATATACAAGCATGTGTGTGTATTTATATATATAAAATAATTATACACAGTGCACCCACAAATATTATGTAAACACAAACTTTTATTTTGGATGCGATTAATCATGATTAATCGTTTGACAGCCCTAGTCTGGAATAAAGTAATTGAAATTAACCGTGTGGAATGAACTTACCAGCTCAAAGGCTGAGTACTAAAGTGTAAATGAGAGTAAGGCTGAATCCCAATTCACCCCTTGGCCCTACCCTCCGTTTTGCGCGTTCACGTCTAGGGGTAGGGTGTCTCGATTCTTCTTGAGATCGAGGGGTAGGGCGAAGGGGTAGGGCTACATAGCCCTCGAAACAGAGATTTTTCAGATGCACACTCCAAACGGAGGGCTAAGAGAAAAGTTCACTGAATGCATCGGAAATCACCGGCGAGATGGATCGCAAACGGTTAAACATTTAAATTTAGCGCCAGATGATTCCACCACTCACTTTATTTACTCTTATAATAACACTATAGTCGTTTAAATTAAGAAATGGTATAATAAATTACCTTTCCGATCAGAAAAGACATACATTTCGAGGAAGGGATGTTATAATCATCATGTTTATTCAAAGTTAAGCGCAGCTGCGCTGATGATTGTCAGTTGTTGTCATTGAGAAATCCTGTACATCGCCGACGACTGATGACGTATCGGGTTCATGAAGGGTTGTTCCATTTCGTAGGGGAATATTTCAACCCCTTGGCCCTTGTAACTCCGTTTTAAGGGCCAAGGGGTACACTCGAAAACAAGGGGTAGGGCCAAGGGGTGAATTGGGATTCAGCCTAACTATTAAATCAGCCTTAACTGTCTCATACACAGAGGCATGGTGAATTTTGTATAATTACAATCTTTAAAAAAAATTAAACAAATAACGGCCAATTAAAAACAAACTCATTAAAATGGTAGCAATATTTACATCTAAATATTTACAGTGCTGGTCAGAATTATTTGACCCCTTGGTAAATATGATCAAAGATGGCAGTAAAAAATAAATCAGCATTCCGCATTGTTTATGATTTTGATATTTTATTTATTTGGCGCTGCTTCTCTTCTGTTCATGGCTGAACCGAAGAGAAGCAGCGCCAACATGGATCTGGGAATCTGCAGGATCTGGAGAGATTCTGTAAGGGGGAATGGTCACTGATCTCTTGTCAGGTGTTCTCCAAAGTCTTCAGGCATTATAGGAGAAAACTCAGAACTGTTATCTTGGAAAAGGGAGGTAGCAAAATGTATTTAATAAAAGGGGGCACATAATTGTTACCAGCGCATTTTGGAGAAAAACATTAATTTCATAATGTGATTTTCCCCCCACTTTCAATTATTTTACTTCAATGAAAGGTTAGACTTTACAGCCATCTTTGATCATATTTACCAAGGGGGCTAATAATTCTGTCCAGCACTGTAAGCCCAGCTCTACCCAGGTAATAAATACATAGAAGAATAACCAATAACATGCAACTTACTTTGATACAAGGACTGATGCAGCATCTCGAGATTTGTCACTGACTCTGAGAAAGGACTGCAAATATATACTTATTAGTACAATTATTAATACAGATGTTGTCTATATTGGTCTGTGATTGTGGGTGTTACCTTGGCAACAGCCAGAATACGATCCATTATGGTCTCTCTGTTCAGCCCGGGGTCAGCGGACATGTGGCCGTCCAGACGGGACAAGTCAAAGGGAATGAGACATGTCATGGAGAGCCAGAGGAGGAGTATGTAGCGTGTTTCCCAGGTCTAATACAGAAACATACAGTCAATAACTAGATGTACAACTTTTGTGCTTGTGGAAGGATAAACAAAAAACACATGAATTTTTCCAGACATGATAAATGTTGACCTGCTCAAAAGACGTACGACAATACATAGTTTTAAACCTATGTAATATCCATGAGACTTTGCCTTGTATTAAAAAAGATGTCTCTCACTTATCCTAGATGAATATGTAGGAGCTCTTTTATTGATTATCTTGTGTACCATTTTTAGTTTAAAATGTGCTACTCTGGCATTGCACATAACATGATGCAAGTAGTTTTACATTTTTGTTTATCCATAAAACTAACATATCTAGCATGAAATTTTGTCCGAGCAAAATTAACCTTACTAAAAGTAGGCTATTACACTAACAAGGCAGGCTCACATAAAATCATTATGACATTATTTTTCATTATCTAACGAGCATCTGGTTTGGCAATGCAAAAAACGGACTGTTGTGCTTATTGTTTCTTTCTTCCGTAAAACAAAAAACAAAAAAAAAAGACGAAAACATGTCACTTGTTCAAGTAATAAACAGTTTGTTTGATGACAAATTACTAAAGATGAAATTGGTGACCTTTGGCCTCCCTTTCTGTCATTGTGTGTTTTTTTTTTTTTTTGAACGATAATCGACTTTTGCTCCTCGATTTTCGAATGGCATTTTTTTGCAGAAATTCACATCCCTAGTTTAAAACAAACTCAAGTCCCACATAAAAATCTTTTTGACTACGATAAACACCAAAAAATTTAAATCGCAGGTATTAACAAGTCCAAAACAATAACTCACATTCAATATTAATATATAACACCTTAAAATGAATGTCCGATCTCATAAAACACAAACACCCCCTCCTTGTCTATCGTGACCCTTCCTAATTATGATATAATTTTCAACACCACTTTCATTATCACTTATTATCACAATTATCACAATCTAACCATGTTTCTGTTAAAAAAAAATAAATAAAAAAATCCCCACTTTACAATTCTTAAGTAACCACCTAACTTTATCAATCTTTGGTGCACAAAACGTAAACCTTTCATATTTAAATGGTCTTTAAACCTATTGTCCGAACCACCTGATGCTGAGAAAGCTTCTCTAATCGATGAACATGTAGTGTAATTACTCAAATTTGTGTATGTAGTGTTTACATTGATTCACAGCTGCAAATAATGTCGTGTTAAATCCTAAAGATCATTGATAATCTACTAAGTACATTTATAAAATATATATATATATATATATATATATATATATATATAAAGAAACTGGCGTGTATAGGCACGTGCTAAATGCAGTTTAGTATGCGAGGATGCCAAGGAATAATTCTGTGTGTAAAAATCAATAAAATGTCTAATATGTAAATGTCAAATGTGTAAATGTCAAATAATTATTACATAAATTAGGCTCCTTTGTGTAACAAGCCAATTAAAAAGAATACACATTAATTATTCACAATATGGAAAGAGGAAATAAAACATAATTTGTTAGGATTATGACTCAAAAATGCCATTATTGGCCTTAATCAATTCCTCTTTTATTGTTGGAGTTCGGCGTCTCCCACATATGTGTATTTTAGCTAGACTATATATTTGTGTGTTGCAAGTTGGTGAGTACTTGCCAGGTTACGTGCCACTACTGCTTTATTAATTTATTTATCCAGCGTAAAACCCAGACACTGCCACACAAATGTGGCTTCTTGTTAATGACTGTCCAACTACAGGATTTAATACAGAGTAACAGCGCACTACCAGTTAAAAAAGACACTTTAACAGTCTGTCAAAGGCAATTCTAGTTACATTTTTCCATCAATTTATTTATTTGACTATACTCTGGCCCGCCATCTAGTGGCAAAACATTTTTTTGGCCCGCTCTTGCCCACCCCTGCTATAACAATAGTATCCAGCTGCAGACCCGCAGCACACCAGTTTCAGAACCCCAACGCCAGAACCCCAGCGCCAGAACCGGAAGTAAGGGGCAGAGTTACGTTTTAACCAACACCAGCGCCAGAGCCGTAAGTGAGGGGCGGAGCTTAGGTTTGAAACCTAATAACGCCACCTAACGTAATTTGGAGGGTATTTTACACTTGAAACAGCTTTTATTGAACATGAAACGTCCTACTCTTTACGTATGTATGTTATGATGCTATTACAGTACAATAAGCATTTTAAAACATTGATTTTGTGTAATATAATTGTATATAGTTTCAGTTATTCGTTTCATTGTATTAACTTTACTTTCTGATCATGATGGTGAAAATATAATACTTGAAACTTATGTGCATTTTAATGTATAACAGTTTAATAATTTTAGCTAGGCCGTTTATACATATTTATGCAGATTTACGAAGGTAAGACCTTTGTTTTTTGGTTTTTATGAAGGAGATAACTTTGTATAATAAAACTTTGAAAAATATTAAAAAAAAGACAATCATTGGAGGTTTTCAAAATTATACACAATTTGAATACTCATTAGACCTCTGTGATATTTTATGTTCTATTTATTTACTGTGTTTACAAAAATCTTAAATTGTTTTTATATTGAAGATATGTATTTGTAAGATGATTTTGATTGTTTAATAAAAAAACAAAACAAAAAAACATGGGTATTCTTTATAAAATATAGTTTATTTCACAAGAACATGTGCAGCATGCATTTTTCGTGTAAAATAATAATGTCAAAATCTAAAAAAAAAGAAAATTCGGCATTGTTTTGTTAAAAATCTATACAAAATGACCAATTCAACCCAAGCTAGGCCTGTTTTATCACAACAATCTTATATAAATTTAACTTACAACGTATCAAATGAGAAACTCACTATCAGGCCCGTTTTCTCCTTACATTCTTGCTAAAATAACTATAATGCAATAATAATAATTCCGCCCCTCCCTCACTTCCGGTTCTGGCGCTGGGGTTCTGAAACTGGAGTTCTGAAACTGGTGGTGCTGCGGGTCTGCAGCTGGATATATCTCCTATAAACTGTGGGACCAGCTCACCTCAGTGTCTTTTTGGTCCTGTCTGCATAAAAGGTCCAGAACGGGCTGAACGTCCGACACCTCGTGGGGGAACAGCTGCATGAAAATCTTGTAGCCTCTGACCTACGAAAGCACCAGAAATTCAGTCACAAATCTCCCTTTTATAGAGAGATGATCACTCCAACTTAGAGAGCCATGCACCGTCTTACCTTTGAGATGATATAGAGGAATTTGAAACAGAGATGGACCAGAAGAGGTGGTGACTTCTCATTACGGATCATCTCTAACAGCATACTCAGCATCCATTCTGAACAACGACAATATACAGCGTTACAAACAGCGTTCAAACACAACACAACATCATCATGTCCAACACATCCATGATACTTCCTCTTACCCAGGTGAGGGTCCAGAAGATGTGGCTGCTCCTGGTAGCGATCCATCATAACTGCAACAGCAACCCAAAGCATGACTTGACATTTTTGCTATATCTTTTATGTTATACTTCACCTTTGCATTACAATACACAATAGCACAGACAGACAGACTTAAGACAGTTTAAAGAGATACACAGACATAGAGAGAGAGAGAGAGAGAGAGAGAGAGAGAGAGAGAGAGAGAGAGAGAGAGAGAGAGAGAGAGAGAGAGAGAGAGAGAGACATCGTGTACATGAAAATCATTCTTACCCACAAATTTCTCGATGGTGGTCTCTCTGCCGACCGTGTCATGGTGGATGTCCGGCAGGCTGCTGATGAGAGCTCGAGCCTCTGCTCCCTCACTGAACTCGGACAGCACACAAGCCTGAGCCGTCACCTCCGGCTCCTCTCCATTACACACTCCCTCCATCATCTATCAGTGTTGTCTCTGACTGACCAGACTAGAGAATCGCTAAAGGTTTGTTTAGAGTTTCTCAGACTAGAGTAACGTTACCTGACTGATCCAAGATGAAGTCGCAACCGCTCCTCACAATGACGCACTCAAGTCTCTTCAAACTCCAGCGCATCACTTCTCGGTTTCTCTAATACGCGACAAAACCGGCATTAAAAGCAACTGCTGTTGTATTCTTCAAAAGACTTACGAATCGTCTAACATATGACACATTTAGAAAAGACAGTAAAGGCGTATAAATGCACCCCGGGTACTATTATGATGCTCGCGCTGGCTGCATGTTAACGGGAAGTCGCGAGGATCAAAATAAATCAAAAACGCGTTTATTTATTTTTTTTTTACTTCAAGTTTAAAGTCTTTACAACCTGAAGGGAATGTTGCAATGAAACGCATTATTAAAATTTAGATGCGAAAAAATTCGCATCTTTTAATTTATTTCGCATATATTTTTTAATTTATTAACTTAAAATTCCCTTTCATATAATAATAAAAAAATATCAGTCCATAAGAAAACAAATGGGCTAACTTAGCTTGATAGCCACCAGTTATAAAAAAAAAATAAAAATAAAAACACTTAATTATTAAATTTATCTTCCACCTAATTTTCATAATCAAAATGTGAGGTCACGGGATTTTACTTTAATTTATACAATAATAATAACAACAACAACAATCATTATTGATATTCAATTCAATTGATATTCTATGGTTATTGTGTTCTCTTTCTGAACAGATTGGCAATATTTAAAGCTAATAAACTATGGTCATATTTGAAAATGCATACATAGTTTTGAAACTACATGGCAATCAAAAACACAACACAAAGTTATTTGTAAAGTTTTATTTGAATGTCCATACATCCATTAAGCATAATATTACTCCTGCAAGCAGTACAGCAAGATCACTAGCAGTTTAAATAAACCTTATTCAGATGTGTTAAGGTATCAGTAGGTTAATGGTAACAATGTAGTGTAGTGAAATGTTATTATAGAATGCTACTTCATGTGCACGTTAAATCAAGTCTTCTAAAATAGTCTCTCTTCAAAAGCATATTTGGGCCATTCTACATAATTGGTGGAAACCAAAAAAAAAAATTTATTTATTTTAAAAAGTAAAGTTAAAAATAATAATAATTATATATTTTATTTTTAAATCATGAAACTTTATGTAAAAAAAAAGTGTGTCCCGGATTTTCATGTCACTACCGAAACAGGATCCCTACAAAAAAAAAAAAAAAAAAAAAAAAATGAGAAAAAATTTTGTACACAATTACTAGAAATGTGTTCTTTGGATATTATACAATTTGCATACATACAAATTGCATACAAGTCAAGATAAAGTGCAATTTGCAAAAACGGAATGATGCATTTTAAACAATTTATTTTTGATCATTGGATGGAGAACTCATGTAAACACACAATAAAAAAATAAAAATAATTTTATATTTATATAATATTTTTCAATCTGTTTTTCATCTTGTCAATGCATTTCCATCAGACAGGTAATGTTCGATTCAATGTGTGTGACTAACTTCGAATTAGTTTATCATCCACCTTCATAAATGAAGACTTGAGAAGGATTCTTAAGCATCTACTTCGTTAGATCCTTCATAATCCGTAGAGAAGAGCCCCTGTAACCCCCACCAAAATGATTCCAGTGGTTCAGATAGTGGAACAGCTGGTATAGTTGCTGTCTCTTTGCAAACCCAGCGGTCTTGGGGATCTTCTCATGGTAAGCATTGTAAAACGAGCTACCAAAACCAGAAAATATGCCGGCAATAGCCAGCTCGTACTCTGAATGGCCATAAAACGATGCTGGGTCAAAGATGACGGGACCATCAGAGCATTCGGCCACATTTCCTCCCCAGAGGTCACCATGCAGCAGCGCTGGAACCACCTCAACATCTGTGAACAGCTGAGGGATCTTCAGCTAAATAAAGAAAAGTATATATGCAGCACTGTATGGAGATTTACTGATTTACTTAAATAAATTATAGGGATAGTTCACCCAAAAATGAAAATCCTGTCATTATTTACACACCCTCACGCTGATACTAACATGTGTGCAATTATTTCTACTATAAAACAACAAAGAAGACAATTTGAAGAATGTTGCTAACCAAACAGTTTTGGCATCCATTGACTTCCATTGTCTTTTTGTCCATACAATTACAGTCAATGGAAACCGAAACTCTATGGTTACCACCTTCTTTCAAATGTTTTCTTTTGTGTTCCACAGAAGAAAGACAGTCCTACGTGTTTGGATCAGCATGAGGGGGAGTAAATGGTGAAACAATTGTCATTTGTGGCTGAACTATCCATTTACACTTTTTTTGTTTCGAAAGAAAAATTCGAAACAAATATATTTCTAAATAAAAGATGCTTTATAATCATTTCAGTTTACATTTTATTTTAAGGTGCCGTAGTTACATGACACTGCTCAAATTAGTACTGGGGAATGTTAATTAACTACAGTACATGTACTAACAATAGAGTTACAGTTAGGGTTTGATAGTAATTATGCATAATTTAAATAAAGTTTTAAATATATTTGAGCAAATGTTGGATAAACATTATCATATCAAATTACTAATTGAAGTTATGTACTTCTACACTTCATTTTACTACTGTGCCATTAAATTACATCATATATCAAAAATAAAAAGAACAATATACAATTTAAAATGATAATGATGATTTGGGATTCAATAAGTAATTGATTTGATTTGAAAAGTGGTCATTTTATACCAGAATGAAGTCAGATTATAGGAGTGAAAGGTTGGAAAGTCATTTAACGGGCACAGAAAGTTATAACATCTCAACTAGTTCATATGAACTATTTTGGTCATATGCTGAATAACTCATTAGTGCATGTTATTCCAAAAAAATATACACTAATGAGTTATTCAGCATTGGAAGCAAATAGTTTTTGATTTTTGGAACATATTTTGATTTTTATATCATTAATATAATGTTTATTCGATTGTGTAACATTAAAGTATACGGTATTTTAATGTTTAAATTAAAAATAGTTTTACCCATGTTTATTTCGATGCGTCTCATTCACTAAGCATGTGTGTACGCACAAATTTATGCGCGAAATCTGGGTACAAACATTTTAATGATCAAATCATGAATCATCAACTTAAATTCTAAAATTTATTCTAAATTACGAAAAAATAACTACTGAAACCACTACAAAAAATGACAGTCTTGGTGGCCTTATAAACATTTTAAGATTAAATCTTCAACAAAGATATAGATATAGAGATAAAGATAGATATCATATAGGACTATTTTTGTGAGAAGTTCAAATGTGTGTTTACGAATAGTGTACACAATTATTAGTAAATGAGACCCAATATCTTTTTTGATATTTTTCTGGAATAAAAATCTGAGCTGTTTGGTTTACTTGGAGTTTGGACCACAATTCCCTGGCCTCTCTGTCTCCATACGACTGCTCCACCAAGCCGAGCTGGTGCTCCAACCTCTGCTCAGAGAAAAAGGACACCCAATCATCCTGCCAGTCATTTACCTGAAAACCAAAAGGAGATATGTATGTTTGAATATAAATCACTCCAAATGTTATTATGATCAGACAGCATACAGAGCAGAGATGCTGACCTGAGGGATATAACCACAGCATGTGTTCACGTGAAACCCAAACCTGTTGGCTGTTTCAACCTCAGACTGTCCTGGTCCTTTCCCTTTTATAAATACAGAAATTATGATAGATAATAACGGCACTAAAAAAAATCTCCATAAATGCAATATAAAAAATAATAATAATAAAAAAAAAACATTACCAACAGTCTGCTGCTCCTTGTTTTGTTTCTCCATCTGTCTCTTGTTGTAAAGATGCAGGTCAGCTAGTTGTTCCCCCAGTTTTGATGAGTATCTACAGCACATAAACATTAAATATTTTAAAAGGAGCACTATCCAACAATGCCCACAATGTTAATGTGACATAGACCCAATTCTCAGCCCTATTACATGATCCTAAATGTTCACATGATTACTTATTTAAGCTCCTCATATCCACATGTTCCATTACGAGGAGAGCTCCACTTCTCTCCAGGTCCAAGACCTTCACAGGCCTGGGCACTTTCACCGCGTTTGTGGACAGGATCGCTTCCAAGCTTGCCATCTCTCCATCAAACATTCGTCTAGCCTAAAGAAAGAGAGACAGATTAGAAATAGTTCATTGATTAGTTGATGATTTACTTTCAAATAGTTACTGATAGTATAATGCTGAATAAATCAATAATTTGTGTACTTTCAAATAGTTATAAAGCTAAAACTTTACAATAAGTTTTCATACGTTCTAACTAAGAACAATACATTATAACAGCATTTGTTAATGTTAGTTAATATATTTTCATTGTTCATGTTAGTTCACAGTCAAATAACTAATGTTGACAGATAACTTTGTTCTTAAAAATGTATTAGTAAATGCTGAAAATACCATTGCCTAAGATTATTAAATGATAATTAAATGATGTAAAAAAAAAGTATGTAAAGGGTAGGATTGGGGTTTGGTAGAGGTTAAGTTGTATGGAGGGTTATGCATATGGACACTGTAAAATAAAGTGTTACCGATTAAAATACTACAAACAATTAGAAAATTTTGAATGTATTTACTCAAAACAATTTTGTTTATCCAACATTTTCATATTTATTTTGGTATCATGAGACTTTTTTTTTAGATATGTCAGAAGTTACTTTCAGTTGAAACAGTTAAAACTAGACTTAAGTTGTCTGTACAAGCATTAACGTAAACTTTACTATAGCAAATCACATTATTATTCCAAATTTGATGACAAAGACGCATATAAAGTATAGCATTGCAATTTGCAAGACAATGATACAAATCCAAAACCGCGTACGTCGAGCTGAAGTGCATGTGTGCGCGCGCACCTCCGTCTTGTGGTTGATCTTGACGAAGACTCTGCCAGTGTCGGTGTCAAAGCTCTGGCCTTCACTGATGCATCCTCCTCCTGAATGACCAGTGCTCTTCAGAACAGATGTAGCCAGCTCTCTCTTCAACAACTCCTCCATCTCACGGCACAAAGCTGATACAACCATGAAATAAATACAAAACAATGCGTTTCAGCAAAACTGGTTATTTACAGAAAATGTCTAATATAGGAGACGGGCTTTGTTATTGATCAACTTACAAGTGCTGCTGAGTAAATATCTCTGGATCATTACATGCGCTCATTGGCTTGAGCAGGATTACTCACTGTTGAGATGTCAAAATAAAAGTCATGGGTCCGTGTCGTAGGTCGGATGCTCCCCCTGTTTTCTTGGGCTCTATGCACAACTGCACTACTTCCTGAACTTCAGCCAGCTCCTTGTTTCCTGTATACCATTATTGGACAATTTGATTAATCCAGGTGTGCTTGACCTCAGTAGTCATGGCAACAATAATCAAACACACCTGAATTAATCAATGTGTCCAATAATGCCAGACAGGAAACAAGAAGCTGGCTGAAGTTCAGGAAGTAGTGGAGCTGTGCATAGAGCCCAATGTTAAATCAAGGAGTCTTCTAACATAGTCTCTCTTCAAAAGCATATTTGGGCCATTCTACATAATTGGTGAAAACTGCTGTCCCACAACCAAAAAACAAAAGCAAAAAAAAAAAAAAAAACACACACTATCTAAAATATCGTTTTGATTTATTTTAAAAAGTGAGGTTAAAATAATAATAATAATAATACTTTATATATTTTATTTTTAAATCATGAAACTTTATGTAAAAAAAAAAGTGTCCCGGATTTTCATGTCACTACCGAAACAGTGTGTGTTTTAGTCCATTGGCTGAGACTGATTTTAACCACTCCCTGATCAGGAAATATTCCCGTGCCTCTTTCTCATATAGCCTCTATTTCATTAGGTACCATCATTCAGAGTGAAATGTGTTCAAAAGTCTGACAATCTGTGTGTAACTTTAAGGGATGTCACTACCAAACACCTTTTTTTCTGCAATTAAGCAAACTTTTTTGGGTGTTATTTCATTAAAAGTATCTAAAATTGTCACTACCGAAACATGTGGTGAAGTTTCGGTTGTGACTTCTTTTTTAGAGTGTTATTCGACAAAGTTCAGCCGGCACGACTGAAACACGCATGTTTTGTCTAAAATAAAGCATTTTGAATTATCAACTCATATGTTATTACAGTGTTTCCTTCAATAAATATTCAAGCTAATGAATCCTTAACTTTGAAATCAGTATGATTAACTTAATGCATTTAACAAAAAAAGATTGGATTCAAAATACAAAAACTCTTATGAATTACACATGAAATGTTGTTAAAATTAAATAAATAAGCAAAAAAAAAATTAGAGGGTAGATCTAAACAACATATCAATAGGGTTATTTATTATTGTGTTCCGGTAGTGACAAATTGGGGAAGAGGAAAAATATTCCAAAACTTAAAAAAAAAAAAAAAAAAAAAAAAATATGAGAATTTTGTACACAATTAATAGAAATGTTTACTTTGGATATTATACAATTTGCATACATAGAAATTGCATAGAAGTCAAGTTACAATGCAATTTGCAAAAAGAGTGATACATTTTAAACAATTTATTTTTAACCATTGGATGGAAAATTCATGTAAACATACAATAAAAATTTTTTAAAAAAATTATAATTATATAATATTTTTCCAGGGTATGTACAGTAATCCTTAAGTTAAATTTACTACTTTTTAATATCTTTTTTACTACCTTCAGATATATTTTTTAAAACCATCACGACACTGAATTGCAAGTGTTAACCAGCGGCCTTTCTATTACACAGATTTTGACATTTATAACATACAAAAACGAATAGATTTAGAGCACGCATTCCATTTTTATGTTTAGTGGATTGCATTTGCAACCGAAGTGCATTAGCTCCCATCCAGTTAACATTCATGTTTTTTTTACACACCAAACAATAGAGGGAATGCATTGACATCACTTTCCCACCAGTACAACCCCTCTCAGTCTGACTGAGTGGCAAAAGATCTGCTGCGTGACTAGATTTAATAGGGGAAACTGCGAAAATGAAACTAAAACGAACAATTTGATCAATTTAATCTAAATGTTGGACTTAATATATTGTTCCTAACAACTTACTAAAGATCCAGTGATCCATGGACATTGACATGCAGCCAAGCAATCGTGTCGCCTGACATTTATGTTTGCCTGATTTCAATACCAGGGAAATAAAAGCAATATGTAGACCTACAAAAGCAAAAGCAAAAGCAAAAAGCAAAAGCAAATTTGCCTGTGAACGATGTATGTAAATGTATATAAATACAATTTAGGTAGGTCTAAATCTGGGCGATCACTTATATCAGGGTTATATAGCCTCTATATATCGTCATATCGTCCAGCCACTGAATATGACGTCAGCATCAAACAGACAGAGACGAAAGATCTTTGATTGTGCCCAGATAAGATAAAGCCCATATTTAAACGGACTAACGCAAACACAGAATAGGACACCTGATAGTCTGAAAAAATAATACCTAATTTTTTAAAAATAATACCACTCAGACTACATTTAACACTTTTAAAAGCCTTAAATTTGACAATTTTGATTTATCACTTTTTAATACTTTTTAAAACCCCGCACACACCCTGTTTTCAATCTGTTTTTCATCTTGTCAATGCATTTCCATCAGACAGGTAATGTTCGATTCAATGTGTGTGACTAACTTCGAATTAGTTTATCATCCACCTTCATAAATGAAGACTTGAGAAGGATCCTTTAATAAAGAGCATCTACTTCGTTAGATCCTTCATGATCTGTAGAGAAGAGTCCCTGTAACCCCCACCAAAATGATTCCAGTGGTTCAGATGGTTGAACAGCTGGTATAGTTGCTGTCTCTTTGCAAACCCAGCAGTCTTGGGGATCTTCTCATGGTAAGCATTGTAAAACGAGCTCCCAAAACCAGAAAACATGCCGGCAATAGCCAGCTCGAACTCCGAATGGCCATAAAATGATGCTGGGTCAAAGATGACGGGACCATCAGAGCATTCGGCCACATTTCCTCCCCAGAGGTCTCCATGCAGCAGCGCTGGAACCACCTCAACATCTGTGAACAGCTGAGGGATCTTCAGCTAAACAAAGAAAAGTACATATGCAGCACTGTATGGAGATTTAAATTATAGAGATAGCTCACTCACAAATGAAAATCCTGTCATTATTTACGCATTAAAAATCTGAGCTGTTTGGTTTACTTGGAGTTTGGACCACAATTCCCTGGCCTCTCTGTCTCCGTACAACTGCTCCACCAAGCCGAGCTGGTGCTCCAACCTCTGCTGGGAGAAAAAGGACACCCAATCATCCTGCCAGTCATTTACCTGAAAACCAAAAGGAGAGATTGCAAAGTATGTTTGAATATAAATCACTCCATTTGTTATTATGATCAGACAGCATACAGAGCGGAGATGCTGACCTGAGGGAAATAACCATAGCATGTGTTTACGTGAAACCCAAACCTGTTGGCTGTTTCAACCTCAGACTGCCCTGGTCCTTTCCCTTTTATAAATACAGAAATTATGATAGATAATAACGGCACTAAAAACAATCTCCATAAATGCAATATAAAAAAATTAAATAAAAAAACATTACCAATAGTCTGCTGCTCCTTGTTTTGTTTCTCTATCTGTCTCTTGTTGTAAAGATGCAGGTCAGCTAGTTGTTCCCCCAGTTTTGATGAGTATCTACAGCACATAAACATTAAATATTTCAAAAGGAGCACTATCCAACAATGCCCACAATGTTAATGTGACATTGACCCAATTCTCAGCCCTATTACATGATCCTAAATGTTCACATGATTACTTATTTAAGCTCCTCATATCCACATGTTCCATTACGAGGAGAGCTCCACTTCTCTCCAGGTCCAAGACCTTCACAGGCCTGGGCACTTTCACAGCGTTCGTGGACAGGATCGCTTCCAAGCTTGCCATCTCTCCATCAAACATCCGTCTAGCCTAAAGAAAGAGAGACAGATTAGAAATAATTCATTGATTAGTTGATGATTTACTTTCAAATAGATACTGATAGACAGTTTACATTATATATTGATACTTTAAAATGCAATCATATACTATTACACGATAATATAATGCTAAACACATCAATAATTTGTGTACTTTCAAATAGTTATAAAGCTAAAACTTTACAATAAGGTTTCATAAGTTCACTAACTATGAACAATACATTATTACAGCATTTATTATTGTTAGTTAATATAGTCCATGGTGACAAATAGAAAATTTTGTTCTTAAAAATGTAGTCAGTAATACCATTGACTAAAATTATTAAGAGTGTTTCAGGTGAGAATGTGGTTGTTTAAATCTCAAGTCTGTAGTTTATTTATAAAGATAGCGACTATCTGAAACATGCATCTGACGTTTTCGGAGTTCTGACATCCGAGCCTTCAGCGGACACTCAGTGAGATCAACCCCGACTGGAACAGCTTATCCTCGGCTAATGCTTCTGACGTTTACCGCTGGCTCTGATCTCTCTAGTCTAGTAGTGGATAAACTTGACGTATAATTCGTCTTGTGTATAAGTCTATCTTTGGTCTCATTAAACTATAGTTTGTTCCATGGCAAAAAAAAAAAAAAATCGTTTTTGAGGTTTCATAACTTAAGTTATGGCTATTTAACAACATTTTTATATTATCTTCACTATATGAACAATAAAATAAAATGACATAACCCTGTCTCTGTTTGTTTCAAAATGAAAACAAAAAGATCGTTCATTTTGTTATAAATATATGCAGTGAAGAGAATCGCGTTGCCTGAACCACATGGCCATTGTTGATTTTTTTTTTATGAAAAGAGGCAGAGTGGTGTTTTATAGCATATTTCGTTTTATTGTTGACGAAAAGATGCAGAGTTGTAGCATTTTTCGTTTTACTGTTGCCAAAAATAAGGAGATAACCGGAGTAGTGACGCGATCAAGTACGTTCTGTTCCATTTGCAGAAGAACAGGGAGTTCGTTCTCCTGGCAAGTCTGAACTACCAAGGGCGCAAGTCCGAAGTTTGGTACTTGGTTTAGAGAAACGGCTTTTTTAATAGATAGATAGATATGTCAGAAGTTAGTTTCGGTTAAAACAGTTAAAACAAGACTTAAGTTGTCTGTACAAGCATTTATGTAAACTTTACTATAGCAAATCACATTATTATTCCTAATTTGATGACAAAGACACATATAAAGTAGCATTTGCAAGAAATGATGCAAATCCAAATGTTCGAGCTGAAGTGCATGTGTGCGCGCGCACCTGCGTCTTGTGGTTGATCTTGACGAAGACTCTGCCAGTGTCGGTGTCAAAGCTCTGGCCTTCACTGATGCATCCTTTTCCTGAATAACCAGTGCTCTTTAAAACAGATGTGGCCAGATCTCTCTTTAACAACTCCTCCATCTTACGGCACAAAGTTCATACAACCATAAAATAAATACAAAACAATGCGTTTCAGCAAAACTGGTTAATGGCGGAAAATGTCTAGACATAAGAGACGGGCTTTGTTATTGATCTACTTACAAGTGCTGAGTAAATATCTTTGGATCAGGGCTTGGAGCCAGATTTTGGGCGAATATGATTTCTTTATATCAAAATAAAGGTCTCGATGATCTATCCAATGGTGCCAAAAATGCCTATCTGAAATCAAACTGTATTGAGTAAAGCAACAAAAATGCGTTTCTGACGTAGGCTATTTGACTTTTTAGTTTTTTGAAAATGTTTTTGAACATGTTCATTGTGTTAATATGCCATACATTTGTTACTTAAATACTCATTTCATGTAAGTATGCCTGTGGTTGCAATGTTTGTGGTTTAAGGTTAATAATACAGGTGATTGAAGCGTGGTTAAAATTTTGTTTTGTCTCTCCTGTAAAGTTTGTTAAAAGTCACTTACGCCCTTCTGGCTCCAAGCCCGTTTGAGCAGGATTACTTACTGTTGAGATGTCAAAACACAAGTCATGGGTCCGTGTCGTAAGTCGGATGCTCCCCCCGTTTATTCAATTGCCTATGCATTGTCCTCTAGCGCGTTTCAGATAGAGTTTGTAAGGTTTAATCATAGACTGTAAAAAAGATAGGTTATAATAAGATAGGATAAGATAAGATAAGAAAGAGTTAAATGAATAGTTCATCCCAAAATGAAAATTGTGACCATTTACTACCGGGTTTGCAGTTTTTAGCTTGTAGGCCTATGATTTTTTTTTATTTATTTTTTTTATTTTTTTTTTTTTAGGAAGATATTTTGAGTAATCTGTTTTTGTTCATACAATTTCAAACAAAGTTTTTTTGACACACCATTTTAGGTCTACAAACAAGCTGGTGACTGGTGATGTATCAAACAAATTGATATAAGATCAACTGAATTCATAATGTTTCAAAATATTCTTGTATATGGCAGCAGCGTGTTGAACTGAAAATGCCCTACACATGAAACTAGTAAAGCATCTTTCCATTGAATAATTGAGGGCGCCATCTCTTGGTGAAAGTGCACAATTGAGCAATTTAAATCCAGAGCTGTATTTGAACTGAGCCATCCAAAAAGGGCACAAAATATAGTCACTCCTCCTCCCCTCTGGCCTTTCAATTCCCAGTTGCAAGCCCTGTGCTTCACTGCAGCAATCTCACTGTTCAAAGTACGCATTCCCTCTCAAATGACTCATAAGATGTGGTCACTCTTTTGTTGTTGCTAGTCAGGCCTTTGCAATGTTGGGTCAACCTGGGTTTATTCTTTACACTGGCTTTCTCTTTATCTGACTTGCGCAACACTGGAAACTGAACATCAGATGTTTCATCGCTGGGATGGGGCTCACCTGCTGACTGTCACAAGTACCAGGCCGTCTGAATTTTGGAGCGGATACACTCTAATGAAATATTTCACCTTATTAAGCTGCATTTTTTATCTTGATAGGATTTACTGCAATAAACACCAGTGACCAGTATAAACATCCAGGGGTGCGTTTCCCGAAAGCATCGTTAGCCAACTATGGTCGCAAGTTGCGTCGTTGCCGATAGAGTTCAATGGAAATTGCGACCAACTTGCGACCATAGTTGGCTAACGATGCTTTCGGGAAACGCACCCCAGATTAGTTTTATTTATCGTATATTGAAAACAAGCGCATTTGTCATCTTTGCAGCTGAAGCACAACTTGAAATAAAAGAGGAGCCTTTTTTGATATGTCTTAAACAATGGAGCCGCCTTGGTGTTACAAAGGTTGATGACAATTGAATTAAAAAGCAGCATTAACGACATTCATTCACCTTTTCAGCATGATTTGATCCTGATTGTTATTATGACAGTGATGTATGCATTAAAGTAGACTACTGCAGTGTCATTATCAAGGGAGGAACACAATTACATGTTTCCTGCTCCCTGTAGAGAGAGTAAGTAAGACTTCACACTGACAGACTCCCTATATAGAGAAATGGGTTTGCTACTGTGTTCTGCAGTGGGAGAGGGAAATGTACAAGTAGAAAGGAGGTGGCAGGAGAACTGTGTAAATGTATGAGGTCATTTGAGCTCAGAATGATGAAAAGCCAGGAACTCAACCAAGCCGTAAAAATTGTCCAAATGAGGGGCATAGATAGACCAAAACCTCAAATTAGAGAAACACTTTAAAAATTCCTGCACACTCTGACAATGAAAGGGAAACAACAAATGCGAAATAAAAACCACTGCTTTAATGAAAAAGTAGCAAACGTTTCGATCACATGTGACCTTTCTCAATGCCTCAGTTTAGTTCAGAATAATGGTCTGATCTGGGGAATCAGGAGAAGCACTTAGACACTGCACTTTTCACGCTTTTCCACAGTTCCAGTCCACTCTGACGCCATTTTGAAGTGCGATCCACTTCATGACAACATTTAGAGTATTTATCCATTTCCATCTGTCTGGAAGTCGAAAATAATCACGCTGGTATGGAGGGTGTAGCAATTAGTGTAGACGCCATCCTTCTTATTATGTACCAAGTACATCAGAATTTACGGGACGTGTTCCCGGTTCCGGCTGATCTAAACTATATAGCCTAATTTACAATTGAGGAAGTAGTGTGTTATGCTAGTGTGTTATGCTAGGCCAAACAGATGTGTTTTAAGTCTAGATTTGAACCGACAGAGTGTGGAGGAAGTTGCTAAATAGGAAAAGGGTCTACCACCAGCAGTCGATTTTGATATTCTATATACGTATTATCAACTTGTCCGGAATTTCGAGAACGCAATATGCGTGAAGGACTATAATGCGTTAAGAGCTCGTTCAAGTATTGGGGAGCTAAACCATTAAGTGCATCATAATAAAATGTACAAGATGTTTAATAGGCAGCCAATGCATGGTTGAAAGAACCGGGCTAATATGGTCATACTTCCTGGTTCTGGTAAGAACCAGAAGAGCTGCTGCGTTTTGAACTAGCTGTAGTTTGTTTATTAAGCGTGCAGGGCAACCACCCAGTAGAGCATTACAATAATCTAGCATTGATGTCATGAACACATGAACTATTTCTTTCGCATTTGTCAATGAGAGCATCTGGCGTAATTTAGATATATTTTTCAGATGGAAAAATGCGGTTTTACAGATAATAGACAAGTGATTTTCAAATTAAAGATATTGGTATCAGATGTACCGGAACTTGGTCTGGAAGGTTTGGAAACCCCAAATGCTGTTTACACAACACCGTTTCAACTAAAAACGTTAAACTTTGAATGCGTTTTGGCCGTTCGTTTACGCGGCAACGGCGGTTTGGGTGCCTGAAAATGCAAAGTTTTAAAAACGGATTTCAAAGTGCAAGTTTTTGAAAACAGTCTCTGTATAAACAACAAAAACGTGAATCTCTGAAGACGGTGACGTCATGCAAATGCATTATACTGTACGTATTCAGCCTATAGTGTTTCATTAAAGGCCTGGGAGCAGATCCGTCATTTTCGCGGATCCGTGTGAATAGGCATCTGTACTTGGAGAACTTAAAGGAAAAACTTCTCTGTTTTAAACATATCGTTGTCGTGTAAACGACATGTGTAATGAGATCGGCCCATATTTCTTGAGTCCGGACTCCGATACATCTTTTACACAGACGTGCCTGAGACATAAGCCTGTCTGTGAAGTTTAATGATTTAAACTTGTTTTTTTTTTTTTTTTTAAATGTTACGTAATGAACAGATTAATTAATTCATTATTTAGACATATTTAAAATAGCTGCGTCCCATTTGATATGAGACATGCATGATAAATGTATCCATTCTTTGGCAGCTGCTTTAACTTGCCTATTTTCGAAGAGAGTTATCAGGAAATTGTAGCTAGCAGTAGATTTTTCTTACCTTTGCAAATTTACAGCAAAATACAACAGAAACTTTACAGCGCACTACAGCCTTGTGTGATGCCAGTGGTACCAGGCTCATCTAGACAGAACTTTGAGCGTTTTGCATTCATCTACGTCAATGGCTTCCCCTCTGTGAGAGCTCTAACAAAGTATCTCCTTTTGAGCTGAAATGAGGCACTGTACTGTACAGCCGGTACTTCAACTGAAGGCGACATTTTGAAGTGAAAATCAGTTCATTCCCCACTGAGCATGCTTGCTACAGTACAGCTGTGATTACATCAGAAGACGAATATCAAGTGTTCAAGAATCCTCACCAATCCTCACCAGTGAGGGATTACAAGAGCCATAGTCCTAAAACTCTCTTAAACCCATCATAGTTTGTAGACTTACTAATTCTGATTCATTAACATACTCAAGGTTATTTATTTTTTTGAAAGTGTAATGTATATATATACAGTATACAGTATATATATATATATATATATATATTCAGTCTTCGGTCTGCTCATTTAGATATACACTGTGATATACATTTGATGACATTTAGACATAAAATGTTCAGATCACATAATTTCATGAAATCATTTGTAATTGGTTTGTGAATAAATTGGCTTTATGCTGCACTACTTCCTGAACTTCAGCCAGCTCCTTGTTTCCTGTCTTCCATTATTGGACAAATTGATTAATCCAGGTGTGCCTGACCTCAGTAGTCACGGCAACAATAATCAGACACACCTGAATTAATCAAGTTCGGCCAATAATGGCAGACAGGAAACAAGGAGCTGGCTTAAGTTCAGGAAGTAGTGCAGCTGTGCATAAGGTCAATTGTCATCAGTTTTGAGCGTTTTGAAATCGTGAATCATCGACAAACATTTTAAAAAAACTCAATCGTTAAACAGTAGTACAGTCATATTAAAAATCAGATCTTGGTCATTTTTACTACAATCAATAACTGATAGGCAAAATATATAGGCTACATTTTCTGAGTTCTGATGGTTGTTAATAAATTAGAATTAGAAAAATTAGAATTAGAAGTAGCAAATCGAAGTCCATTCCGTTAATGAATCACTTTTTTGAGTCGGTTCAGTCAAACGGGTCAGTTTGGATCACTCACGCAAGCTGAATCGTTTAAAGCGGGCAGTGGTGGAATGTAATGAAGTACAAATACTTCGTTACTTTACTTAAGTACATTTTTCACGTATCTTTACTTTACTTAAGTAGAATAAATAGTGCCTACTTTTTACTTTTACTTCGTTACATTTTGCAGCAATTATTATACTTTCTACTCCACTACATTTCTACAACTTCTGTTACATTTTCGTTACATTTTCTGATAAGTTTTTCCCCTGCCAAAACCTAATCTGACCGTCCGTTCGTTGCACGTTTGTCTCGCCAGTGACGTTTGGTTGCCATGGATACAGTATATCAACCCAGTCACACGCAGTGTGTTTATCGTGCAACATACGCGAAAATTTGTTTTTACGTACATAAGAAACGCACCGTGTGTAATATACGTTTGGTTAGGATTATGGCAAGGCAAGAGGTTCAGAATTACACCATAAATTAATCGCGTTTATTGCCGAACATAGTTATTAACATATAGTAGGATAAGCATGATGTGTATATTGCCTAATTGCAAGCTTGTTTCAGAAATGGTGTCAACATTTTTTTTTCCATGATTATTGAACATCATTATAGGAGTATTAGGTTGAATGAGTTAGAATTAAATGTTTTATTAATCATTAGAAAATAGTCATTAAGAGAATAAATTGTTATGCAAGTACTTTTAATACTTAAAGTACATTTAAAATCAGGTACTTTTTACTTTTTACTTAAGTATGGTTGTCATTGTGTTACTTCTACTTTTACTAAAGTAAATATTTATCTGGTTATTTGTACTTTTACTTAAGTACTGAGATTCAGTACTTTCTCCACCACTGAAAGCGGGATCTCTAAACTAAACTAAAAGAACACGGGAAGAAGTGTTTACATACAATCCACTGAATTTGACCTTGCTGCAAAATGCATTCTCCCACATGCAGCGTTGAAGAAGGTCTTCATTAAGTTGCCACACCTTCACATAGGCCTTGTGAATGAACCTGGTAAAGACTGCAGGGAAAGACCTTTTCAAACACGTCCTTGCCAATGTCACCTTTATCTTGCTAGTTAATGACACTTAATATTTAAAAAATAAAATTACTTATTTGACTGCACTGTCACTATCGGATGAGAACAAAACTTGAACTGAACTGCCACGTAGGCCTACCATTATAGTATCAGGCCATATACGCTAGCACCCATTATCTGCCACAGAGAGAATAAAAGGGTCTGTTGTTATAAGTAACCACTGGGTGCTGCTGTGCCTCCATCCTCTCAGCATTAGGCCGCAACAACTGCTGAAATGAACTTGATGTGTTTCCAAACTCAAGGGAATAACCACTGTTTATTACACTTCAATGTACAGCTTCAGCAATAACACTGCCTCTCTGTTGCTATTCAGTGGTATATGACAAACAAACATGATTTTCTTATGCTACTAATTCACTGCCTGCATTTTGGCAGTGCATATGCGTTGGAAGACCTTCCTAATTAGGCCCCATGCATGAAATTAATGAGTTTAAAGAAAACTTGTTACAGTCAGAATGGAAACCCTGCTTTTTATTTGAAAGGAATTGGGCTTATGGGTATTATGGTATATGGAGAGCCCTGACACAATGAGGGGCTAGTAAAACGAGAGAAATATTAGAGCAGGCTGTGTGCGTCTCTTCAGTTAGCTTGGCCATCTTGGATGTGATTACGCAAAAGGAGTATTCGCATGGACAGCAGCAGATGAAAACTATAGCTACACAAAACCCTGTCATAGTCTACCAGCTACTAACTAGCTAAACTTTGACACTTCTGAACGCTATAGTAAGTATGCAATGAATCTGGATTGTCCCCAGTATTAACAATGAGGTTGTACTAGTTTACTTGCATCATGCTATGCCGCTTTCCTGCAGTGTAGAGAGTCTGTAAGAAATGCGACTCTTTTATTGCCCTAAAAACAAAACGCTGGTGATTTCACACTATTGCACCCCAGGCCATCACCTATCACCCATCACCCGTCTCTCTTTTGATTCGCTCTCTCCGTCTCTCGTTTTCCCTCCTCCATTGCATCACTCTCTGAATTATTAAGCTCTGTCATTCTTTCCGAGGGAATCCGTCTCATCAGATCTGTAGGCCATCTCATCTGCTTCACCGCTCTTTCACCTCAAGCACCGACACTCGCAAACCGCCTCCTGACAGATAGGAAATCGCTCATATCACGGCTCGCACACACACTCACTCACTCACACAGTGTACCCTCTCTTACCTTTTTCCTGTTCTTGGCACACAGTCATTTCATCATTGCTGGCAAGGACAGTAATTAAATAAAATCTGCAATGCTACTAACTTAACCACATTTTTTCCGCAGCCGGTCAAAAGATGAGTTGTTTTCTAAAACTGTAGCTTTTCTAGTGACAGGCTCGTTTTATTTCCATTAAGTAGCTGTATGTTTTGACAAAATGCTACATAATTATAGATGGTGCCTTTGTTCCAAGTCATTTCAGTCATGAAAGTGCAGCTCTTATCTCTTTGAATGGGCAAGAATCAAATTCTCCAAAGCTGTTCACCAAGCTGTTCATTGGTTTTTGAGGAAGCTCACTCTTGTATCTAGTGTTGTATCTAAACGTTCAAATCTTGATTAAGAAAACTGCATTTTTGAGCTGTACCAGCCAATACAGTCCTAAGCACACATCTCAGAACACTGGCGGACCTCATGTAGCCCCGCCCCCTTTCAGCGTTCGCTCGTCGTCTTTTGACTTCCGGTCTGTATTTTCACAGTGATCTTGCATGAAAGAACCATAAACAGTAAAAGAAATGGACACAGCGACCCCGTTGATTTCAACGGAGAGAGCTGAAGCTCAACATGGGCACTCACTTCCTGATAGCAGAGCGTTCTGCGCAGGCTCCAACTGAGCTTGACGACGTAGATGTCACGTGAGCAAACTGACTGACTTATAGTAGCTGTGCCAAGAGAAATTTTAATCGTGCACAGAGACGGCGAAGCGTGACCTGGAGCAACTTTTGGTAAGTATTTTGATGAATTATTTTGTCATTTTGCTTCTATGTATGCCATGGGCTGACTTTAGACAGTAAAAGATTGCCTGCGAGGCTGTGCGAGCTTCTCTTCCTGTCTATACGGTAATTCTCTACTGTGCGACGGACAGTCGAGTGGTTATGACGCAATTTTTAGCCTATTTTTACAAGAACGGCTTCTACGTGGCCATAACGTAACATACAAAGTAATGGAGCCTTTTGTACATTGTCGTGTTTCTTTAGAAATAAATAATGGATAAATGGAGTCTTTGGACGCCTCAGATGTAAAGTTATTCGCTGTCAGAGTGACGCCAAAATGAATGGGAGTCAATGGGATGCTAACAGCAGGTGATAGTAGGCTACAATGGCGACCCCCGGAGGCAGCTTCAGCTTGCGGCTGATGGATTACCCCCTTGGAAAGAACTGCTCGTAAAAAAATTCCCGTTCGACATTTGTTTAGACATCTGCTTTACAATGCTTATGATAAACATTACTACAATGCTCATGATAACTTTTGTTAACTCTACAATCAGTAAATCCACTTCACCAGCGATGCCATAATATACAGAGCGACCGCAAAAACGGAAGTTCAAAGACAGTATTCTAAAGATGACGGCGCCCACGTTTCTCTG
This sequence comes from Cyprinella venusta, assembly GCA_038021265.1. Taxonomy (NCBI): domain Eukaryota; kingdom Metazoa; phylum Chordata; class Actinopteri; order Cypriniformes; family Leuciscidae; genus Cyprinella; species Cyprinella venusta. The sequence continues at coordinate 45,190,799 of CM075863.1, forward strand.
GTGTATAAGGTCTATAGCAAACAAAGCTTCTAACGGCAGCTGCAGTGGCGCCATGACTTTACTAAATGGTTATAGGCTCTTTTATTTAGAAGGCGGGACTTTTTGCGCATTTCTCCCATAGTAATACCTGTCTAACGTCATTGGTATCCCCTCTCTTACAAATGAAGCTCTGGGAAGTCTGATTCATTTCAGTGAATATGGTTGTTAAGTCATTTCCAGGTCCAAATGCACCTTCAAATCATAAAGGCAAACAACAAATGGTGCTTATACACTCACAGTTTCATGTCGTACACATTCAAATAATCGTAATCTTAATCTTTATCTTCATATGGAAATATCAGTTAGCCAGACAGTGATTTGATATTTTCTGAATCATTAAACAATTAGTGTCTTGGAAACTGCAAGCTTGGGACTTTTGTGACTTTAAAATTCGTAAAGGGATAGTTCACCCCTTTAATCAATTACTCGCCGTCATGTCATTCCAAACCTGGAAGTCTTTCGTTCATATTCGGAACACAAATGTAGATCTTTTTGATTAAATCTGAGACCTTTTTGTCCCTCCATAGACAGCTACGCAACTGACACTTTGACATTCAAAAAGTTCATAAAAAGATTGTAAAACGAATCCATATGAATTGAGTGGTTTAAAAAACTGAACTGAATGAATTTAGTCTTTTATTCACATACTGTTTAAACACTCATCAAGTCGAACATCAGTTGTGGTAAACGAAAGCTCAAGCATGTTCGCTTGACGTGCGAGAAACAATGAGGTTCATTCTTGTGTTACGCAGCACGTTTGAGCTTCCTCAAAATCCAATGAGGTTCATTCTTGTTACGCAGGACGTTTAATCTTCAGCAACAACCAATGAGGTTCATTGTCATGTAACGCATCAAGTTTGAGCTTCAGCAAGAACCAATGAGGTTCATTCTTGTTACGCAGGACGTTTAAGCTTCCCCACGCCACATGTTACAATGCAATACAATGATGATTGAGAAATGAACAAATAAACATGATTTATTCATCCATAGGGCTAATAGTATAGCGTGTTGTAGCTAACAACCTTTTCTAAAATTTAATTGCAATTTTTTTTCACTTAATTCATTGTCTCTCTCCCCTTTTGTTGATCACTTCAATTCACAGAAGCCCTTTCACCCCACATCATCTCTTTCTCTCCTTTGTCTTGCCTTCGTTGTTAATTTGCCCTGTTTTTCTGTAACGTCACGGCCCAGTGCTGAACGTCACTAAAGTGATGGAGGGAAAAAGTGGAGGGTTGAGGCGAGGGACTGACGAGGAAAATAGAGCGAGTGTTCTGTGTTTGTGTGCATGTGAGACAGAGACACACACACAAACACACAGATCAGTTGCCTGTGGGTGTGAGGGTGGTGTAAAATGGCTCAGTCTGGTGAGAACACAACAGGCGTTTAATGCATCTTGCCGAAACCATAGAGTGCTGGTAAGTGATTTCCCCAGCGTAACACAATCGCATCCCTAAAGAAAGATCTTCTTTGCCAAAAAAAAAACCAAAAAAAAAAAACCACAATGAAGACAATAGGGACTCCATGATGAGTGGTGCGAGTCTCTAAACTCATCAGCATCAATGTCCATTGGAGACTGACCACTTGAGAATTCATCTTCATGACTGCAAACAGCCCTCAGCTACATTTCTAAAACAAATATAACGTGCATCTAAACCCAACAAAACTTTGGCTAACACAGTCTCATCCCAAGAAGTCATATAACTGACGTCTTGGGACATCTTTTGACCATACGTCAACATCCGCCTTTTTAGGGTACCCCCGGGCCGTCATACAACTGACGCTTTACCTTTAACGTCGGTTAGGTGACGGGGTAGGTTTAGGGGTAGGGTTAGGATCCGATAACGTCATCTAACCGACGTTTAAGGGTACCCTAAAAAGGCGGATGTTGACGTATGGTCAAAAGACGTCCCAAGACGTCAGTTACATGACGTCTTGGGCTTTGGCAGACCTATTTAGCATTCGATGACAGTGGCATCACTTTCTGCAGTTGATTTCCACTAAAAATTGTAAATTCGAAAATACGCAATTAAATCAATTTTACTAATTTCATGTGTTTGGATCTCACATCCCATTGATTAGCTAAGATTACTGATCTGTTGTAAGTTTCCTATGTTCTTGCAACCTAGCAACCCTGTAAAATCATCTCTCTGTGATTCCATCTGCATTGCTTTTCATGTGAAGGCCAAGCCCTTGTTGAAGTCGTATTAAAGGGCCTTTTACATTCGATGACAATATAGATTCGCAACAAGTGGTTTTTTTTTCTTCTTCACACAAGTTCTCTTCATTGCATAGATATGTCAATAACATTGATCCAGTTACCTCAACTACAGCACATATGTAATTCTAACAACACAAGTGCACCATGCTCACGTATCATAAAAAGGGTTGTGTGAGCATACAAGCCCATTAAGTATGGTGTTGCAGTGATTCCGTGGTTTCTGCGTGAACAGTGTTTGCTTGAGAAACAGATGTGTGCTCAGCCACCAGGAGCAGAATTTGGAGGCAAGTGCTTTTGGAAAGCCCTCAAAAACACTGCAAACAGATTAACAGGAGCATAAAAATCACTCAAACACATCCAGAGGGATCGTACTCCAAAACAAATACAGATTGGCAGCTCATTGGCCAATATCCACATTTTGAGGGGGGTATGAACGCATGAGGGAAAGAAAGGGTGAATTTAAATGGCAAGACAGGATTTGGAAACTTTTGTACCATATCATACACCCGACGCAATGCGACGCAAGTGTGTTTTGTTAGTGGCTGAACGATTTGGGGAAAATGTCATATTACGATTATTGTAGTCAACATTGCGGTGTAATAAACAAATGGTTTCATGAGTCAACTTGCTTGGTTGTCAAGGAAAATGCACACACAGAATAGTAATAATGATGAAATGTGTATTTCCCAACTCAAACTAGCAACAACTAAATGCAGTGTTTTCAAATTAAAATAATACTTTTTGCAAAATTAAATAATGACATCTTTACATTACTGCAAAGCAATATATACCATGTATATAGTGAATTCGCCATGGCGCTAGCGCAACTGGCTTTTAAAAGGAATGGCATATGAGACTCTGATTGGTTTATTGCACGTTACGCCCAAAACACACCCATTACTCATTAAGAGAATAGGGACTGCCCTTTAAGACCATGTGCCGAGTGCGCCGACCATTTTTCCCATCGTTAAATTAGCAAAAGTGGATTCGGACATGTCCTACACGTTGCTTAAAGGGTACCTATTATGGATTTTTGAAAATTGCCCTTCATGTAGTGTTTAACATAGATCTAAGTGAACGAAAACATCCTGCAAAGTTTTAAACATGAAAGTTCATCGTATACAAAGTTATTGTCTCTCAAAAGTAAGAGTCGACTCTGAGTCGCTGATATGAATCGTTCGAAGAACGATGCTTTTCCTTTGTCTAGTTGACGTCAACTTGACAAGTTATTTGAATAAGAAACGCCCACTTATTGCGCTCGGAGACGCCAGGGAAAACCGGAAAACAATCATGTCGACGAGACGCTGTGTTTTGAAAAGCGAACTTTTTTCACCTGCCAAGTGAGGAGCATTTGAAGACTAAGTGGCTGCAGTTCATATATACAAGTACTGCTATACCACACAAGTATAGCTCAAACCTTGTTCTGTGTTCGCGTCATTTTGAAGATGATTGCTTCACAAACCTAAACGCTATAAAGTATGGATTCGCGAGCCGGCTCTATCCTAACGAGCTGAGGATCTGAATCAGGTGTGTTAAATAAGGGAGACATACACAATATGCAGAGCAGTGGGTCGCGAGGACTGGAGTTGAGAACCCATTTAAGGGGATAAGAGTTCCGTTTTCGACAATATCTGCACAGAGAATACCAATCACAACTGACTAGGTCATCTGACCAATCACCGCAGATTAGCGTTTTGGAAAAAGGACTCGCTAAACGATTCATATGGGAGTCGGTGAGCAAATCAGGTAAAAATAAATGCATATTATAAGACAACAAAAGTGTTTTTTGTCATTGCATGCTTGTAAAACTGTTGTTGGGGACTCCCAGAACAATATTAGGAACATTTTAAATGCCATAATAGGTACCCTTTAACTTATTTTAAAACAATGTAAGAACGTATGTTGTCATAATTTATTGATAATTTATTTTTACAAGGGGAATAACTTGCTACAAGTGCAAATACATTGAACACAACCTCATTTTAAAAAAAAGGCAAGGTGTGTGGTAAATGTTGTCTATACTGTTATCTGACCCCGATTTAAATGTATAGATGCCTGTATTTACATAATTTTGAAATGTTAAAGCCATTGCACCATGGGCATATCTCAAAAATAATTTCCAGCCACCATTGTGGTTCATCATTAATGCACAAACTAAAAATAATCTCATATTACGTGAATGTGTGTGTGTCGGTGGCTAGAACTATTATCTGCTCTCCAAATCTCTATTTTGCTCAAATAGCAGTACGATGCACCACAAGAATCAGATTAATACCTGCCATTCAGTCGCATTAATTTGCACACGCAGTTACCGCTTCTGAAATTACTGTGTTACAAAATCACTTTGTGGGCACAATTTAATCCATTTGCATTGACACTGCCCTGTATCTTGCACGTGTATAGAGGTACACCCCAAATTACGTTCATTAGCCCCCTCCCCCCCATAAAAAAAACTGCCAAACATGCACTTTTTTGCACATCTAATTACATTGATAGATCCGAACCTTTAGTACGTCAAGCCTTCGTTTGTAACACAGAATGAAAAAGCTTTCAAATCACTTTCTGCTCAATGAAACAGAGACGACACAACCAGACTCAACAGAGAGTGGCCTCAGGGAAAACCATTCAAATATGACACAACTCAAAACACCCCAAAACACATCCTCAGATAAACTTTGACATACACGCTACAACACAAAACTCTAAAATCACTTTATCCGCCGACAAGCGTCTTCACAGGCCTCTTAAATGGACATCCTTGTGTGCTGCTTTTTATCTGCAAATCGAGCCTCGCAGACAAAAGACATCAGTGCCAAAGTGAAACCCATTAGTTTCATTAATTTACTGCGCTCTACTCACCCCATGCTCTTCATATCGTGCTATATAACAGGATCTGCGATTGCACAGCGAAGAGGAACGTCCTCCATTCACTGGTTTTAAAAATATCTCTTATTTATTCTCCATCAATCCGCAAAACACGTCAAAGCTTTCATGCACGACACCTTTAAACCCTCACAAACGTTGGATCCTTCGTCCAGACAAGCCCATCTACGTGAAACTGACCGATTTGGCGCGTTTCCAAGGTGGGTAGGTGTAGCGGCCGCTTATAATGTACACCGAGTGGGCGCTGGATGCATACAAAAGCACTTTCTTTTGCTGTTTGCATGATTTTAGGGCAGGAAAGGGCTGTTTTCAGGAAAAGCACAAAAGAATTGCGATGCCTCATCTCCACAGTTCAGAGGAGCATGTAAGAGTGAATAGGGGCTGCTTGGCTGGTTCGTTCTCGGCTTCTGTAGGGACGCCAAGGAGGTTAAATGTAGCGATTCTGTGAAATAGGATGACCTGCTGGCATCCGTGTGAACAAATCAACTACAGGCTTTAGCGCTTCAAGAGTTATATTCATTCCCCGAGTTACAACGAGGTGTATACTTGGATGCAAAGTAAGCATCCCGCTGTGTCAGACGATAAAAGTTGTTTGTTGGTTTAAAATGTTATACATAGAGGAAAAAGTAAAAGAAATGGATGGTAGCAATAACGTACAGCCTTTCTCTGAGGTATTTATTCTGATGTAATAAAGTGGCGAGGATGTCCTCTTCAGGTCACAAGTCAAAATCCCTTCCACAACTAACCGCTGATGAAAGAGAAAGCCTGACATAGCAAACAATTGTTGTTCTGCTGCTGCCGAGCTTTAATGACCTCAAATAAGACTGATTATCAGTTAGGCTCACATTAAAACAGGTTTATTTTCATTTCTGCTATTTTTGACCTCACACCTCAGGATAATATCCAGTAAAATGTTTAAAGGGGTCATGAAAAGTGGCTTTTTAAATTTTATTATTGTTGTCTGAGGTCAACTTATGACAATCACTTGGTTTTTGCATTCAAAAAATCAAAATGAATTAGTAATAAGCTATTTTCTACCCTAGTTTTGAGCCTAGTTGAAAAACACTCGGTTTTTATGGGCGTGTCGCACTGAAGACTTGGAAGTAAACGCCCACTGCTGTGAGTGGATAACAGTTTTGCATATTATAATGAGTTTCAACTCACCTGTCGGTGTCGGTCGGTGCACATGAGGGAAATGTTGTAAATGTCCAATGTTCTGAAATGGCCACTGTAATGATTCGTCCATACATGTTCGACCCAGAGTCCGTGTATTGCACCATTCCTGTCAGATCCAATATAGACGGCACAGCACAGTTCTTTAATCTTAATCGGTCTGCAAATCTTGTTTACAAAACAATCCTCAGTGAAATGAAGTGAACAGACAATGTTTTACCTTCATAAATATAAAGTTTATCCATGCAATCCTATTGGAATCCAGAGGAAGCTTATGCAGCGACTGTCTTCTTCCACAACCAGGCGCTGCACTGTATTGCTAATTGTTATATTTTGTATTGCTCGGTTGCTCGATCCGGTTTGTCATCACGAGGTAAGCCTATGTTATTTAGCTATGCGTGTAATGCGCAAATCGGTGGGCGGGGCTAAACCGGCCGTGTTGAAGTAGGCGTTGATCTTCGTCTTCTGCAGGGGTGGTGTTTTATCCTCTTTGTCGTCATAGTTTGAAAAACCCCACTTTGAAAAACGAGTTGTTTGCTGGGCCTGGTGTCAGTAAAAGCTTTTATTGGACTAACAAGCACGTTTTTAGCTCTGAAACTTACAGGATATTCTTATAATATGTGATGCGATCTGGGAAAACCCGTCGGATGTCACGCTGGTACGTTTTCAGTAAGGTCTAAATATAGATTGAATGTCATTTTTTTGCCAAAATTGGGTTTTTATTAAGGTATTATTCTATAACTTGTTTATCATCTCTGAATATATCTTGGGAAAATTCACTAGTTTAGTGCAGAAAAATAGCGATTTATAATGTCCAGCTGAAAAGACTGTGTTTCTCTTTTTACACGCAGGGCCAAAAAAAAACTGCCGTTTAGCTCTCCATCTCTTAACACTACAAAGACAGTTCACCGATCAAAATAAACCACATAACAGAATAAAGTCCAGTCCTGGGTGAACTACAACAGCCCGCAAGTTTTTATTTATTTATTTTCATCCAGCGTTATCGTGTGTTGTGATGCGGAGCCCAAGAGAACAACAGAGTTTGAAGCTGCTCGTTTACAAGATCTCGCTTGCCTCTCAATCATCCAATTTCAAAACGGTTTTCACAGGTTGACTTTTGAGTTCGTAAGCTTTCGAATGATACCTAATCTATGATGATTAATAAAATATGTGATATGAAAAAAGGCAATAAAAAAGGGAGCGCCAGTTGTGCCGCTAGCAGGACGTGATCGTTAATTAAACCTGTTTTTCTCAGAAATCCATTCCTGAAAATCACAGCGATCAGCCGACTTCAGATAACCATAACTTATGTTACAGACGAACGATAAAAGAAATAAAAACAGATTTGGAAAGGGCTTGAACCCAGCTTTAATATGGCCTCAAAACCTGTAATATGTCAAATTTCACCATGTGGTGGCTTTTCCCACATCGCATCACTTATGATGACCTCTTAGATGTCAAAAGCTCCAGGAAAATTGGATTTCTCAGTTCATCACCCCTTTAATACTGTATGTGTTTTTGTGGAGCCATCAGTCAATCAGTTTTGTCGTAATGTAATTATGCGGCTCTTCAGGTACTTGACTCAGACAACCTGCATGGCTACTTACATTATCTTCAACCAAGGGGTCGCATTATTAGATTCCCAGTTACTAGAAATAAAATGGTGGCGCGGCCGACTGCAGAGGCTTTGCTCTTCCCTACGTGGTTGTGTTTGTTTGTCTTGTTTATTTACGTGTCTACAAACACCCGGACATTAAATCGACAGGAACTTTTAAAGATTGGGCCACTGAATTAGCTTTAAGCAAAACTTACAGCTTTGAACACCTACCACCGGAGATCACATGACCAGTGGGGAGCCTGTGGATTATTACCTTGAGAGACAGACGCAGGAGGCGGCGCCGAGAACGACGACAGAAGGTTACAGAGCAGGGATTAGGGTCCGGCTAAGGAGGGCACCACACAGGCCTGCGCTACCTAGCCTTCTTGTGTCCAACGCCAGATCACTATGCAATAAGATGGATGAGCTGGCGATGATCAGAGGCAAACAGATATGCTAAAGACTGCTTGCTCGTAGTGACGAAGCTATCATGCCAGTGGGCCGTAAATCACACCAGGCCGACAGAACCGGTAACTCCAGAGGGGGACTCTGTCTGCATCTTCTCTAACAACAGCTGAAGCACCGATGCCACAGTGATTGAAAGACACTGCTCACCAGATCTTGAATTTGTCGCACTGAGATGCTGATCCTTCTACCTGTCGCGTGAGTTCAGGGTTTTCATCACAGCTGTTTGCATGCCACCCAGTGCTAATGCTAGTGTAGCTGTGGACATCTTGCAAACTAGTGTGAATAAACTCCAGTCCACCCACCCTGATGGGATTTATATTTTGGCCGGGGATTTTAATCATGCTAATTTGCTGTCCTTCCCAAATTTCATCAACATGTAACATCCAACCAGAGGTGATACAACTTTCGACCAGGTTTACAGTAAAGGGGCATTCAACGTCTCCACTCAACTCCATTTAGTGCAGTCTGACCATCTGACCCTCTTTCTCAGACCAGCGTACAGACCTGTGTTTTACACAGTGAAACTAACAAAATTGTGGCCTGCTACTGCGATTCTACAATTGCAAGATTGTTTCGAGCGCACTGACTGGCCACTTTTCTCACAGGAGAGTCTTGAGGATTACACCTGCACTATATTAAGACCTGCACTGACAATGTCACTGTTGAGAGACAGGTCAAATGCTATCAAAACAACAAACACAGGGAGGTCAAGCTGCTGCTGGAAAAAAAAAAAACGTGATTAAGCCTTCAGGTCCAATGACATGGAATTATACAGTACCAGCAGATCCAAATTAAAGACAGGCATCAAGGAAGCAAAACGGGAGGAAGATCGAGGGGCACTTTAACGAGGGGAATCCCCAGCGTGTTTGGCAGGGAATCCAACACCTCACGAACTTTAAAAGTTCAAAAGACCCAATCTCAAGGACCAGCAGCAATTTGGCTGAGGAGCTCAACTATTTCTTTGCACGCTTTGAGGCAAATGGGACCAGGACTGAGTGAACATCGGCCACACCAATAACACTCTTGCCCACAGATGCCCTGACATTCTCTTTTAGTGCAGAGGAGGTCAGGAGAGCATGTCTTGGCATGAACCCTAGGAAGACTTCTGGGCCCGACAGGATCCCTGGGAGAGTGTTGAAGGGATGTGCCGACCAGCTGGCCGAGGTATTCACTTCCATCTTCAACCTCTCTCTGTCTACCTGTTCCATCCCCAAGTGCCTCAAATCTGCCATCATTGTGCCGATCCAGAAAAAATCAGCTGTGAGTAGCCTCAATGACTATAGACCAGTGGCCTTCACTTCCACTGTCATGAAGTGCTTCATTCTTCACTTCACTTCCCTCCACACTGGACCAGCACCAGTTTGCCTATAAAGCAGGGGTTCTCAAATTTGGTCCTGGAGGGCCACTGTCCTGCAGAGTTTAGCTCCAACCCTGATCAAACACACCTACCTCTGAGTTTCTAGTGATCCTGAAGACCTTTATTAGCTTGCTCAGGTGGGTTTGATCAGGGTTGGAGCTAAACTCTGCAGGACAGTGGCCCTCCAAGACCAAATTTGAGAACCCCTGCTATAAAGCAACCGCGGATGCCATCAACACAGGTCTGCACAGTGTGCTGACCCACCTTGAACATCCTGGCACCTATGCAAGACTACTAATTGTGGACTTTAGTTCTGCATTCAACTGCATCATCCCTGGAAGACTGGTGTCCACTCTACATGTACTGGGTATCAGCACAAACATCTGCAGATGGTTCCTCACAGACTGTCCCCAGTCAGTTCATCTGGGCTCTCAACTTTCCTCTGTTCTCACATTCAGGACTGGGGCACCCCACACTCATGAAACCAATACTTTTATCAAGTTTGCGGATGACAACACCACTATAGTCGGACTTATTCACAACAATGATGTGTCTGCCTACAGGGATGAAATCCAGAAACTCTTCACCTGGTGCTCCATCAACATCTCTAAGACCAAAGAGGTGGTGGTAGACTTCCGCAGGAAGAGGACTGACCTTGCTCTGGTCTACATCAATGGAGACACTGTGGAGAGGGTTAAGGACTTCAAATTCCTGGGGACACACATCTCACAGGACATCAATGGGGCAACCAACACTACAGCCCTTGTGAAGAAAGCTCAGCAGCGGCTGTACTTTCTCAGGTCAAGTAACAAAATGAACCTCTCCCAGAAGATGCCTTTATCCTTTTACGACTGTTCTGTCCAAAGTATCATCTCACACGACATTCTGGTCGTACAAAAAGGACATCTCCCCTCACTCACTGACATCACACCAGATGCCTGCAGTGGGCAAAAAATATCATTCAGGACTGTTCCACACAGGTCACAAGGTCTTCACTTTGTTGCCACCTGGAAGGCGTTACAGAATAGATCTTTCCAGGGTCGCACTTCTAGACTTGAATCGTTTTTATCCAAATGCTATAAAACATCTGAACTCGTGATCATTTGGAGAGCAATGCATTTTAATGTCTATGTTTTTTTTATTTCTTTTTTTAAATAATGTATTTACTTATATTAGTGTTGTCTTGTCATATTATGTGTCACCACCAGGGGATGTGCAATTTAAATTTCGCTGACAATAAAAGCAATAATAAATAATGAAAAATACAATTTCCATTTTATTTTACAATGAAAGGATCCAGTACAGGCATCCTCTAAATTTAAACATCTCTTAATGGGTGTATCACAGCTAATGAGTCACAAGCACGCTAACGAGCAACCACATTCACACCTATTCGCTAGCAGTGGTGAAGTAATGAGGAAGTAAGAAACTATTATTATTCCTAAACACCAGGGGCCATATTACAGAAACATCCTGACACACCATGCGGATTTCAGTTAGAAACCTGTCAGATCTTAACTTGATATATGAGACTTCAATAATTTAGCACCGGAGGAAGAAGATACGACTATTCATATTAAAATCGAGAAATCCACTGAATGTGAATGTGCTGTTCCTGATTATGGGAAAGGCACTTTGTCTCTGCATAGATTTCTGAAGGATCTCAACTTTACACTGTAAAAAACAAAAAAACAAAAGAAAACGTAAAAATTCTACAATAAAAACCTGTAAAACATTAATGTACTCGACTGTATATGGTGAAAAATTGTAAATGGTTTAACATAACAGTAAAATACCATCAAATTGATGTTTTTTTTTTTGCACATAAAACGGTGCAAAACAGCTAAAAGCAGATTCCCAGAAGTCCCTACGTGACCAAGCGTCGAAACAGCCTGTCTAATTTTAAAGGTCACAGAAGTTGGAAAAGAGTCATGTAAAATGTAATTACATTCATTTTTTTGTGCAAGAAAACCTTGCCTGACATTATAAGTGGATCTCAGGGCAAAACAAAAAGAAATGAAAAGAAAACAAAAAACAAAAAAACAAACACAACCATTAAGGTTGGTTTATAAAGATAACACACCTTAAAGGGATAGTCCGCTTTTTTGGAAATAGGCTCATTTTACAACTCCCCCAGAATTAAACAGTCGAGTTGTACCGTTTTCGAATCCATTCAGCCGATTTTCTGATATTTAGAAGAATATCGGTTTCTGGTCTCATTGACTCCTATAGTAGGAAAAAAAATATACTATGGAAGTCAATGAGACCAGAAACTGTCTGGTTACTGATATTCTTCTAAATATCAGAAATTCGGCTGAACGGATTCGAAAACGCTAAAACTCAACTGTTTAACTCTGGAGGAGTTGTAAAATGAGCCTATTTCCAAAAAAAAGTGGAGTATCCCTTTAATGTTAATTTGTCCAGTGATTTTGTGCTGTTTTGATTCACCACAGATAAGATATGCAAAGACCAATGTTCGGTTTTAGTAATTTTTTATTAATATGTGCTGATACAGGGTCGTACTGACCTGCAATGACGCAAACGCTTACATTAAACCATCCCCTTTGGCCCAAACAGCTGTCAAAGCAATGACGGTGAGAAATAAAACACATATCATTCTTCAGTAAAAACAGTAAATCACATGAACCCTCCTGTTACACGGGACCCAAGCATCATAATTTAATCAAAGAGTTGTTCAAATAAAACAATGAGTTCAGAGCAGAAAAAAAGAAGTATCAAATGACAGGATCATTACCCTTTGATGACTCATTCCCTCCCATGCTTGTTTTATACAATGTCTAATACTGCCCGGTCACACAACAATGTACTAATATGATAGTCCCACTCAAGAAGGCCTAATACATTCTAGGGTGATTCTGTCCCCTGCCCTCTTTTTCCAAAACCACCCAACCCTGACAGAAAATGAACACAAACGCTGGGCGTTTCATAAAGAAACTCGCTGTATGATAAGGCGGTGATTCTCCTAGAAGACCATTTTACACCACCCATTTACTGAGTGCTGGCCTAAACATAGTTCATATGCAAACATACAGTCAAATGCATGCCTTAAAGAAGCTAAAAAAAGCTTCAAACTTAAATATGTAAAAATGCCCTTGCTTTAAGATTTCTATATACTCTCTATATATATATACAGAGTACAAAAAAACACACAGCTCATGTGTTAGTGTTTTGTGAGTCTCTGTAGTATTACCTAGAGCTCTGTGTTCACCCTGCTTGACCGAACCATTGTTAAAGACTGACAGACAGCTGGTTAACAGTTAACGGCACGAACCTCCCCAGTGAGCTCTTGTCACAGTCTCAAACCGTACAGGTGCTGTTTCTAGCACAGACACACTTCAAGAGATCAATGACAGAATAATACTACATTATTAGTGTGTAGATGTCGGTTTAAAACTAGTGCTTGCCTGTTCTCTCTTTGTTTGTGACAGTTACCCGTTTTCTGTCGACACAGTGCTGGTGCCAAAGCCCAGTCTTGCCCGATCCACACATAAAAAGGCGGTTCTGGGCTCCGCAACGGCCCCTTAAATTGCAAACCAAATACAGACTATGTCATTTTTTTGTGGCACCTAACAGCTGATATAATAATTATAATTTCCATCTCAAGCTGAAGTAAAATGATTTTCAAAAAAACGGATAGTTTTCAACTTTGTTGTAAAATGCTGATACTCCTGCAACATATATTCTACATTAGAGCAGTGCTTTGAATTATTTTAGCAGATGAAATATCTTGTTTCTTTGAACTTATTGCTGTCACCATCATTTTCAGCAATAAGCACCCAAACCTGTGCGTTACACTGATTTTACCATGGTTAATGGAGTTTTAGGCACTCTGCCCAATGTGATGCATGGTTTCTTGTGGCTTATTGCTCTAATGATGAATGAATCTTATTTTCTATGAATTTAATATTACTAATCACTGTTTAAAACATTTGAAATATTTAAAAGAACTTCCTTTACATCAAACATTCATTCAAAGTTATATGGTCTTTAATAATGCTCTCCAAAAGTTAACACAAAAACATTTATACAATGTTTTTACCTGAAACGCTCAGTTGGATGTTCGTCTAATGTTTTTTTTTTTTTTTTTTTTAAATGTTGCTACTGTAACATTTCAGAATCTGTTCCATAATGTTCACTGAATGATAAATAGAATTTTCCCTTCAGGTTCGTATAACCAAGAAAAAAAAAACTCCGAAATAACGTTTTTAAAATTGTAACATTAGCGAAACATTATTCGAACATATTTTTGTTAGCTACGGGGCCGTGTGCAAAAAAAAATCAAGCAATGGCGAATTTGTGTGACATTTGTGAGGGGAAATGTTTCACCCTTGCGATTCCTATTGAAATGACTGGATTTCGCAAAGGTAATTGTAACTGCATCTTAAAAGACAGAAAAGCATTGTTTGTTCATAGACAGGCTATGTAGCAACGTAGGCAGTTACGCCATCTTTCAGTTCTCAAGTCATTGGAAATGTGGACAAGTTGTGAGAAAGGACACAATCTAACACAATCACCATTTGGTTGGAAAAAAGGGAGTGGGTGAGATCTGTCTCTCCATTGGTCAGTGTTGATCGCTCAATAACTGAGGGATCCCAATAAAACATGTCAGATAACTCCAGGGGTTCTCTTTGCCTGTCAGACGTGGTGCGGCCGAGCAGGTGGGGTGCTTTGCCCAGGGCTGATGCCTCATGTTGTTTTGACAGCAGGGAATGACTTGATCATCACTCACTCTCTTTTATTATATCTGCTATCCTACTATCTGGACATCAAGTCAACACATGTCTCTAAAAGCGAAGGGGTCGGCTCGTGATCAGAGATCATGACTCTGGCTCTCTGGTGCCAGGACTCAGCTGAGGATTGGGAAGACAGCAGGGTGAGAGACTGTCAGATCACAGGAGGGCAGGCAAGGGACGAGAGACGGGGACTGGAAAGAGGACCTTTATATTTCCTGTCCGTCTCACAGACCCATGTGAAATCTGTGCTTAAGGTTTTTCAGCAGAAAATGCAAAGTTGGACACACACTTAAAAATTCACTTTCAAAAAACATTAAGACTTTATGTTTAAGTAGTTTTTCTACTCCTAAACACTGACCAAATCCACTTTTTGTAGATACGCGAGTAAAATGTACTTTCTCTACTGGAATCTTGCACTTATGGCGTGTACATTTATTTTCCAATAATCTGATCTAGAATAAGAATCTTCCTTCCCCTGATTTCACCTGTCAGCAAATCACGGATGATGCCTGTTTCAAATTCATCAAAATAGTTCAGAAAACCATAAAAAAAAATCCTGTAAAAAAACGGTAAACTACTGGCAGCTGTGGTTGCAAGCATCCACAAGCAACTATACGGTGTGTTACAGTTTTTTGTTAGAACATACACTGTAACAAATAATCCTGTAAAAAACGGTAAAATACTGGCAGCTGTGGTTGCCAGTATCCTACCGTAACTATAATGGTGTGTTACTGTTTTTATGTTAGAGCATATAGCTGTTAAATTAAAGTTTTATACTGTAGCTGACGATACAGTATTTAGCTGTTAATTTCAAAAACAGTAACACACTGTATTTTTACGGTATGATGCTGGCAACCACAGCTGCCAGTAGTTAACTGTTCTTTTACAGGATTATTTTTTACAGTGAGCTGTTAAATTAAAGTTTCATACTGTAGCTGACACTACAGTATTTAGCTGTTAATTTCAAAAACAGTAACACACTGTATTTTTACGGTATGATGCTGGCAACCACAGCTGCCAGTAGTTAACTGTTCTTTTACAGGATTATTTTTTACAGTGAGCTGTTAAATTAAAGTTTTATACTGTAGCTGACAATACAGTATTTAGCTGTTAATTTTAAAAACAGTAACACACTGTATTTTTACGGTATGATGCTGGCAACCACAGCAGCCAGTAGTTTACCGTTCTTTCACAGGATTATTTTTTACAGTGAGCTGTTAAATTAAAGTTTCATACTGTAGCTGACAATAAAGTATTTAGCTGTTAATTTTAAAAACAGTAACACACCGTATTTTTACGGTATGATGCTGGCAACCACAGCAGCCAGTAGTTTACCGTTCTTTTACAGGATTATTTTTTACAGTGAATTGTTAAATTAAAGTTTTATACTGTAGCTGACAATACAGTATTTAGCTGTTCATTTTAAAAACAGTAACACACCGTATTTTTACGGTACGATGCTGGCAACCACAGCAGCCAGTAGTTTACCATTTTTTTACATGATTATTTTTTACAGTGAGCTGTAAAATTAAAGTTTTATACTGTAGCTGACAATACAGTATTTAGCTGTTCATTTCAAAAACAGTAACACACCGTATTTTTACGACATGATGCTGGCAACCACAGCTGCCAATAGTTTACCGGTTTTTTTACAGGATTATTTTTTATTTGGCAAACTTCATTATGGTTTCAGCCAATAATTTTATCGTTTTTTAAACTCATTCCGCATAAAAATGATGGGAAAAGCAGCAGATTCCGTCTTGGCCTACTTATCCGGTATCTACTCATGCACTCTTTGCCTTTCCGTGTGAATGTGAAGACGCGAAAACGAGGCTGATATGGAGAGTGGATCAGGGTGATTCCTTTCACAACTAAAGAACAGCGAACACAAGTGCTCTCAAAGAGCGAGAGGGGGGAAAGACAAAGGGAGAAACCCAAAGCGAGGGAACATGGTGGGTTGACTTCTCTAGATTATAGCTCTTAGTATTATTATGATAATCACGGGTTGTATGGGGATTTTGGAGGTGGTAGCAGTCCCTCGGAGCAGGCTTTAGTCTAGCAGTTTACCACAGCGCATAATCACTGTCATTATCAACATATTCAACACTGTACTATATTATCCCCTCAGTCCCATGTAAACAAAGCCTTTGACTAACATAACAAATCTTCCCACATTAATGCTCAGCTAGGAAAGCCATGTGAAAATAATTTGGTGAGCTAAGCGGGAAGGGAGAAAACGGTGCGGGCAGGGGGAATGCGGAAAAAGGGTCGATGGGTGATTAAAGCGAGCAAGGGCAGAAATCGGAGAGATGCAGAAAACGTGACGCACGTCGGATGTCTCCAGGGATGGAGGGGGAGAGGTAAACAGCCTCTCCCACTGCCCGGTGCGGCAGGGTAAGAGGGTAAAACAGCAGCCGTGTGGTGCCAGGTGGGAAGAGGGCCATGAGTCAGGAGCAGATCTCCTCAGAGAGCATCCTAAGCTCTGAGAGAGCCAGTTCACAAAGGTGTATGACAATACATTCAAACGGTCAAACCTGCTGACCAGTTGAAGCTGGTCCTACTTATCAACATGGAGCATTTTTGCAAGAAAAGCATGAAAAAACAAAAAAACAAAAACCTGTTCAGGTCATTGCTTTAAATAAAAGCTGATCATACATGCCTTGGGCTAAATAAAGGACCGGGTGTACTAACCACCTTCTGGCCAGCACACCGGTGAACATACTGACCCAGTGTCAATCAGTACAAGTTGCCATGCAATGGATTGCACACACGTCCCCTTAGAAGACTTACAGTAGTAAGAGATAGAGAAAGAGAGAGAGAGTGCAGATAGGACATACATTCAGGATGCACAATGTTCTCCACCTCTGACAGCGAGTGTCGCAGAGCTTCTTTAAACCAGCTACACACTTGTGTAGGTTTGCCATCACCTCTTTCATTAAACATGGATACTCACCCCTGCTCTCTCTCTTTCTCTCCATGGCTATGTTTGTAATGGCATACTAGCTTACTACATACTGCATAGTATACACTGTGTTTCGAAACAATAGCAAGACGAATGTTCCACAATATGCATTTCAAACATGGACTCTGTTGTCATGTGTCATATTTTGCACATGATACACAGTATATACTGCAGCAGTGGTAAGAGTAGTATATTAGTATGCTCTTCAAAATAATATGCTCTGTACACAGAATGAAAAGCACACTGAATAAATGAATATGTGCATAAATAACCAAAACAGACAAATAAATATTAATAAATAAAACATCAGACATGAAAGAGTTGAAGATTGAGCAGACTTCAGTGGGGTGGAGCACTCATGAATACCTCTCTTTTGTTCAACAGGCTATGCAGCTCATTTGCATAAGGGGATTCTAAACCATCTCATTGGTCAGATGTTCCTTTCGCCCAATGAATGTTGTGTTTCAAATCTCAGTGTGCCTGACTGGCAAAATAACATTTAAAATACCTTTTAACAAAGTCTTTTAGATGGAAGCTTATATTGAGCTTTTATATAGATATAGATTTACTCTGCTTCCCGTCCTTCTAACACAGGTCCACGTTACCCAGTAAAAATAGCCTCTGAGACACACGCACACACACCCAGGCATTCAAATGTTCACGTTCAGACATACACATACAAACTGTAAATCAACGGTCACACCAGGTTCAGAAACGACTGCTGATATTGGGAAGTAAAAACAGTCGAATACAATCTTCCGAAATCTGCTCCCCAGTTTGTTTTTCTTCAGCTAAATATTCTATTCATCTAGTTGTCTGATATCTATTACATCCTCCTGATAAAATTTAACCAGCAATACACTATGGCAGCTGTCAATCAACCCACAATGCACCAGTGCACCCCCGAGGCACAGTGTACTCCCCCTTTCATTCACGTCAAGCACTTCCTGTCTGGGAATGTTGAAGGTCAAACATTACCAACAATGTAATGGGTTATATTACACAAAAATTGTGCCAGGATTTATCTCGTTTGTATGTAAAATCCTTCGCTTTCTGTCTCTCTGTCTCTCTCTCGCTGTCTCTTGGCAGATAATTCGATTTCCTGGCTCCAGGGCAAGACCGAACGGGGGCCGGAGGGAAAGAGAGCGAAAGAAAGAGAGAGGGAGAGATAGGTGTAGTCTCCAGGTCACAAACTTCAAAACATCTTTATTTTCGACTCTTTTCAATTTCTGCCGCAGTACAATAACTGTTTTTCATAGTATTTGATCATTTTTTTGTTGCTTTTGTTCATCTATATACAGGAGACGAGTAGAATAAGACTTGCCGTCGCTTTCGCGTGATTCATATGTACAGAGGTCGGACTTGAAGAATGGCTGGAGCAGTAGCAAAAAAATTCTTCTAGCCACGATAACACAGGTGATACAGCACGTCCACCTACAACATCCATCTGTGATTAGGAAAGCAGCTTCAGTCCTTAATCCGCCCCCATCTGTGGATCCGAGACGAAACCTTACAGAGTTTCCTTCGCGAGAGATCCCATGGTCGAGAGGCTTCAAACGAGCCAAGATGGGTCGTGTCCTAAGACCCCCCACCCCCAAGTTCCCAGTCTCTGTGGTTGTTCTGTACAGAAGAGTCAGTTCAGAGAAAGAAATAAAGGCAACTCCACTGAGGTAGCTTCCTGCTACCTGTGTCTGAACAATAGTCCTTGTTTCCTTTTTCATGAGCATATGTTCACACTCTTTATGTTCAGTATCAAGCACTTCTGTGAGAGTGTGTGTGTGTGTGTAGATTCCAGTTTGTGTCCTGGCTCAAAAACAGTTATTTTTGGCAACACCAAAGAGCTTTCAGAGAGATTTTTGTCACTTGCAGTATAATGGCATACCCCCCCCCCATTTCCTCATGTAACAGCTCTCATCAAATAATGATGGAGAAAGGAAAGTGAAGGTAAGGAGTTGCGCAAAAGTAACATTTTAAAGATGTGAGGTGAAATAAAAGACAGAAATAGAAGGCCGGTGTGTTTCTTGGGACAGAGAGCGGAGATGCCCATCGAGACAAGGCAGATAGTAGGACTTGCTGTTTCTGTATGTGTGTGTGAGAGGAGGGAGGAGAAAATGACGCTGATGAGAGAGCAGAGTGGTTACACAGCACTTCAGAGAGCCTGCTGCCATGGAGACAAACCTCTCTGTCGCTCTCCCTGTTTAGGCTTTCCTTACCTCTTCCTTCAAAACAAATGAAAGAGCTAAAAGGCAACCAGACATAAGGAGGGAGTCAGAGACAGGAGAGGAGTCCATCATCGGCATCTGCACTATGCATCAGACCCAGTGGTGCTCTTACTCCTCCACCTCTTCCTTGTAGTCACAGGCTTGTGACCAGCTGCATCTGTCCATCTCCCTCGCTGTGGGGGGGCTCAGGGGCGGGGTGGGCTTCAGTGCTCGGTCTCCTAGGTGGAGCCTGGTAGAAGGTCTGCATGGGGGCTCCGCGGGAGCCTATGGCAGGCCGACCCGAGCTGTAGTAGAGCTCCTCCGGAGGCTGGGCTGAGCGTGGAACCACTTCTAGAGGCTCTGGGCTGCTGTCAGGGTAGGGTGAATCCCGTAGGTTGGTGATGCTGGTGTAGAGGGAGTCCCGCGCAGGCGAATCCGGAGCTCCTTTGTGGCTGTGGTGTGCCGCGCTTTGGCCGCTCTGACCGCTGTGGCCCAAACTCTCTGTCAGGTCGGCCGTGTAGCTTTCGGACTCTTCGGGGTCGCTCTGGTAGAGCACGGACTGGGCGCGCTGAAGCAGCAAGGGCTCCTCCAGAGCCTTGTACAGAAGTTCCACGTCCTGCGGCGTGCGCTGACGCGCTTCCCTCGAACAAAAGTCTTCGTCGTCCTCTATGCCTATCCCCGGGTCGGGCCCGCCCCCGCCCCGCCCGATGCCCATGTGCCCATGTCCTCTGACCAGGCTGCCACATGTTCTGTCGCCTCCCCCGACCCCTCCACCGCCTCGTAGATTATTATGCACGAGTTCAGATATGATCATCTTCTCGAATGCCGCAGCATCCGAGAGGTTTCTCCGTATGCCACCGAGAGTTTCCGAACCGCGGGGGTTGAAAATGGGAGGGGGGCTATCTCCACCTCCGCCTCCCAGGAAGTCACAGCTTCCCCCGGGAGCGCCCGGACCCCCAACGCTCCGCAAAGAATAGCTGTTGTTGAAGTTCCCGTTCAGAGGTAGAGTCTCCATGCCTCCGTGATCTCGGTTCTTAGACAACGTGCTCTCTGTTGAGGGAGCAAATGAGAGGAGGTAAGCAAATGAAAAAGAAGAGGGAGAAGTGAGCACTTCATTACCTATTTTAATCAAGACGGGGATTCAAAGCAACAGAATCCGGGATTAAATCAATAATGGGGAAAGCAACTTCCATCGCAAGATTAATAGGCTTATGGACAGAGGCAAGTTATTACCAGGGACGCAAATTGTGTACATAGAAGCACAGGCTTCACTGCACACGTGAAGAGGTTATCATTCTGCAAAATTAGCCTATAAAACACTGAAAATAGCCATAAGCATGAAAGTGAAAAGAGTCTTACTTGGGTCACGGAAAGTTCCTGCGGATCCATGGTGAGGGCAAAGTTAGACAAAAGAAAGACAACAAAAGTGATCAATGATATATTCCTACATTAAGTTTTACATGGAACTGCAATTGCATTTTTCTTGAAATCCCCACAAAATTAATGTCAACATTGACAAATGTCACACACCAGAACTCTATTGATAACAATGGACATCTATAGAAAAACAAATCCCACACAGCAGTGCCTCGTTTACGGTGTTGGGGAAGCTACTTTGAAACTACAGATTGCAATGATGTTACCGATTACAGATATATACGGTAAAATAAAATGACTGTTTTCAAAATGTGGTAAGCAACAATAACTATAATGAAATTATTTAAAGGGGTAGTACACAAAATTACAATTTTGTCATTATAATGTTTCAAACCTGTTACTTCCTCTTTATTTTTTATAAAAAAAACCTAACAAAAATTGACCTTGATTGTATGAACAAGACCAGAATTCTTTAAAATTCGTAGAAAACGAAGGCCTTTTGATTGGTTTTGGCACGATGATTATTCAGCGAGACGTTATTCACACTTCAGCCTCATAAAGTCAAGACGATGTTTATTTCACGCACCCTTTCACACTCCAGAGATGTTGTGATATTCTTTTGACTCGTCGGCGTGTATTGAACGCGGGAGATGCGTGTGGCGGCACACACCAAGGCGTGCGGGGGTTTAAATATTAATGCCCGGTATGATTTTAATCAACGCTCCTCTGTGCAGAGAGAGAGTAATTAGACATTCTAATGAGGCCCTCCTCCTACTTCCTCTCCATAAGCATTCTAAAAATGTCCTCTCAGCCAAGCCAAGCCGAGCGCCGCACCGTCAGCCTGACACATTACACAGAGAGGGAACGTTTAAAATATTCAACAGAGACGGCGTCTTAAATTTCATCCTACTGACATGGGAACCGCAGCTATCTTTCTCTCTCGCCGCCTCTCCATCGGCACATGGAGGCGAACGGTATGGCAAGAGAGCGAAGCCCGGGCATATAAGTGTGTGTGCGGCACACGGGCAGAGGCATGCCGATACTCTGTGGCGAATCTCCAGGGATCGCTTTCCTCTCTCGCTCCGTTGTCAGTCACTCAACTTCAGCCTTAGCTTTAATCGATGCTCTGGTCTGTCTTTCCAGCAGGAGGGAATGAAACGCTGGCCAGATGGTCAGCCCCTGTCCACCCCTCTGAATCACACTGACAGACCGACAGGGTGTAAACTCACACGCAGAGGGAGACGCACAGACGCATACACACACAGCATATGTGCACATGAATACCATCGGTGACACTCACACACACACTGTGGCAGAAAATGCATATACAATAATAATAATAAAACATCCCAGATGATTTTTTTTATCGATCAGAAGACAGTCGTTCTAAGCTAAAGAAACTAACATCAAAAATACCTGAGAAAAAAAATATAATGGATATAATGTATAATGGATTCCACAAAAATATTAAGCATTGATAATAATAAGAAATATTTGTTTGCATATTAGATTGATTTCTGAAGGACCAACTGATGATTGGAGAAATAATGCTGAAAAAAACAGCTTTTGCAAATTCAATTTTAGAATTTATTAAAATCATTTTTATTTTAGTTTAAATTGTAATAATATTTCACTCTATATATTTGTTTTTCCTAAGAGGTTTTAGAAGAAACATCCAAGACAAGTTGGAACAAAGGAAACACCATTAAGCCATTTAAGTTATAAAATAGCAGTTTGAGACAACTCTTCTGAAACAACTTAGATATTAAAGGGATCCTTTATTTCAAGCAAGCACATACTGACCGGTAGAGTTGAAGACTCCAGGCGAGGGCGGGGTAAACGTCTCAGCCAGCAGTGTGTTGTAGGGAGAGCTTCCTGTTCGGGTTTGCAGCACAGGGTTGGTTAGAAGATGGTTCCCCATTGTGCCTTAGGAAAAAAAAAAATCTTAACATAAATATCATCCTTTTTTTACTCAGCCATTCAAAATCACATTTTATAGCCATTATTTAAAGACACCATGAAATCAGAATTGACAATTTGTTTTTTATGTAATATTGCAGTATTTACTATAATTGATTTATCCAATCACTCAATCAATTCTCAGGTATAAATATGCAGCTATAATGCATGTAGGCAATTTTTCTTGTTGATATACAATGGTTTCATACTGTTAAAACTAATCATGGTAAGTCTGTAAGCCTGTAAGTCTGCCGACTCTAAAGAACAATGGCAAGGAAAACTAACTTTACCACGCTCTGAGAGCCCCCTAGTGATCGGGAACATTTCCGTTGTGTTGTGGCTTGATTTTGTTGTGTTGTGGCTAAATTTCATTTTGTTGTGGCTTGATTTTGTTGTGTTGTGGCTAAATTTCATTTTGTTGTGGCTTGATTTTGTTGTGTTGTGGCTAAATTTCATTTTGTTATAGCTTGATTTTGTTGTGTTGTGGCTTGATTTCATTGTGTTGCTTGATTTCCTTGTGTTGTTGCTTGATTTCATTGTGTTGTGGCTTGATTTCATTGTGTTGCTTGATTTCGTTGTGTTGTGGCTTGATTTCGTTGTGTTGCTTGATTTCGTTGTGTGGTGGCTTGATTTTGTTGTGTTGTGGCTTGATTTCATTGTGTGGTGGCTTGATTTCGTTGTGTTATGGCTTGATTTCGTGTTGCGGCTTGATTTCATTGTGTTGCTTAATTTCATTGTGTTATGGCTTGATTTCGTGTTGCGGCTTGATTTCATTGTGTTGCTTAATTTCATTGTGTTATGGCTTGATTTCGTTGTGTTGTGGCTTGATTTCGTTGTGTTGCGGCTTGATTTCATTGTGTTGCTTGATTTCGTTGTGTTGTGGCTTTATTTTTTTGTGTTGTAGCTTGATTTCATTGTGTTGCTCGATTTCGTTGTGTTGTGGCTTGATTTCATTGTGTTGCTTGATTTCCTTGTGTTGTTGCTTGATTTAGTTGTGTTGTGGCTTGATTTCATTGTGTTGTGGCTTTATTTTTTTGTGTTGTAGCTTGATTTCATTGTGTTGTAGCTTGATTTCATTGTGTTGCTTGATTTAGTTGTGTGGTGGCTTGATTTCATTGGGTTGTGGCTTGATTTCGTTGTGTTGCTTGATTTTGTTGTGTGGTGGCTTGATTTCGTTGTGTTGCGGCTTGATTTCGTTGTGTTGTGGCTTGATTTCATTGTGTGGTGGCTTGATTTCATTGTGTTGCTTGATTTCGTTGTGTTGTGCCTTGATTTCTTTGTGTTGTGGATCTATTAAGTTGTGTTATGGCTTGATTTTGTCACATTGTGCATCGATTAAGTCGTGTGGTGGCTTGATTTTGTTTGTGATCTGGCTTGATTCCGCTGTGTTGTGGCTTGATTTCGTGGTGTTTCGCGGCTTCATTTAGTTGTTTATTAAATTAATGAGATCGGGATGTATTGGACCTAGTTAGGGCAGTGTCTTATTGCTCTTACTGCAATAACATGTTTTAACACAAAATGTTTGCTAACATGTTATTTTTGTTTAGAAAACTCTTCTGCTTAAGAGTATACAGTCGCGGACAAACAAGTTAAGAATAACAGTTAATCTTTGCTTTGTAGTGATATAATCTCATTAAACCTGTTATATACAGTATACTGTGCTGAAAAGCTGTATTCGTGAGCATCCAGAAGGCAAGAGCTATCTGTTTTAAGAGGGGTAATACGCAATATGAACAATATGGAATAGCTGTTTGCACTTCACATTAAGGTTAAGCAGATGCTACTCAACAGTATGATTATTGTGTTTGACATTTCATTAAAAAAACAACAACAAAAAAAACTCCTTAATGTCGGTGTGTGATGTTGTAACGGCTGATTTGATCAAGTGTTTATTTGAAGCCAAGTCGAAATGTATTTGAAGAGTAGTTGTGGAGCGTAATTCTATGCCTCACTGTCAGATGGAGTCATTGGGAGGGAAATGGTAATATTTGCCATTATGTAGTTTCACAGAGCAGTCACTGAAATGTGGGTTCATTTCCCAGTGAAATGTGAACGCTTGCAGTAGACAAATGTGACTCAGAGAAATGGCACATTCAGTATGGCCCATAATGCAGGCGCAGAGCTCCAGCCCGGGGCTTTCAGACAGAAATGCCATGAAATTAAAAAGAGGCCAGTATGACATCGAGTGGACTGAGGCAAAGTGCAACCCTGCACTCTCGCGCTATCATCTATCAGAGAGGACCGCCTCAAGAATTAATTTCAGACGTGCACTCGCCTTTCTCACACACAGACAGTGCTACGCGCATTTCTTACCTCTTGCAGGAATGTTCCGAGTTTAATAAAAGTAAAGCTGTGCCACCAGCATTTGTGGCATAAAATTGATTCATTTAGAAAAAAAAACCCCAACAAAAAACAGACAGAAACGTACATGTAGTAAACACACTGCTAAATCATAGCCACAAGACTTTAACATGAGACTAGTGTGACCTATTCAATCTGTCATAACAATGTAATGCCGCTAAAGCTCACAAACGCATTTAAGCTGTGCAAATGATTCCCTAAACATGATTTGATTTGAAAACTTGTTAACTTCGCATAGTAGGCGATACCAGAAGGAGACTATCTGTCAAGCATTGTTTACATGGCAAAAACTTCACTCCACCCACCAAAATGATGTTGGTAATGCATAACCAGATGTTCATCCACCTACAAAGCAGAGCCCCACCTGAAAGAGTTGGATTTCCCTGCTGGTGGTAGCAACAGAGAACAGTCTCAAGCATTTAGTCTGCATTACGCCACAAATCCTGTCAATAAGCTTCACGTGAATTAAACCCAGAACATTCCTTTAATTCCCGTAAACATCTTACAGGAGTTTCTTGTGTAAAACGTGAGGAGGGAATCTAGGCCAGCGGGAGGGAGGTGAAGGTACGGCGGCGGCTCTTGGAAGCACAGAATAGACTTCACACAGCGGTGAATTGAGAAATGAGAGCGATAGGAGATGAATCTGATAAAAACAGCGGCATACACATGCACGCGCCCTTTCATTACCCTCCATCTCTACTTCTGACTGCCATTCACTCTTGTAACATCTAAAAACTTTTCTCCCGCGGCACAAAACCCTGCCGTTTCCTCTCCCCAGAATCTATTCTTCTCTTCTTTTTTTGTCGCCGCTATATGGTTTAGATCTGCCTTTCTGTCTCGTAAATTCTCTCTCTCTCTCTCTCTCTCTCTCGGCTTGATTAAAGTCCCCGGAAAGCAACAATCGGCACACTGCAGTGAGGACGCTACTGTCATTCTCCTCAATTAGAGTAATTACCCCCCGTTCATTCGGCGGCTAATCACTTCATTAAAAACAAAATGGATAGAATTAGCATAAAGAGTGGCGGTTGATTTAGCTGCAGCTTCTCTGTCTTCACCCCCCTCTCCCCCCACAAACACTGATCCCTGGGATGATCACAATGGCGGTGACGCCACAATCCAGATCCGGTCCTGGAAATAGTCTGCTTTTAAAGTAACACAGTCTCATCCCAAGAAGTCATATAACTGACGTCTTGGGACGTCTTTTGACCATACGTCAACATCCGACTTTTTAGGGTACCCTTAAACGTCGGTTACTTGACGATCCAGGGCCGTCATACAACTGACGCTTTACCTTTAACGTTGGTTAGGTGACGGGGTAGGTTTAGGATCCGATAACATCATCTAACCGATGTTTAAGGGTACCCTAAAAAGGCGGATGTTGACGTATGGTCAAAAGACGTCCCGAGACGTCACTCAGTTATATGACGTCTTGGGATGAGACTGCGCTGTTTAAAGGGGCACATGGCAACTATTTCAACTAGGGCGGAACTATTATTCGCAATTTACATGTAATCGCACTTAAATCGAGATGGCTTATCTTTTACGTGCAGCTCTGTAAACGGAGAAGTTATTTTTAGTTCTTTGCTTCGGGGGTAAAAAGAAGTCCGAAATATGCGAGCAGCGATATATTTGAAGAAATATGACCCCTTTAAGCACAGTCACATATGTAGAGAGGGACATTTTGAGGCTGAAAGAGCGTCTCACCACGATTGAGGGTAGGAGTGCTGTTGATGTCTCCGGCCATGAAGGATGACTCTGTCTGCTTTCGCACCGTGTCGTTCCACATACGTCGAATTCGGCTCTGAAACCGGTGAATGAGGTGATGGAATTGTTAAATGGAAGAGAACGGCAGTCTATAAATAGTAATGTTGTCAGTGTGCATGTGTGTCACCTGTCGGTGTATGGCTGCATGACGTGCCTGGCTGCCGGTGTAGTAGCGGTTGTTGGCACGCAGGGCAGAGTTCTTCAGAGACCCGTGAGAGCTCGTAGTCGAGGTGCGACTGCAGCAGTACGAATGACGCAGGCACTTGCTGTACTCCTTATGAACCTGAAACACAGAGCATTGGTACTTAAACACGTTACACACTATGACTGATGCAGTAATGCATATAAATTATAGTATAGACATGTATTGTCTCTTAAAGGGATACTCCACTTTTTTGGAAATAGGCTCATTTTACCACTCCCCCAGAGTTAAACTGTCGAGTTTTACCGTTTTCGAATCCATTCAGCCGATTTTCTGATATTTAGAAGAATATCAGTAACCAGACAGTTTCTGGTCTCGTTGACTTCCATAGTATATTTTTTTCCTACTATGGAAGTCAATGAGACCAGAAACTGTCTGTTACTGATATTCTTCTAAATATCAGAAAATCGGCTGAATGGATTTGAAAACAGTATAACTCAACTGTTTAACTCTGGGGGAGTTGTAAAATGAGCCTATTTCCAAAAAAAGTGGGGTATCCCTTTAAGGTCTGGACTGAAAGTAATGTTTTCAGGCACTTAAAGGCACACTACGCAAGAATTGTACCTTAATATAACAGCTTCAAAGTCATTTCGGTGGTAAACAAACTCGTTGTAGGGCGAATCATCCTGGTAGAAAAGCTTGAAAAACCAACAATGCAAGTTTGAGAGGAGCACCCACGCGCAAATCTCGCGAGAATCACGACGTGCTTTATGGCAACGACGTCACACACATCGACCACAACATGAGGCACGAAGACACTAGCGGATTTCAGACGCGATACTCGACGATGGAAAAAGCAAAGAAAACGTGGTCGGAAGAGACTAGGAAAAGGAAAAGAGAATAAGCCTCTCTGGTCAACCCGTAAATGAATGCATCAATCCGCAAATTTTGTTTGAGTTCTTTAATGGTCTAGTGGTAGATCTTTTGCCAAGCATGTACATTTTTTCTCTCTCATCAAAACTGAATATGGTCATCAGTGGTTACAGTCTATATCAAGCAGGGACACGTTTGTGTAAATTTTATTTTGTGATTTCACCGGAATGAATAGAGAGTCTCCGCAACTGCGATATATTAAAGAGAGTATCCGAGTGAAGAATGAGCGTGCCGCCACAAGAGCCACTATGGATCCATGACACTGATAGCAGCGGACACGAGCCCTCAGCTTGAGTTCAAAAACACATTTTAGTGCTAGATCTCTTATTTAATGCAAAAAATGCACACTATGCAAGGTTTGTACCTTAATATAGCAGCTTCAAATGGGTATCAGGCTGTGAGTGTCATTAAAGTCATGAAAGTCCTCAAGTACACTTAAGCAGTGTTTAATTAATATTATGTTATCTGCAAGTTTTTTTATACACCTTTAAGATTTGGGTGTAAATAAACCTTTAAGTGATGAACTTACGCTGCAATTAAGTGCACTGTTTTGTTTTTACAAGTAGTTCACAATTTTGTTTAGTATATTGCTGTAATGCAACAGCATTGTTTTACACTAACAATCTATTACACAAGACAGTGCAATCCGACAAAAGTCTTGCCCTTCATTTTTTCCCCTCATTCGACAAGCTGTTTTACTTGGATATACGTAAAACGGGACGGGAAGAAAAGTTGGTAGCAATTTCTGGTTCATGCCGACTTAAAAAGATAGGCATGTACAACTGAAACCTGAATTCACAGTCATCACATCACTATTTTTTTGACTATTTTAACTTGAAATTAAGGCATTTCCAGTATTATTGATTGTATATTATATACATTTATTTGTTTAATGCTGTCAGCCTAAACAATATCTTTACTGTGTCATATAAAAATAGCTCTAACTGTAAAAATTAATGATATCATTAGATAATTACATATTTAATAACATTAGCTTTTTGTACATTTCCAGTGTAGTTCGCTACTTTCTGTTAATAGCTCAGATAGTCAAATGGGTAGCGTGACTGATGTTTAACTACTTTAAATTACACAGTAAGTAGCTTGGGAAACGAGTTTTTAAAAATACTTCTCCCCAGGGCTCAACAAATAATGCAAGTTTGGGTTTGGGCTACATTTGGCTGAACAAAGGCAGATGGAGTGCTTGAAAACCTGTTTGAAAACAATAATTACCATTAAATAAAGCTAATTATGATCATTATCTTTAAAATAACGATAATTATCATGGTACAGATTAATTCTAATCCAAAGCTTTCACCTATACCAATTTTTTTTTCCATATTTAGCAAACTTTTGAGGAATTTTAGCAGCCATGTGTCCCCAAAGTACTAGGTATGAAATACTAACCTTTTTCTGTAGAGCACAGTGGAAAATAAAGATGAACATGCCCTGGAAGGCATTGAAGGTGGTGAAAAGGTACGCCATGATAACAGTGTTCTCGTTGATGAAGAGGAGGCCAAAGGCCCAGGTCAGGCCTAAGAGGAAGAGCAGTGCGATAGCCCCCACAGCCCAGGACCTGAGTGAAAACATGCACACATTCACAAATACATAAAAATACAGCAAAAAAAGGCGATTATAACATGTATTTTTGTAGTGGAAGACACTCACTTGATGTTGTCCAGGCGGCTGGAGTCGGGTTTGAGAGCGGACGAGTTACGGATCATCTTGTGAAGTGTTATCATGAGGAACACCAGGTTTACCTAAAGGCCAAAGATGAGACAAAGCTAAAGGTGATAGGAATGTAACTTAATGATTTCTTTTTGTGACAAATTTACCTATTGGTTATTCAAAAAAACGACAAATCCTTTAGAAAATCTCTAAACAGGAAAGACAGCTTAAACCCCTGGTTCCTTCCTAACAATAGAGCTCATTCATAAAACACTTGTGAAACTGCTTGTGAAACCATTCTAGCTTAAATTGCTGCAATTAAATGAACGATTTCCATGAGAATGGCGATACGAACATTTACACAGAAATTCGCTCTGTTCGTGTTAGATTAGTGACCCAATGCAAGAAAGAAAAACACTTTTTTTTTTTTACACACAAACTAATAACAACAAAACCAGGGCTGGCGCATTAGTAAAATATATTGTAATTACGAAAATGTCAGCAAGTTCCCGTATCTAAACCTAATCTAAACTCCACACTCATATAAAGCATATTACAGCCAAAACATAGTCGTCAGCAGCAACAGATCCATAGGTGAACAAAAGTGCTTTGTTTGATATGACTAGCACAGCACTTTTCAGAGGGAAAAAAGAACAAACTCTGTGAGCAAAGCAGAGAGAGCACTGAATGTTTGGAGAGAACAATACCATGATAATGAAGGACACAGGGCCGATAAAACTCCAGATGAAGTAGTTATCCACCCTCAACCAGCACCTACACACAAAACACACACGATAACTTTAGATGTAACATTTCACTGTTCAAAGAACGATCACTTCATTACGGGGAAAATCCCATGCACTTTTAAAATTTACTTCATTATTGATCATTGAATCCACTGAAACAATGGCAAACTATCTTAAAATGTTATTACTATAAACATCATGATACATGTTTGGCACAAAACAAGCTAATAAAAGAGCAATAAAAGTCTAGTTGAAGGTTAAGCTCAGTTTTTAATCATTAGCACACTGAGTCAGCGTCTCATTTTCTGCACTGTAGTCAACATTCAAAAGTCTGCAGCTGTGCTATTTTTCCTCACTCGCATACACATACACACACACAGACCAACACACACTCGCAAAGCGACACACTCGCATATGCGGTAATCAGCTCAGTTAAAGGTGCCGTAAGCCGGTCTCCATGCTGGAGACGCCGGTTCGAATCCCGCTCTAAACGGGTCGAGTGTGACTAGTTATATTTGGTGCCGTGACCCGGTTGGGTTAAGGGCGGTGAGTGTAATGGAGAGTGTGTGTAAACCTCACTCCCCTGGCCTCAAGAGGCATACTAGAGATCTTTAGTACCCTTGTTAGCGTGCCCACCTCCCCTGACGGAGATTCGATTCCCATACAGAGTGGACCGTGTAGGACTGATCACACACACATACATACCATAAAACTTCAAATAATAGCCAAGTCCCAAATAGACACCTGTCTCTTTTACATGCCTGATGTGGTTACAGGTTTGGATAAATAAAGGCCGGTCTCAAATAGAGGCCTGGTCTTTTTTTTTTTTTTGTTTCGGGCTGTGTTTAAGCCAGTTCTATAGTGCAGATTGCGCAAGCAAGAGAGCACTGTGTATCTGGGCAGAGCTAGCGCAAAAAAGGCAGGCAGAGTTATGCCTGGTTCAGATTACACGATTTTAGCCTGATCTTGGCACGATCCATTTGACGTAGGGTTTCGAGGGGATTCGTAAATGACAAAGATTCGATTGTATCATCTCGTATAGTATGTCATAGTGGGCGACAACCTGCGTCGCGTCTGCGATGCTTCACGACATCACGACAAAAAGACTAGCATGTTCAATTTTTTTTAACGGTCGTCCACGACGGTTCCGTCACATGTATGAGGTTGACCAATAGGAGCACAAGCTTTTCCGTAAACAACTTTCAAAAAAGACAAAACGAAAGAGAGACGATGGTGCTACCGTTAAAACTAGAAGTAAAAATATACAAGAAAACAATATTTTACCTCAAGTTCTCTTTGGAGGATTGACAGCCCATACTGTCCTCTTCGAGCACGGTTCTCAAGTCTCACGCAATGGCCGTGAGACACACGCAATTCAACCAGTTCACACACTCACACACGCCACACCGTGTATTTCTCACGCTGAAAAGGCAATGCCGGGCAATCCAGGAAGTCACTCACTACGAGTTTCGCCCTCTCGATGAAATCACGCGCGCCGTTAAAGACGGCATGCGATGACTGGTCAGGAAGTAACGTGTAGTCTGAAGTGTCTTGTCCACGACACGACAAGATTTTAGGAGCCAATATCGCGTAATCTGACACAGTGACTATCGTAACAGACAAAAAAATCATGTAATCTGAACCAGGCATTAGCGGAGGCAGGAGAAGTGGAGGAGTGCGACGAGGAGGAGGAATTCGCCAATGAACTTGTAGGTGAGGACCGCTTCATTTTTTCTCGTTGATGTGTTTCTTATATTGTTTAGCCCATGGCTGTCACATTGTTCAGTTTTTGTATGTTGCCAATAATCTAAAGGGGGTCGCACACGGGACGAGAAGCACAGTGTCGCGCCGCGTCCATGACAACTCAAGATATATTGATATTCCAAATTCATTCAGTTAACAGACGCTCTGATAAAGAGAATTCAGACTGCAGACTAAGCAACGATTGTTTTTAATTGTACTGTTCAATCGTAACATCGTACAGACATTATTTTAATTCCATAATGTCCCTAAACGTAACAATATTAATTTAATAATTTCTCCAGGTTTTCCAGACTGTTTTTAAAATGGCTAGTTTTCAGATTGCTAAAAAAGAATAGTGGGGTGCTCCCTTAAGAAGTGCTCTTTTAAAGTAATTTATCAGAACAAGATCTGTCAGATTTATGTGTGCTATTTCAAAACAAAGAAAGTGGCCACTTAACACCTTTCAGTGGCTTCATTCATAATTCACATGATGACCTTGGTTAAGCCAGGATCACATGACAGCAACCAATCTACTGAACTCCAAACTACATGGAACCAGTATACGTTTCCTTGTGAAAGACGATTCTGCAATTGGAATTGAAACTCCCAGAGAGCCATTTTGCTGGAATCCATTTAAA
This sequence comes from Cyprinella venusta, assembly GCA_038021265.1. Classification (NCBI taxonomy): domain Eukaryota; kingdom Metazoa; phylum Chordata; class Actinopteri; order Cypriniformes; family Leuciscidae; genus Cyprinella; species Cyprinella venusta. The sequence goes on from CM075863.1 coordinate 45,223,779, forward strand.
TGAAACAAATGGTTTAAAGAGGGGTTGTGCCCCCCGCTTAAAAACCCGACGGCCCTTGTATGGCCGAGTGCAAATAGACTGCTTCACACTTACGCTTTTTTAGTCCCGTAGCTGCGGTAGTCAATGGCTGCCGAGATGCCCACCACCAGGGCGGGGAAGCAATAGCCACACAGGTAGTAGTATTTCTTCCGGGAGTACTCGCTCTCGAAGACCTCCACCAGCATCAGATACAGCTGGATTCCCTCCAGACACATCCAGGAGAACGCAGCCAGGAAGAAGAAATGGAGGAGGCCCGCAAAAATGGGGCATGCAATCTGCGTTCGGACAAAGAGAAGGAAGAGGGGGTTAGCGAGAAACATATCAGAAGTGCATTAAATGATACTCACTAAGTGACTCAGGGACAGTTCACCAAAAAATTTAAATCATTTTTTCATCCATAAAGTTGTTCCAAACATGTGTGACTTTATTTCATTTCAGGAATACAAAAGAAGATATTTTGAGGAATGATAACCAAACAGCTTGCGGTTCCAATTGACTTTCACTGTTTGGGGGAAAACACAATGGAAGCGGGAACCGAAACCACAACATTCTTCAAAATCATCCTTTGTGTTTCACAGAAGAAAGGCATGGTGATGGCAGAGTGGATAAGACACATGCCTTTGGTGTGAGATACTAGTTTTTTGAATCCACTGTGAAACACCATTGTGTCCCTGAGCAAGACACTTAACCCCTAGTTGCTCCAGAGGCATGCGACCTCTGACATATATAAGTCGCTTTGGATAAAAACGTCAGCTAAATGAATAAAAACTGTAAAAAGAAGGAAATTCATGCAGGTTTGGAATAACAGTAGGACGTGTAAATGAAGACAGAATGTTCATTTCTGGGTTCATCTTTTGAAATCTGGTGCACATTGGGTTACACTTCATTTTGATGGTCCAACTACATCAACTAACTCTCAACTAGTATTAGTAACTGTTAGGTTAGGGTTCAGGTTAGTAGAATAAGTCGACATTTAGTCGCAAAGTTACTAAGTCAGTAGAATGTCTGTTGGTGGACCATCAAAATAAAACATATTAGGCAGACAGTCTATATAGGCTACTCTAATGACTGCTAGTTGGAATTAATTTGCAATCAAGTTAATTTTTTTAATAAGTGAAATGTCTAAAGTGGACCATCGAAATAAAGTATTACCCCACATTGTATTTTATTTTGGTCCAGAACCACCTACAGTATATGTGATGCGATCTGGGAAAACCCGTCGGATGTCGTGCTGGTACGTTTAGATTGAATGTCAGTTTTTTTGTCAAAATTGAGTTTTTATTAAGTTATTATTCTATAACATCTTGTTTATCATCTCTGAAAATATCTTGGGACAATTCACTAGTTTAGTGCAGAAAACTAGCCATTTATAATGTCCAGCTGAAAAGACTGTGTTTCTCTTTTTACACGCAGGCGGAGCAGAGGGGCAACAATATCTCCAGTTTAGCTCTCCATCTCTTAACACTACAAAGACAGTTCACCGATCAAAATAAACCACATAACAGAATAAAGTCCAGTCCTGGGTGAACTACAACAGCCCGCAAGTTTTTATTTATTTATTTTTATCCAGCGTTATCGTGTGATGTGATGCGGAGCCCAAGAGAACAACAGAATTTGAAGCTGCTCGTTTAAAAAATCTTTGCTCGCCTCTCAATCGTCCAATTTCAAAAAGGTTTTCAAAGGTTGAATATTGAGTTCGTAAGCTAAAATATGTGATACGAAAAAAGGCAATAAAAACAGGAGTGCCAGTCGTCCCGCAAGCAGGACATGACCGTTTTTGAAAATCACAGTGATCAGCCGACTTTAGATAACCACAACTTTTGTTACGGACAAACGATAAAATAAATAAGTACATATTTGGAAAGGACTTGAACCCAGCTTAAATAGGGTCTCGAAACCTGTAATATGTCAAATTTCACCATGTGGTGGCTTTTCCCAGATCGCATCACATAATTACACGACAACAATGTACTAAAAATGGAAATAATTGTTCCTTTGCATTGTCAAAACTATCCCTGTTCACACAGATCAGTGAAAACAATTAAAAACACTGTATTATGGAATTATTTTGTGATACTGTCTGATATTGTAACATCCATGATAACTTTTGTGTTCTTTGTTCCAATAAAAAAAAAAATTTATAAAAAAAAACTGTATTATGCTGCCAGGCCAGTAGGTGGCGATGTCACATTGTAAAGAAACACTATGCGACTGAACATGCGATAAACATGCGCATGACAAATTTGCATTTTTTGTAGTTTACACTGAGACGATAACTGTATAGTTGTCAAAAAATTGCACTCCTTTTTAAAAGTTTGCATTTTCAGGCCTCCAAGATGCCATTGATGTGTAAATGAACAGCCAAAACGCATAAAAAGTTTTTTGTTGTTGTTTTCAGTTGAAAACGATGTCAGGAGGAGACCCTCTGACTGACATGGAAATTACGGTTTTCTTTTAAATGACATTTTGGATAGAACGCTATCCCCTAAATAAAACTTCAAAAACATAGATTCCTCCCTCTCCGTTTCTGGATGATCACATTTGTAAATGTTTTGTTTGTGGTGGGCTGCAGAGGGAAGGAAAAAAAAAGTAGTCGTCACATTAAAAGAACTCCAAGCAGAAGCATCTGCCAATCGATTGTCTGAACGAAATGTGCAGACGGTAAACAGTGATCCCACTATTGCAAGCGCACTCAACTGAAAACATCCACCTTTCAGTAAATCACTTAGTGCAAACGTCTTATAACTATATTAATATTCATGACTCAAATTGTGCTTGGCTGAGGAGAGAAGACGTGAACATAATAAATAATTTTCGACCAATATATATATATATATATATATATAGTTGTTGCAACAATGTTTTAGCCCCGATATTTAAACTTGTATGACCTGTATGTATTGTAGAGTGACTGATGTATCTGGAACGTTTGCTTATTAAACTTTCAAATAAGTGTAAGTGTAAGTGTATCCATGGAAACTAAGTATTTAAACAACCATACTTGCAAAGAGAGGCTGATAAGATTCATAATGCACCCCACACACTTTCCGTATAGTTCGTACACCCCTGCAAAGCAGAAGATACCGATCTGCTCATGGATTTATTATTTACTTAAGTGTTTCAAACTAGACTCTTATCTTCCATAAAAAGAAAATAAAAATCAATGCCTGCAAACATTATCCAGTTCTTCTTCTGAACAGCTCATTGAAGCAACCTTGGTATCTTGTCAATGATTTTGATTCCCATCATACTGATGCAACCTGAACTCTGTAAGATGTATTAAACCACCACTGCTTTCAAAAGGAAACTTTTGGAGTCAATACACTGATGTCAAGGGCATCACAATTTGTGTGATTATGAAACTAATGTCACAATATCCTAATGATTTTGCCGGCTAAACTGTGTCCATGCTAATGTTCATTTGTGAAGAGAGCTATATTGATTATGCAATTAATCAGCTGCTCTTGAATCTGAAAACACAGAAGGGCTGAGACTGAAGAGCTGATACTTGCAAGCACGTATAATTTTTTGATCTGAACTCGGCAAAATTAATTATTTTGTTCACAGTGGTTAACGTTTTAATCGGCTGTTCTGCTCTGCTGAAGTGTTTTTTTTTTTTCACTAGGGTTTTGATTTTTGGTTGACTGACTAAAAGATAAGCCTCATCCACATACACTATCATTAGATATACTTCCAGTGGTCAATGCTAAACTCTGTTCCATGCTCAAAGAATCACAATGGGTACTGTTTTAATTGGCCAACCAAAAAAAAGAAGACATGACACTTCGAGAGAGCAGGAGAACAGAATACACCAGAAAACCATAACCTTAAAACCAACGTAATTAGCCCTGAAGAATCAAATTCAGGGGCAGCTGGATAAAGGCACAGAAAATGCATAATCAACATATAATACAGCTTTCTTCCCCAAATCTGGAGCATGTCAGCAGTGGAGGTGCATAATATTGCCTGGAAACAAGTCAAAGTGAAAGTGTATTATCTAGCTCCAAGAATGCTCAATCATGCACACAACACAAGCTAACAGGCTAATGTTTGTGTTCATAAAAGGTATGGTTAAATTTACACAAAAGCTCAAAAGTTTGGGTCAGTCATTTCTTTGTGTCTTTGAAAGAAGTCTCTAGAATGCAGCTCAACGCTACATTTAATTGATCAAAAACACAGTAAAAACAACATTTTCAATCTTAATTTATTTTAAAGTGGCCCAATTATGCTTTTCTTCGGATATTACCTTTCATGTAGTGTTTAATATAGCTGTAAGTGAATGTAAAACATCTGCAACGTTTAAAAGATCGTAGTGTGTGATAAAATTAATTATTGTCTCCATAACAAATAATTGCAAACAAATCGGCAGTAACTCTAGTCTTACTTCCTGCTCAAACCTACGTAGGTCTGTCACAAATTTGCATAAATGCCCAGTACGGTCTTCATTGGCTGCCTGCAAACGATGTCTATTTTGACCCGTCATCAAGCACTGTAGTTGTAGCCGAGGCCTGGAAGAGTTTGGTTCGAGAAGACGCTCTTTTCTGCTTTGCGAAAGCAAATCCACATTGCATGCCCTTCCAAAGGATCTACGCCATTGTTACTGTTCATTTCACTGAGGAAGTCTCCGGAGCTGAAATTAATTTATGGTAATGGGTGTTTTGTTTCTGACACCCACTGTAACCAGACTGGGCTATCTGACCAATCAGAGCAGAGTAACCCAATCATAACAAACTAGGTCATCTGACCAATCAGAGCAGAGTAAACCAATCACAACAAACTAGGTCATCTGACCAATCAGAGCAGAGTAGACCAATCACAACAAACTAGGTCATCTGACCAATTAGAGCAGAGTAGACCAATCACAACTGACTGAAACGTCGAACCAATCAGAGCAGAGTAGACCAATCACAACAAACTAGGTCATCTGACCAATTAGAGCAGAGTAGACCAATCACAACTGACTGAGCCATCTAACCAATCAGAGCAGAGTAGACCATTCACAACAGAATGGGCTGTCTGACCAATTAGAGCAGAGTAGACCAATCAATCACAACAGACTGAGCGATCTAACCAATCACAGCAGAGTAGACCAATCACAACAGATTGGGCTGTCTGACCAATTAGAGCAGAGTAAGCTCTAGGAAGGAGGGGTTTAGAGAGATGTTGTGTTTATAGAAGGAATCAGGGTTTCAAACACTGTGAGAAAAGAGGTGATGCTGCAAGTTTTCAACAGTAGTGTATTGGTATATATGGGAGTGAGCAAGAACATGAGGAATGGAAAAGCAGTCCCAGTAAAGTACATCAGATTGTTCTAGTCTGGTACATCCTTAACAACCGAGCACTCAGAGCAAGCACTCATCTGCAAGATGGGGAATTGTGGCATGCAAATGAATGCAAATTACCTGCACTTAATGCAGTTCGCATTTAAGGGCTTTAGTTAATCAAATGCTAAAACAATGCTGACAGCACGCACTATCAGTGGGTGCACATAAATGTCACAATCAACATGTGAAATTCATTCTCAGTGCGCTCTTCCCTTTATACAGATCATTAGACTGCTTACGTGATACTGCGTCTTGTCGATGCCGATGAGGAAGAGGAGCTCGGCGATAAAGAGGTTGATGCAGAGGTTCTTGTGGATGGTGTTGCGGTCAGTCTGCAGGCCTCGCAGGAAGCAGAAGGTGGAAATGCAGATGGCGAGACACACCAGCGAAATGACGATACCCACCCAAGTGATCACAAAGAGGATCAACTCGTGCATCCTTCCTGGGTACTGAGAGAGCGAGAGATGGATAAGGGAAATGGTATAAACAGATAGGCTGCCTGAGGGAGAGTGACTTATGAAAATCCAGTAAATGTCAAGCTGAAACTGTAGTGTGTGTATTTGTGTAATTTGCTTGTGTGTGTGTGTGCCTTACAGACCGCATGGAAGCGAAAAAGTTATTTATGTGCATGAGAGCTTTATTCAGATTTGTTTATCAGCCTGTGATAAATGTGAGGGAATATATATATGTGTGTGTGTGTGTGTGTGTGTGCACTTACGTCAGGTTCGTGGTGTACCATCAGCACAGCGAAGTTGGTTAGATGACTACAAGAGCAGGTTGTGTGTGTGCTGTTGCTGTCCATCAGCCTGCAGCCCTGAGATGACCACTGGCCCGTCATCGAACGCTCTGAGTAGTTCCAGAACGAACAGTTTGGGGTTAAATGATTCTCCAGCTGCAAAGATGTGGGGACATGAGAAAACAACAGAGAGACGGGAGAATACTCAATGTCAGTGGCTTTCACAAATAATGTTGAGGAATAGGTCCTTCATGGGTTTGTCCATGAGGTTCCATGTAAGACCTTTCTGAATAACGTATGGCCGACATGGAATGCATGGGCAATCCTTTTTACGGCCCATACTGGGCTAATTCAACATGGAACCTATGGACAAACCAATTTAGGGCCCTTAATGGGGTTAATTCAGATTGGGCTGACATGGAAACCATGAACAAACCCATTTAAGGCCCTTACCGGGGCTAATTCAGATAGGACAAACATGGAACACAGGGACGATTCTACTTAGGGCCCATACTGGCCCACTTCGTCATGAAACCCATTGAAAAACCACCCATTTAAGGCCTTTACTGGGGCTAATTCAGATATGACCAACATGGAACGCAGGGACAATCCTATTAAGGGCCCATACTGGGCTACTTCGTCATGAAACCCTTTGAAAAACCACCCATTTAAGGTACTTACTGGGGCAAATTCAGATAGGACCAACATGGAATGCAGGGACAATCCTACTTAGGGCCCATACTGGGCTACTTCATCATGAAACCCATTAAAAAACCACCTATTTAAGACCCTTACAGGGGCTTATTCAGATAGGACCAACATGGAAAGCAGGGACAATCCTATTTAGGGCCCATACTGGGCTACTTCGTCATGAAACACATTGAAAAACCACCCATTTAAGGCACTTACTGGGGCTAATTCAGATAGGACCAACATGGAATGCAGGGACAATCCTACTTAGGGCCCATACTGGGCTACTTCATCATGAAACCCATTAAAAAACCACCTATTTAAGACCCTTAGAGGGGCTAATTCAGATAGGACCAACATGGAAAGCAGGGACAATCCTATTTAGGGCCCATACTGGGCTACTTCGTCATGAAACCCATTGAAAAACCACCCATTTAAGGCACTTACTGGGGCTAATTCAGATAGGACCAACATGGAACGCAGGGACAATCCTACTTAGGGCCCATACTGGGCTACTTCGTCATGAAACCCATTGAAAAAACACCCATTTAAGGCCCTCACTGAGCCTAATCCAAAAGAGTAATTATGACACCAATGGACTAACCCATTTAGGGCTCATACTGGGGATTAATCCCGATAGGGCTGACATGAGACCCATATAGGGCCCTTCCTGTGGCTAATTAGGAAATGCTGACATGAAACCCATGGACAAATCCCTTTGGGCCCCATACTGGGGGTTACTTCAGACAGGGCCAACATGGAACCATGAATTAACCCATTTAGAGGATGGACAAAACCAATGGACAAATCCCTTTGGGGCCAATACTGTGGGTCAATTCAGTCAGGGCCAACATGGAACCTATGTACAAATCAATTTGGGCCCCTTACTGGGGACAATTCAGATAGGGCCGACATGAAACCATGAACAAACCCATTTAGAGGAAGCCCATATCGTGGCTACATCGGGAGCCATGCAATGTTGGCTGGGATGAGAGTCGTGTGCAAACCCATCATGGTCCGGAACCATATTTCTAGCTCTTAAAAACTCGTTTTCACTGTATTGTCTGAAATAGCCGTTTATTATAAACAATACATCTCTCAATGACTCTCGAGTAGTGAAACATGTTAAAGAACTGACCAAAGGAATTATGTATTCATCTGTTCAACATGTTCAGAAAAATTCATGCTTGAGGGGCACAAACAACTTACAGCTGCGTTCATTTTCTTACAAATGTGTGTTGTTCTTTCACAGCACATGTACCAGACACAGTGTTGAATGAATTGAAGCTACATGATGGTGGTTACAGCTTACAAGTGTTATACAAAATGCCTATACATTTTTATGTAAATCACACGTGTTAAAGAGGTCATGTAATGGTACATTCACATTACCCTGCCAGTACATACAAATCAACATTACGTTACCCAACCATTCAGAAACGTCCTGTTCGAGCCTTAATTGTCGAACTTCTTTGCGGGTGTCATATTGTTCCGGGTCCAACTCTGAACAATATGACTCCAAATTGATACGGTATTGATACGGTTGCACAGATGTGTCACAAAATACATCTGTTTAGCTGTTTTTGACCAGGTAAAATGAGTGTTTTCTTACAATACAAATTTTTAATGAAAGCTACACTGTCACACATTTTTACCACCATCTAGCGGTGAAAAAGTATATGACCAACCAGCGAATATTACTTTCTATTCCTCTCAATTCCGATTTCGTTTTAACTCGGTGGCCAATGTAGTCCAAGATTAACATGGCTTCCAGTTCGACCTTGTCCATGGGTGTTAACCGAAACGTAAACGCGAAAGGCGAAGCTTGAATTAACGGGTATGTCCCTCTTTGGCTAATGTACTTTCAAGATGGAGGGTCAACATGGCGACCGACATTAGAACCCCTTACCCGTATGTGTTTTCAATGGCATATTATAGACTCACGAGAATACTTTATTACTTGAACGAAGTAAATATACATTAAAGAGCACACATATTTTTGAAAGAACTAAGTGTTTATAGCTAAGAATAAACGGTAACGCTTCCTTTTACAGTACAGTGTACTTACCTAGAAAGTAGGCTGGCTAATATAAGGTAAGTACATGGAACAGGGGTAGGTTTAGGGGTAGGTTCGGGGTTAGTACTAGTTATTACCCAGTAATTGTAGTTACTAAAATAAGTACATAGTATTTACATGGGTAACTGGACTGTAAAAGGAAGTGTTACCGAATAAACTAAACGAGTTACACAGTGTAGCTTTAAAGTATATGACAAACTTTTCATTTAGACCCTCAAGAATCAAATTAACTTGTATGAAAATGGGATTATATGACCCCTTTAAATGAAGGAGCTATTTTGTTGTGTTGTTATTTACTTAAAATAACAGTTTCTTTACAATATTTGATAAGAAATACTGTATAAAAACTGATGCCAAACTTCTGAATGGTAGTGTACATGATGACCTATGTTATGGTTTGAGGGCAGGTGGTTTTAGGGGTAGTGATAATCAAATAGTTGTGTTGAAATGCAATTTTAAGAATCGTTTTAAGAACGATTTACACAGAAACTCGTTCTGCTGATGTTTAATGTAAGAGTGTTTGAGAGAACCCAATGTGAGATGGCTTGCTGCTTATTGCTTGTGTGTGTGTGTCTATGAGAGTTTAATGTACCTGTAAATGTCTAAGTGTGAACACCACAGGCTCGGTCAGAAACACTCGACTGGACTCCTTATTGATCGAAGCAGCGATGACGTGGGAATTCACCGCCAGGCCCCGCCCCCCACCGAGCCCCGACTCCATTTCCATCTTCACGGTGGCGTTTTCAGTGGAAAGGAACGGGCCCAGGTTCTTATACAGCACGAAAACCACTTTTACCTGGCCTGTATGAAGAAACACAGCACAAGAAAGAGAGTGGCAGGAGGATATGAATAACAACTAAGAGGAAAAAGGGAGCGGTGGAGCGAGATGAGTGAAGGTTAAAATGATTTTGACTGGGAGGGGGTGAGTGAGTGATCAGGGGATAAAGGAATTTTAATATGGAGGGCAACGTAACATTCATCTCTTCAGCGCTCACTCACTCCGTTTCTTCCGTATGAATATTTCATGTGCGTTTGTTTCAATCATACTAATCTCGCTTCCCCCGCCCGACCTGCCTCCGCAGAGAGGCAGCGAACGAAGGCGTACCTTCAAAAAGAGGCAAAACGCAGGAGTGGCGGAAAAAGCGAAAAGTAGTAGAGATGATGGCGGGATAAGATGGTGAAGAGATGGAGGGGACAGGAAGAAGAGAAGCAGGAGAAAAGAGAGCTGAGATTGCTCCGTCAGCCTGAAAATGATAGTAATCTAGTCGCCTCTCAGGCTGTTCGATTAAGAGTGCCGTTAAGAAACCATCAGGGAAGAAATAGTCTCAGCGCTTTTGTTAATCTGATTAGGTTTATTATTATCAACTAATAACGGCGTAAACCAAAGTGGAAATTTGGCTAAGCTTCAGTGAAACTGCAAGGGGAAGAAGGAGAGAGATGCAGCTGTGACTGACCGTTTCGGCTGTACTGTTTGAAGGTGGAAGCCGAGAGCTGGATGCTGCTGTCACTGGGACCGTTCTGAGGGAACGACAAATCCTGAGAATCCGTCTCGGTGTTCAACACACGCACCTCTAAATCTAAAGACACACAAAACACACACTGAGTGCTTCAACTATAACGAAACCACAAAAGAACAACAACAACAAACTTTAAAGGTTAAAGGGATACTCCACTTTTTTGGGAAATAGGCTTTTGGGAAACAGGAAAACTGTCGAGTTTTACCATTTTCGAATCCATTCAGCCGATTTTCTGATATTTAGAAGAATATCAGTAACCAGAGCGTTTCTGGTCTCATTAACTTCCATAGTAGGAAAAAAATATACTATGGAAGTCAATGAGACCAGAAACGGTCTGGTTACTGATATTCTTCTAAATCTCAGAAAATCGGCTGAATGGATTCGAAAATGGTAAAACTCGACTGTTTAACTCTGGGGGAGTTGTAAAATGAGCCTATTTCCAAAAAAAAAAAAAAAAAAAGTGAAGTATCCCTTTAAAATAGAGATACTCATTTGGAAAAGCTAAATCATTTTAAAGGGATACTATGCAGGTTTTTTTTTTTTTAGCTTAAAGGGATACTCCACTTTTTTTGGAAATAGGCTCATTTTACCACTCCCCCAGAGTTAAACAGTCGAGTTTTACCGTTTTCGAATCCATTCAGACGATTTTCTGATATTTAGAAGAATTTTAGTAAACAGACAATTTCTGGTCTCATTGACTTCCATAGTACATATTTTTTCCTACTATGGAAGTCAATGAGACCAGAAACTGTCTGGTTACTGATATTCTTCTAAATATCAGAAAATCGGCTGAATGGATTCGAAAACGGTAAAACTAAACACTTTAACTCTAGGAGAGTTGTAAAATGAGCCTATTTCCCAAAAAAGTGGAGTATCCCTTTAACTTAACAGTGTAAACGTTCTTTCGTGTAAAAACAAAATGTGTCGCTGCTTAATATACAACCAGTAATAAACAACCGGTTTTGATGAGTAAAAAAAAATATATAGCCTACTACTAGTGCAGATTAGAACCCAGAACCTCTGACACGCTTGGCAAAAGTTCTGCCAGTGGACCATTAAAGTTTATGGGAATAATTGTCGGATCTATGTATTTAATCACAAGAAAATTCTCACCACTAACATAAACACAATGTACTATTCCATACTATGTAACACATCATGTCATGTCATACTCTATTTTTTTTTAAAGAAATTAATGTGTTTTGGTAATAATATTTCGATACTATGAAACAAGTAAATACAAGTAAGTTTGCAACTAGACCTACATCTGTAACCAGTCCTTCTCAACGCACTCCGAGCGGGATTCGAACCGGGTCTCCCGCGTGGGAGGTGGGCATGCTAACAAACACCCTTAGTCAACTACATTCTTTAGAGTATTAATAGACTGTCTGCTTAATATCTGCTAACACTTCATTTTGATGGTCCTCTAAGAGAGAAGCAGATAATCCAACTGATCGGACAGCTATATAATTTGTTAAAATGGTTCCATTTACACTTGGCTGCATAAATGTGTTAATTCCTGCACTATATGCAAGTCAACGGAAGTAACAGATATGAGCTGCATTTTTTTTATCATCAGCTAATTTTAAGACCAAAGACAGCAATAGAAGAGAGTGAGAGCATCAGCACTGGTAAGATCATTTTAATGAAGATGATTGTGTTTTGAGCATCTGAGTTTGCGCATCATATACTCAGCTGCTCATCTTTGGCACACCTTTTTTTATAATTTTGTGAGGAATAAAATGCACATACGTGGTTTCAACAACCATACGCATTTGCACTTATCCAGTTTTGCCTGGAATGCGTCTCAAAACACCTCCTGAAGTGGTTTAAACCATTACTCGGATGCGTTTCAGAGTGAATTTACACCTGGTCTTGTCTCGATCGGATAGATATCAGATCAGAGTAAATACATGAAGTGTATACAGGTCCAAAGAATCCTGAAAGAATGAAACGGATCTCGGTTTCCACAAACAATATTGAGCAGCTGTTTTCAACATTGGTAATAATCAGAAATGTTTCTTGAGCAACATATCATATTAGAATGTTTTGCAAAGGGTCATGTGACACTCAAGACTGGAATAACGATGCTGAAAATTCAGCTTTGATCAATTCAAATTTGATCAATCTATCTTAAAATATATAAACATAGCATATATATATATATATTTAACTTATAATAATATTTCACAATATGACTGTTTTAAATTATTTCTGTTTTAAAGTATCTAATATGGGCAACGATTAATCGCGATTAATCGTTAGCAAAATAAAAGTTTGTATTTACATAATATATGTATGTGTAGTGTGTATAATTAATTTGTATATATAAATACCCACACATGCATGTATATATTTCAGAAAAACGTGTTATTAATATGTCAAATATTGATATTTATATATAATATTAATTATGTATAAATATATATAAAGTATATACATGCAAATATTTCTTAAATATATACATGCATGTGTGTGTATTTATATATACTAATTAATTATACACACTACATACACATATATTATGTAAACACAAACTTTTATTTTGCTAACGATTAATCGCGATTAATCGTTGCCCATCCTTATTAGAGACTTCTTTCAAAAACATAAAAAATACATACTAAATACAAAATCAAAACTAAACAACAGCGAAAAAGTTCATTAATAGCAGTATTTAACTAAATAAAATGTATGCAGCGGTACAGTAATGACTGCTGAATTATCATTTTAAACATACAAATTAAATAATATATTATAATGAGTCATTCCCTATAACGACTCAATGCAACCTGAGGGTGAGACAACATTCTAGGACAGTGTGTTTGCTTGACTGAACAGCTGCAAACAAAGATGTAACATTAAGTCGCGCTACACTGCTACCATGTCACTCGGGAACGAATAGCTTGTTACCTGAAAAACCACAATGTTGAATAACAAATTTGTCATGTTTTTGAAAGAGCCATCAATACTTTCATTAGTTAAACCGCAAAAGAAAAAAAACTCACCGACATTGGAGGCATGGTCTGAGAAGTGATTATTGTACATGTTATTGGCCAACAGGAAGGCGCCTTTCTCCATGACGTCCAGTAGCATGGTGGCGGTGTGCGCCTGCTCTGTATTGTTCATGTCCTGCCATGACTCTAAAGCCTCGGCTCGCAGGAGATTATCCACAGTCTGCACGACCGCCTGCGCACACACACACAAACAAACATACAGTTACACTTCATTATGATTACATTTGACATGAAAGATCACAAAAATATGACTCTGGGAATCTTATGTAACGACTGAAATTTATTTCTACTAAGGAGCAACATCTTATAGGCCATTATAAATGACATGAGTGCTAAAAGAAAGCCTTGGGCAAGACATACAGTATTATCATTGCTAGAAGTCTCTCTCTCGCACACACACACACACACACACACAGTGCAGATAAAATTAATTTGAGGTAGGCATATGCAATAAAAAATATGGATGGCCTGTATATGTTATGCATTATGAATGCAGTCATAATGCCACATGGTAATGCATTATATCTTTTCATTAAAAGTAACTGCCATTATAATATAATATAAAAAATTCCTGGTAAAAAGACCCCATGAAACAAAAACAAGCATTTTGCTCTATATGCGACTTCACTTTTAAACATTGACACATTTACTTTTAGAAGAGACACTGCCATTAAAAAAGTCGGAGACTGTTTTTTTAAATGTTTTTGAAATTCTCTTATGTTCACCAAAGCATCATTTATATATATATATATATATATATATATATATGAAGAGTTCAGATGCAAAAGCCTCTAAGAGCCATTTGAAATTTTCTTCTAAAATGATCATTTTTATCAAGCTTCTATATTTAAGTTCAGTAATTTCACTTAAATGGCAATGAAGATTACCTATTAATTGTCATTTAAGTGAAATTACTGAACTTAAATATACAAGTTTGATAAAAATGGTCATTTTAGAAGAAAATTTCAAATGGCATTTAGAGGCTTTTGCATCTGAACTCTTCATATATATGTATTAGGGCTGTCAAAACGATTAATCGTGAGTAATCGCATCCAAAATAAAAGTTTGTGTTTACATAATATATGTGGGGGCACTGTGTATAATTATTTTAGATATATAAATACACACACATGCTTGTATATATTTAAGAAATATTTTCATGTATATTCTGTATATGGATTTACATATAATTTATATTATATATAAATATAAATATTTTATATATAAATAATATTTTTTTTTCTTAAATATACATGGATGTGTATTTTTACATATATATACAAAATAATTATACACAGTGCACCCACATATATTATGTAAACACAAACTTTTATTTTGGATGCGATTGATCGCGATTAATCGTCTTGACAGCCCTAATATATATATATATATATATATATATACGTATATATATATATATAATTTGTAACAGAGTATTTTAGAACAGTGGCCCTTCAGGACCACAGCTGAACAGCCCAGATGTGTAATGAAAGCTCATATACATAAGGACTTCTTCATGAATGTATATTAATATCTTTGAAAAGCATTTTATATACAGGCTTCCTAGAAAGTGTTGTAATAAAATGCTCACAGTCAAGCTCAGGATAGGAGGTTGAGCGTCAGTATATATGTGTGCAGTGTTACGGAGGATAAGACGAGATACGAGAGGTGAAGTGTCTCAAACAGATAATAACACCGCACAATACCTGAACATAAGCCCGGCAGGTCCTCTCTCGCTTCTGCCACTGAAAGACACAACAAAACACCTTCAGTCACCCACACAAATTCTGATTCAGATTTCGAGTCAATTTTCTAACAAAACAAACAATACCAATTTAAAAATAGTCCAGGTAATATTGTAATCTATGACTATTAATTTGTAGGTTTGTAATTTGTAAAAAAGTGTTAAACATTCCAGAAATTATCCAGCTCTTTTGGTTCATTCATATATATATATATATATATATATATATATATATATATGTATGTATATATAGTTAATATATGAAGAGTTCAGATGCAAAAGCCTCTAAATGCCATTTGAAATTTTCTTCTAAAATCAATTTTTATCAAGCTTGTATATTTAAGTTCAGTAATTTCACTTAAATGACAATTATTAGGTCATCTTCATTGCCATTTAAGTGAAATTACTGAACTTAAATATACAAGCTTGATAAAAATGATCATTTTAGAAGAAAATTTCAAATGGCACTTAGAGGCTTTTGCATCTGAACTCTATATAGTTCATATATATATATATATATATATGTATATATATATATATATATATATATATATATATATATATATATATATTAAATTTATAGTTTATATATATATAGTTTATAGCCAACAACAGCAAAAGAATCAAAGCCCAAATAGACCTAGCAAACAATTTGATACAAACGACAAAGTATTTTATATGAAATTACGTTTAATTATCTATGGAAAGCACATACTCTCTTTTCCCGCAACTGTCTCCCATACACACATACAGTACAGACGCGCACGGAAAGTTGTCAGTGCTATATCCTGAGACTTTATCAGTAAAATAAAAGTTTTGCGAAAAGTTACACCACATTTATCTGTATCGAGGTAGTAGCAGTTAACTCACTCTAGAAGCAGTTAATTGCAGTTAAAAGCAGTCATTGACTCAAGCTTTCATAACTAGCGCTAAAATGACATTTTGGAATTAGTAACGGAGGCTTGGGATGACACGCATAAGCAAACAGTCCTACACACAATTAGACCTACAATAACTAGGGCTGATATAACTAATCGTTAATATCAATTATTATTGATAATGATAACAATAATAATTGACAACGAATTTGATTCTTGATTAGTCGCGTCTGCATGCTGTGCTCGGAAACCATCACCAAGTCATGTCGCTTAAATGGATAGTTCACCAAAAATTGGCCCATGATTTACTCACCCTCAAGTCATACTAGTAAAAAAAAACCCGTCCTGTCTCTTCCTAGCTTTATAATGGGAGTGTTTTTGAATGTTTTTCTTGCACAAATTCAACGCTCCGCTTAAAGGAGTAGTTCACTTTTAAAAAAACTTTTGCTGATAATTTACTCACGCCCATGTCATCCAAGATGTCCACGTCTTTCTTTCTTTCTTCAGTTGAAAGAAATTAAGGTTTTTGATGAAAACATTCCAGGATTTTCTCCATATAATGGACTTCATTGGGAACCAAACAGTTCAAGGTCCAAATGAGAGTTTCAGTGCAGCTTCAAAGGGCTTTAAACGACACCAGACGATGAACGAGGGATGAATATCTTATCTATGAATGAGGGATGAATATCTTATCTAGGACCCTTCGAGTCATGACTCGAAAAAAATATTTGTTCATTTTGATGAACGAGTTCGAACAGAAGAGTCATGGACGCTCATCACAGAACAGAGAAAGGCGAGCACTTGTGCTTATAAAACTTAAACTTTTTTATTTATTTATGAAATGAGCGATCGTTTCGCTAGATAAGACCCTTATTCACCGTCTGGTGTCGTTTAAAGCCCTTTGAAGCTGCACTGAAACTCTCATTTGGACCTTGAACCGTTTGGTTCCCATTGAAGTTCATTAAATGGAGAAAATCCTGGAATGTTTTCATCAAAAAACATAATTTTCTTTTTTGACTGAAGAAAGAAAGACATAGACATCTTGGATGACATGGGGTTGAGTAAATTATCAGCAAAAAAATAAAATAAAAGTGAACTACTCCTTTAAGAAGGCCTTTATTAACCCCCTGGAGCCGTGTGGAGCACTTTTATGATGGATAGATGCACTTTGAAGGACTCAGCAATTCACTTCCATTATAAAGCTTGGAAGTGCCAGATTTTTTTTTTTTTTTTTAAATAACTCTGATTGTATTAATCTGAACGAAGAATGTCATATTCACCAAGGGATGACTTGAGGGTGAGTAAATCATGGCCTAATTTCCAGGTTTGGGTGAACTATCCCTTTAACACATTCCTATGGATGAAACAAATAAAGTGAGCTGCTCCGGGAAAGGTATATAATCCAAGTTGTTTGAAACTAGAGAATGATTTATATTTATAAGCGCTCCAAACAAAAGCACAAGAGTTTACCATGTCTTGCTGTGTTGCTCTTGCGTGTCCTGTTTAAAGCCTCTGACACGTGTTTTACACAGCACACAGCTTACATTTTATGGTTATGTCCTTATCTGTAAATGTCAGAAAGCCCTGCGAGTATTTCCATTCAGCATATTGTGACAAAAAAAACTTCTTAAACTTCTCTGAACAAGTGATGGTGGGCGCATGCAAACAGAGAGCGCGATAATTCTGACTAAAATACACATTTTGCTAGAAATTAAGTGTAGGTTTAATAATATATATGTAAGGCAAGTAAGCATATTTATGACAGCAGTAACAGCGCATTCATGTAATATAATAACTATTTTCAGATGAGTGAATAAATGTGTGTTTCTCATATCTCGTATAAGTTTTGAATTCTACTTTAACATAGTAAGCAATTAGTTGTTTTTAGGTTTAGAATGTAATGTATTACAAGTTGTTTGGAGGACAGAATTGGGCAGGATGTTGAACAACACTGATTTAAGATTGTTCATCTAACGAATCGATTAATCGGAAAGATAATCGACAGATTAATCGCCTAGTCCATCTAATGAATCGATTAATCGGAAAAATAATCGACAGATTAATCGACTATCAAAATAATCTTTAGTTGCAGTCCTATATTTTTTTTTTAATTTATTATCGGAAAAAAAATTGACAGATTAATCGCCTAGTCCATCTAATGACTCGATTGATCGGAAAAATAATCAACAGATTAATCAACTATCAAAATAATCTTTAGTTGCAGTCCTATATATATTTTTTAATTATTATCGGAAAAATAATTGACAGATCAATCGCCTAGTCCATCTAATGAATCGATTAATTGGAAAAATAATCAACAGATTAATCGACTATCAAAATAATCTTTAGTTGCAGTACTATATATTTTTTTTATTTATTATCGGAAAAATAATTGACAGATTAATCGCCTAGTCCATCTAATGAATCGAATAATCGGAAAAATAATCAACAGATTAATCGACTATCAAAATAATCTTTAGTTGCAGTTCTATATTTTTTTTATTTATTATCGGAAAAATAATTGACAGATTAATCGCCTAGTCCATCTAATGAATCGATTAATCGGAAAAATAATCGACAGATTAATCAACTATCAAAATAATCTTTAGTTGCAGTCCTATATATTTTTTTATTTATTATCGGAAAAATAATTGACAGATTAATCGCCTAGTCCATCTAATGAATCGATTAATCGGAAAAATAATCGACGGATTAATCGACTATCAAAATAATCTTTAGTTGCAGTCCTATATATTTTTTTTAATTTATTATCGGAAAATAATTGACAGATTAATCGCCTAGTCCATCTAATGAATCGATTAATCGGAAAAATAATCGACAGATTAATCGACTATTAAAATAATCTTTAGTTGCAGTCCTATATATAGTCCTATATATATATATTTTAATTTATTATCGAAAAAATAATAGACAGATTAATCGCCTAGTCCATCTAATGAATCGATTAATCGGAAAAATAATCGACAGATTAATCGACTATCAAAATAATCATTAGTTGCAGTCCAATATATATATTTTTTAATTTATTTTCGGAAAAATAATTGACAGATTAATCGCCTAGTCCATCTATTAAATCGATTAATCTGAAAAATAATCGACAGATTAATCGACTATCAAATTTATTATCGGAAAAATAATTGACAGATTAATCGCCTAGTCCATCTAATGAATCGATTAATCGGAAAAAAATAATCGACAGATTAATCGACTATCAAAACAATCTTTAGTTGCAGCCCTATATTATTTATTTATTTATTATTGTTATTATTTTTTCAATTGAAAATGAGCTTCTAAAGCAATACAAAGGGGGAGAGAAGTGAGGCATATAGGTGTATGCCGAGCCTCTATTCATGCCAAGCCTGAGTTGGGAGGGTACACCGATGTGGCAGCAAACAGAACATGAAGGGTTTGTTTAAAGGGCAAATGTGTGTGTGTGAGAGCGTGCGTGTGTGCATTTGTCACCTTATTATAGTTCCTGGCTGCCGATTCCTTATTCCCGGGTCTGAGTGCTTGCAGCTGTGCGTCTAATATATCCAATAGCTGCTCGATGAGTCTGACAGAGGAACTGACATCACCAGCATGAATGCGGCCCTGCGTGTGGTTCACCAGCTCAGCAGCGATGTTTGCAGCATTCTCTCCGCTTTTTATCTACACAGTGAACACACACACACACACACACAGTCTGGTCTCTAAAGCTCAAACCCCTGCTGTGCGCTGTGGGGGTGTGAGCTGGGGGTTTCTGGGTTTATTCTGCTGAACGCACAGACAAAAGACAGCAAATCTTTAATGACTCTCTAAATCAAGCTATTACAAAAAAACAAAAAGGGAAAAAAAATGAAAGCGTGAAACGGGATAAAATTACTCCCTTGTTTTGAAAGCAGAAACATATATGTCGGGAATTGCCCTGAAGCAAATGTGTCACTTAACATTTAGCAAAAGAAAAAGAACATGTAACATTGTGTTTTTTGAAAGTACATTAAAGTAAACTACTGTATTACCATTAAAAAAAAAACACATGCTGTTAGCAGAGTACCGTGTACAGAAGAAAAAAAAATCACCTGTGTCATTAATTGTGTATCTTTGAAGAATGCAATTTATTTACTAAAGCATTTTACAGTTGACAGTCTTTAAACATATTCTGTAAACAAAGGGTTTATAATGACAACACCATTATAAAAACTGTACAATGTGTTTGCTAATGAGTGCAGGACAATAATGTTTTAGGATTATCTTTATGGCATTCCATTTTTAATAAGATTTTTACTTAATATCTTCATTATATTTTACATTTTAGTTTAAATTTCAGGCACGTTTGTGCTTTTGCGGATGCTATTAGTTTTAAAAACATTAATACTTATGTACATTTGACTAATTTGTATAATTTAATTTTTAGTTTTTATTTATTTCCAGTCGATTTTAGTGCATTAACTTCAATTAATTTCATTTAGCTACAATGGCAACATTACAAATTTCAGTTTTAGTTAACAAAATCTGTTATTGGACCTGTGTTGTGAATCTGTCACAGTGTTATTGAGTCTGTTATTGATGGAGGTGGTGCAAACTATATTAGACCTGAGAACAAACCTGCAGTAAAGGGCAAACCATCAGTCAAACAGCTGGACTAGTTTCATTTGCACTCTTAAAGTAACAGAAGTCCATTTCATTCGATGGATCGAAAAAAGAGTGTCTAATAAACAAAATAGTTTCTTTTCAGTCGAGCAATTTTTGACTAATATATAAAAAGTAGACAACAGGGGAAAAAATGCCCCCCAAAAAATGTTATATGATGCCTTTAAAATAAAATTGCAAGTTTTGTAATATGTGAAAAGCAGAACAAACAGTCCTTGATGTGTAAGTGCAGTGTGACTTTCACCTGAAATGCTTTTAAACTCTCTTTTAGAACTAGATAGAATGGAGAGATTTTGTTCCAAATCATTCCAAAAGAATGACCCTGTGTGTGGTAATGTGAGCTGAGGCCGGAATGATAATAGCTGAGGTAGCGGACAGAGCAGAACAGAGAATGAGGGAGTCAGAGCAAGCTTTATCTTTTTAGTGGTCTCACCTTCTGGGCCACCTGGTTGACCCACGGCGAGGTGCAGTTACTTAGATCAGGGCCGCGAGGGTTCCAAAGCACAGGAGAGGATAGACACTGGAAGGAGGCGATGCCTGAAAATACAAAACCTGATGTTAGGAGGGAGAGATTTAACGTCTTTTCATTTAGTAAAGGTTTAGAAAAATAAGTCTATATATATTAGGGCTGTCAAATGATTAATCACATCCAAAATAAAAGTTTGTGTTTGCATAATAAATGTGGGTGCAATGAGTATAATTATTTTATATATATATACATACATATAAATACACACACATGCGTGTATATATTGAAGAAATATTTTCATGTATATATTGTATATAGATTTATATATAATTTATATGATATGTAAATATAAATATTTTATATATAAATAATATTTTTTTCTTAAATATACATGCATGTTTTATATTTACATCTATACAAAATAATTATGCACCTACATACACACAAACACACAAACTTTACACTGTGTAAACACAAACTTTTATTTTGGATGTGATTAATCGCGATTAATCGTTTGACAGCCCTAATATATATGTAATTATATAGGGCCCTATTTTAACGATCTAAGCACATGGTCTAAAGCGCACGTCAAAAAAACGCACTTAGGGCATGTCCGAATCCACTTTTGGTATTTTAACAATGGGAAAAATGGTCGGTGTACCCGGCGCATAGTCTAAAAGGGTTGTCACTATTCTCTTAATGAGTAATGGGTGTGTTTTGGGCGTAACATGCAATAAACCAATCAGAGACGCATCTCCCATTCCATTTAAAAGCCAGTTGCGCTCGCGCCAGGGCGGATTCGCTATTTACACGGTAGAAAGACTGAACGCGTCTCCAGAGAGGAAACGGATCTACTCGTGCGCGAGGTAAAAGTGTGTAAGCGGACCATCTACGGGACAAGCCAGATTTCACCATATCTTTATGTACACAATATTAATCTTTTACATTGTAATCCTTTTATTTTTAATATTTGGCATGTTTGTGTACAGCGGCGCGTCCCTGTTTGTGTAATAAGCTGAGTGTACGTGCGATGTGGACCCGCCTATAGGAACATTTTACTTTTAAAGGGATACTCCACTTTTTTTGGAAATAGGCTCATTTTACAACTCCCCAGAGTTAAACAGTTGAGTTTTACCGTTTTCAAATGCATTCAGCCAATTTTCTGATATTTAGAAAAATATCAGTAACCAGACGGTTTCTGGTCTCATTGACTTTCATAGTAGGAAATATATATATATATATATATATATATATATATATATATGTATATATACACCAGTGTTGTAGTCGAGACCACCTCACTCGAGTCCGAGTCGAGTCCGAGACCAGAGACGGTCGAGTCCGAGACCAGCGAGGGTTGATTACCTAATTTACTTTTATTTACTTAGAGAAATCCTTCTCTTTTTTTTACTGGATTTACTTGAAATATGATCAGTTTAGGGTAAAAAGGCCACATGGTAGGTGGTGTTAAAAGTAATTTTATTACAATTTGTCATGCGCAATTGCGCACTAGAAAATCACCAATCACTGGGCGTGTCAATTAATTTAAAGAAATATTTTATTAACATACATTAATAATCATGAAAAATATTTTGAATTGAACTCGAGTGGACTTGGGAATAAGTCCGAGTCCTAAAAAAAAAAAAAATGTTCGAGTCCGAGTCAATTCCGAGTCCAAATGCACACGAGTCCATGACAAGACCAAGACCATTAAAATATGGTCTCGAGACCGATTCCAAGATGAGTCCGAGTCTCGAGTACTACAGTAACGCTTCCTTTTACAGTACAGTACTTACAGTGTACTTACAGTGTACTTACCTAGAAAGTACTGCTAATATAAGGTAAGCACATGGAACAGGGGTAGGTTTAGGGGTAGGTCCAGGGTTAGTACTAGTTATTACCCAGTAATTGTAGTTACTAAAATAAGTACATAGTATTTACATAGGTAACTGGACTGTAAAAGGAAGTGTTACCAGTACTACAACACTGAATTATACCATGGAAGTCAACGAGACCAGAAACTGTCCAGTTACTGATATTTTTCTAAATATCAGAAAATCGGCTGAATGGATTCGAAAATGGTAAAACTCAACTGTTTAACTCTGGGGGAGTGGTAAAATGAGCCTATTTCTAAAAAAGTGGAGTATCCCTTTAAGAAAAATACTGCGCCATTGACTTTAGACCAAGTTTTTGTTGGTCAATGGTGTAGTCTATTTCAGTTGCCTCAAAATAGCACCAACAATGTCCCTGAACACACCTTGTTTTCAGACCAGCACGTCCATGGACGCAAATGCATTGCTATTGCAAATGCTATTTAAACAACTCGGCGCAGGACGTGACTATAACTGTGTTGGGCTGAAACAAGCAAACACTCGCGTCGCGCCTGTCACCGCATTGCGCCAGGTGTATTGTACGCCCATATATAATATTAAAAAAAGTTACC
Organism: Cyprinella venusta; assembly: GCA_038021265.1. NCBI lineage: Eukaryota > Metazoa > Chordata > Actinopteri > Cypriniformes > Leuciscidae > Cyprinella > Cyprinella venusta. Next base: position 45,247,360 of record CM075863.1, read on the forward strand.
GTGGAAAGTAAAAAAGAGCGAGACTGCTACTCGGAGCTTCACTGTGAAACCTTGCAGGAAGAAAAAAAATGTTTTCCAGTGGAAATGAGCTTGCTGACACATGAACGCCATCTGAAACTCTTGCAAACACTTGTGTAAGATCACACACCAGGCACAGTCATCCCATCAGCACCTCTGAATGCCGAGAAAACACCTTGAGGGAGACACCTTCTGCCACTCCTCATTTTCAGTTAAGTCGGATTGTTTATTTAGCCGAGTTCACAGAGAGGACAACATGCTGGGATCAAACAATCGGCAGGCCTTTCCAGCAACCACACCACAAAAAGCTCAAAACAGGAGAGCGAGGAAGAGAAAAAAGAGAGAGGAAAAGCTATGGAGGAGTGAAGCAACACTACAGCAGCTACAGCAAGATCAGAGACACCGGGAGTTTTCCTTCCCTCGCTTTCTCTCTCTCTCACACTCTCAGCTGCTGTCTGCTTTTCTCTCCTCTCCACTCCTTCACCCACTATAGATTGGCTTTGAAGGATCTGCCAGGATTCACAAATTAAAGCCGCTGCTAATTTAACTTGTCTGTCATTTCAGTGATGGGAAAAAAAAAAGTGACAGAAGAAAGACAGCATTCTGTCGGTGGCTAGGAGAGAGAGATGCTAACAGAGGGAGGAGACGCTTTTCTCCCACGACAAGAAAGAGGCATTTGATGCTGCAGCGGTTGTATGGAGAAAGGGAGGGGGGTTGGGGTGGTTGTTGTCGTCTGTACTCCGTCTAGCGGCTCATTTTTTAAAATCGGCAGTTTCGCAAGGATAACCCTTGCTGAGTTTGAAGATCACTCTTTCATTTGCAAGGGACTTGCCTTTTATCTATGACTCCCAAGAGGACCTGCCAGCTGGAGAGAATATTGAGATGAGGAGGAAAAGGAAGCAGACTCTCCAGACAAAGAAATGGGTGTATACGCATAGATATGTACATAAACCTTGACATATATACAATAAACCGGTAGACCAAACAAAATAAACACTTCTCTGAAAAGCTGTCTCCACAAACATTGCGTGACCTTTATGTTATAAACCTCATGCGCCCTTCCTTCCTGTAAAGCTGTGATTCTTTCTGACATTACATCATGTTGTAATCAAGTGCAACACGCTAAAACATCAAACAGCACTGAGACATTCTGCTGTAATGTTTTTACCGTGGTAGATATCAGAGGGTGGAACCATTTTTTTATAGAATTTCCAGTAAAAATAACTATATTGTAATATCTACGTTTATAATGATGTAAAATAACTCATACCTTGAGGATTTTGGTCGAAACCCATCTCTTGTGTCAAGCGATAAATCGTATTTCTTCTATGGCAATTTGAGTCTGTGTTATTACCAGTTGTGACCTTGTCACTTGAAATGAAGTGACGAGGTCACAACCGGCAAGAACAAGGACTCAGATTGCCATAGAAGAGATAAGTGATATCGCGTTGAATTGTCCCACCCACAGCAACTAGTATTTGGTCAAAAAACCTGCTTCACATACAGCAGCTGTTTATTAGATATGTTCTGATGGGCTGTGATTTTGGGTTACACTTTATTTTGATGGTCAACTTTAGACATTATACTAACTGTAAGTAATTTGCCAACTACAAGTCAACTAACTCTCATTACAGTATTAGTAGATTGTAGTAATTGTTTAGTTAGCGTTGGGTTTCAGGTAAGTAGAATAAGTTGACATGTAGTTGTAAAGTTAATGTCTGTTGAGGAGCATCAAAATAAAGTGTTATCATTTATATAACAGACAGTCTACTAATACTAGATTTAGGTGACTTGTAGTAGTCACTTGTAGTAGTCACAAGGTGACCGTAGACTTGTACACCATAATCCGGCTTGCGTTTCCACCGCCAACAGTACCCTTACTGGATAGGCGTGGTGTTTGCTGGAAAGAAGCGATCAACGTCATTTTCGCGCGAAGAAAGAGACATTGTAGACAGCAATGGATGACAGACAGCAGATCTTGTTCTTGCTTCTCGGCATGTTTGTCACAAGAAACAAGTGCTGGTATTAGGAGTTTCTCAATACCAAGTAGCCAACGCAAAGTCCGACTCAGGAGAATCCCGAGTCCAGTAATTCTGCTAATGGAACAGTGTGTTCTTGAACGATCTACTACTCCAGTTATCTCTGTATGTATATTTTAGGCAACAATAAAACAAAATATGTTATAAAACCCCACTCTGCTTCTTTGCGATTTCATTTCAACGCATTTTAAACATTACAAATTCAGCACTCAAAGATATGAAATTTCACTTAGCCTTCTGCCAAAACTATTGGCCAGGGAACGAATTATAGATTCACGAGACCAAAGATCGCCTGTTAGGTTTATACAAGACGAATTATATCTCGTGTTTAACCACTACAGAGACGTCAGAGTCAGCGGCAAACATCAGAACGACTAGCCGAGGAAAGGCTGTTCCAGGCGGGGGACACGAGCGCGAGCGTCCGGTGATTGCTTGGAATGGATCTCAGTCAAATTATCATAAATCTATAAATAAACCACAGATTTGAGCTTTAAAAAACTACTTTCTCACCTGAAAACTCTTAAAACTACATTCCGTGACACAATAACAGTAGTAATTTCAACTGTATGCTTCTAATGCCCTTGTAGCATGAGCAAGTGACGATACTCTGTCCGCCAATCACCATTCTGCAGTGAGTCTAGCTCCGCCTTTTAGTACCCTTTCACTGTGCGAGGTACCCCAACGGAGGGGTACCCAAAAAGTGGTACGGTTCGGCTTTTTGGTACCATTCACAACTTTTTGATACGCAAATAATTGCGTACCAAACCGAACTGTACCGTACAGTACCACTCAGTGGAAACGAGCCATTACTCACCCAGTGAACCTTTAGGGCACGGTCTGTCTACGGTCTCCCCCCTCTGGGTGGCGGGCCACTGCACCCCTCGGGATGCTCTGGCTTCGCACACTTGGAGCTCAGGGCCCTGGGGTGGGACGCGCAAGGGTCTGCGCGTCACTGGTACGGTGGCGGTGATAGGTCGCAGATCTGGCGCCTTGTTGATGGCCCCTATCGGGTGAGCGGTGGGGGGAAGAGGTCGTATGGTTGAGGGGATGGAGCTGGAAGTGACGGGTCTTGCTGCGGTGGTGGTGCTGCTGCTCATCTGGGTGGTGACAAGAGGACCTGAGAGCCAGAGAGAAACAGATGGGAATGCAAAAATCTATTGAAACTGAGGCAACAAGAGAGTAAAAGGTCGAGAAGAAGAAGTTTCCGAACACCTACGGAGTCAGCGAGAATGTCGGCAGATGTTTGATGAAGATGAAAAAAAGAAGACGAACTAGAAGAAAAGATATCCTAAACGTTTGATGTGTCTTGTAAAAGGATTACGAGAAAGTTGGTAAGAATATAAATAAAGCAGCAGGAGCGGTTCCTAGTCTTTAATGCATGACTATATGTTCACTTAGTCCCCCTGAGAACTGGATAGCGTGAAATACAGGAGGAGAAGGAGAGATAGAGTGAGAGAGAAACACAGACAGGGAATGTTCATGGCAAGAAGATGTGAATGAATAATTGATTAGAAATCTTTTTTCTGATCTGACAAAACGCTAATGACCACAGCTAATTAAACCATAAAGACAATGTATTGAAGACACAGAGGGGAACACTAACAGAACGTTGACACTTAACAGATCAAACTGTCTGTTAGCTTCTGCCTCCCGCTGATCTCGCTATTTCTCGGTCACTTACCAGCAGTGGGATCCGGTGGCCCAAACTCTAGGGGGTAGCGCACAACATTGTAGTTGTTCCAGACGTAAAGTTGATTGTCTCTTGGGTTGTAGTCCACAGAGGACACATACTGGTAGGGGTTGGGGAAGGGAATGTGGACGGACTCTTCCCGGCCTCGATTGGTGTTGTACGCGTACAGCACCAGATCTCCACCCGCCTCACTGTCATCATCCTGATAAACAGAGCGCACGGCATACAAAACACCACACGCCATGAAGGCGTTGGATGCCAGTCGCTTATCGAAGCTGGTTTCCCAGGTTCCTTCAAAGCGTAGGGTGTAAGGGTTAACCTGAAAAACAGTGAAAAGGAAAGGATTCAGATTGTGTTCGTTGGATACAACAAAACAATTTGATTACTCCACAGTTCTGGAAATTGGAAGATAGCTACAATGTAACCGAAATTCTGATCTCAGCTGACATTGTTCAGTGACACTGACCTGACTGACCACCAATCGTCCATTGTTGGCCTCTGTAGCGTAGATGACCCATAGACCATTTTCATCCACTGCAAGGTCAATATCAGACTTGCCCCCCCAGCGGTATGGTGAGGTGTCATGGTAGTTGGCATTATTGACTATGGCTTCTCCACTCTTGATACGTGTGCGCAAGTCGTATTTCACAATATTGCGTGTACGTTCCTTGTTGTAAAAAACAGCACCATCATACACGACAAAGCCTGTTCCATCCACGCGATTTGGCAGCCTGTGGGAGAAGAGTGCGTTATTTGAGATGACTGGCCATACATGAAAAACGTAAGGTTTAAAAAAACAAACATTACTTTGTTGGCTGTACCAGCCCGTTCTGACAATGCATATACATCCAACGCACATGGCACCCTTTAAGGCCAATTTATTTCTGCGTAGGGTGCGCACAGTAGGTACGGCGTAGCATACGCAGAGACGCGTCCCATACCGCGTACCCTTCGCCATAGCCTGACGCGCACCTCCTCAAAAATGTAACTACACGTCACGACGACGAGGACCGCAAGATCGATGACTGGTCGGCTTGGTAGCATCGCATTTCCTCCTACACATTTCCGCACGTACCTTCTCACGCATTTCCACACGTAGTCTCCTCCGACGTCTTCTCTCATTTCTGCCTTTCAGTTTTAGTAATTTCACTAAAATTAACTGTTTTTCCACCTCAATAAGCTCCAACTCCAACATGATCAACTCTCTTTCAGGCTTGTACTAGCCGCAACTCGAGGAATCTAAACAGTGGAACATTAAAACTCTCTGCCGCCAACTAGCGTTTAGGAGCAGTACTCCAGAGCAACCAAGACCTGAACGCAGAAGCATAAATTCTCACAAAGGCGTCGCCTACGTGCGTAGCCAACGCCGTACACTACGGCGTACCCTCGACGCAGAAGTATAAATTGGCCTTTAGCGTCAATATGAGACGCAGATATATATGGGCCAGAAGGAGCCTCCTAGTGGTCTAACCCTAACCCTACCCCAGACCTAAACCTACTCATAACCGAAGCGTGTTATATTGACGCTAAAGGGTGCCATGTGCGTTGGATGGATACGCATCGGCAAAAGCGTCACTATATGGCGCCCTAGGATGAGAATGAGTTGGCTGTACACAGGGATGGTTATTGGTTGTAGACCCAAGCTGTTGTCCTCACTCACTTGTAGGTGGTTGTGGCTCGATTCTGCTTGAAGTCTTCCCATGAAGCATACTCGTACAACATGTCAGTGCGGTACGGAGTCCAGGGCATGACGTAAAGACGGTCACCAGACTGCAGGGGATCCTTACACCATGCCCCCGACTGATGCTCCGCCTCCTGCAGCAAACTTGCTGCCTGCACCCTTAATAGAGTCCCAGGACATACAAAGACTGGAGATGTGGAAGACAGAGAGATAGATAGAGAGAGAGAGAGAGAGAGAGAGAGAGAGAGAGAGAGAGAGAGAGAGAGAGAGAGAGAGAGAGAGAGAGAGAGAGAGCAGAAGTGAGAGAGAAAGGGAGAGAAAGAGACGGAGAGATGAAATAACAAGGAGGAGACAGCAAGAATTCACAGATTGATGGTGTGATAGGATTAAAAAGAGGAGAAATTTGATGGCAAGACAAATGGAGAAATGGGGGATAAAGGAAGAAGGGGAGTTGGTATGAGGCCATGAGGGACGATAATATGAAAGAGAATGAGGCAGCAAGAAAGAGGAAGAGAGAAATGGGAGAGAGGAAATGAGATAAATGACCATTCTTTTAATGAAAGAGTGTTAATGTTCATTAGTCAAGTATCTGCACACTGGACTAAAGGCTGGTGAGGGGAGATGACACAATCCTGGCTGCTTGCGCTCATATATTGCTGAGAATCATTTTTTAAACCCTGACCCACTTCATCTTCCCTGCTGAAAAATCACCAGCTTCTTCTGGTAACTGATTTTACATTGTTTCAAAATTGACCAATCATTTGTGGTCATTAACCGGTCTAAATTGAAAAAATACTGTTTGTTAGCTGGACTTCTGACTGGTATACCTGGATTCAAGCTGCTAGACCATCTTTGTCAAGCTTGTCAGAGCACGTAAACCACATTGGAATTGCAGCCAGTATGTTGGCCTGTTCTACCAGGAGAGAAACCAGGTTCTGATGCTAACTGATTTCAAGCTGGACCAAGTTGATAATTTATGGTCATTATTTGGTCTAGATTGTTTAGCGCAGTGTTTTCCAACCATAGTCCTGGATTATCCAGATCAGTACACATTTCGGATATCACCTTTATCTAAAACCATTTCAGGTCTTGGAGTCACTACCAAAAACTGAGATGAAAAAGGTGTTTTGGACTAGAGAGGAAATGACTAGAGTTGGAAAACATTGATTCAGCAGATGCACCATCACCGAATGGTTTAAACCATCTTGAACAAGGAAGTTAGACTTAGTAGATCATTTAATCCAGCAACAAATCAGCCTGTCCATCTTCAACCGGAATGTGTCTGAATTTCCAGCAGGGTTTTCTTACATCAATAGCCCAATTGGTACCCGCAGTCTCACTTTAAATATATATGTGAACACATGGTCTGTTGGGTAATATTGCACTGGGAAGTCCACACCAGTGCAGGGACGCTCTGCAAAAATAGGCACTGAGGGTACCTAGCAGTCTTAAAGGGACCACACATTGTGACCCTTTAGAAACCTAACATGACCAATGGAATACTCTATTATCCATAGAAAACTAATGTAAGCCAAATTAAGTGTGCCTTTGAGACTGGGCCTCTATATAAAGTTGGTATTTGCTCTGACACAAAGGACTGCTGTAATGTCAAAATGTTGTGTGTGTGTGTGTTTAATGTTGAATAAGGATGAATGTTTGGATGCCAGTCATGTACAAAAACAACTGCAGTGCTCAACTTTAATGTGCTAGGAGAAGTACTTGATCAAGACACACACACACGCATACACACACCAATCTGTATATGTATCTCTGTACTCTGAGCAAGGTCGTTCACCTGGGATTGGTGTGAATTAGCTGGCTGACGCAGTTTCTCACTCTCAGACTGAGAGGGCATTGGACCTGAGAGAATATAGCTACTGCTTGGGGGTGTGGGGAAAGGGATCTGGGGGTGTCTATGGAAAAGGAAAGCAGACATCATCAGTACTGTGATGTCACAAGGGACAGCTGTGAGCATGTGTGGATGGTGAGGGGAGGGAGGGAGGGGGATATGCTAGTGGGGTTTTCCTGCCATAGGCTATGTGTGTCCCAGACAGCAAGTACTTACTATTGCTACACAATCACACACACATATTATACACCAAAAAGGAGAAACTGAAAGACAAACTGAAACGTAAATTATACACATGAACACAGGGACAAACATCCATGCACACCACATTACAGATAATTGTAATAATTTGGTCAATAGCTATAGAAATACATTCCGGTTAAGATAAATTCGTTTTTAACCTATCAAGTGCAGTCTTCATCCTGAAGGAGCAGTAAAAAAAATCCCATAATCATAATGTAGAAGAAATAAGCACTAACTCTTCTTAGAAATGCCTTGCTAAGAAAACGAGTATAGCTTCGCCATTTTGGTGCTAATCTCACCAAGCTTCCTAACTAACTTGACCAGAATTACTGTCTCGCCATGAAAGATCATGTTGTACGAATAGTTTGACCACCTGGTAAATTGCATGGCTATGGTCCAAGCTAGATTGGGTTTCTCACCCCTGTTCTTGAAGTCACACCAACAGTACACATTTTGACACATTAGCCTAAGTCTAATCTGACCCATCCATTTCAGGTCTTGGAATTTATAAGTAGCTGGAGAGTTGAATCATGTGTGGTCGATTAGGAGGAGTTCGAAAACATGTACTGATGGTGTGCTTGGAATAGGGTTGGGAAACATTGGTTTAGATAGTCAGAACCTGCTTTTGCCCTGGTAGACCATCTTGGTCAAGATGATAAACAGCCTTCAACCTTAAAGTTCTGAAGTTGGTATTGTAGCATAATACTTGGTTTTATGTTCTAGACAGACTGATCACCGTAAAATGGTATTGACCTTTATTTCCAGCAGGGTTTTCCTAGGTTCATGTCTGAAGATGGCATTTCCTCGAACACAAAGTTCTGTCAAACTGGGGAAATGTTAGAATGCAACTTTCACTCATGTTCGGGTGATCCCAACAGGCTAGTTTACACAATCTTGGTCAATCAACTTTACCAGAAAGATTACAATCCATCATCCAGCTTCATCAACATAGTTTTGCTGTTGAACAATATGCCTATGCTTATCTTCACAATATGCCAGACCAGGCATATTGCTTAAGGGCTTAACCTCCACGGACAGTTTTTAATGTTTTACCAGACAATAACCACTCGAGAATTTGCTTTAGTATAATTTTTGGGACAATTGGGACCAGATTTGGGATTTGGGACAACAGTTTAGATTTCGCGACTGACAATTTTTCATCGAAATACAGACAATCCTATTACATACACCAGTATGTAGACAACTAATGCCATTTGTCACTGGAAAATGGCAATTTAAAAGAAGAAATATGAAGAGGGGAAAACAAATCAGAATCTCTGAACTTAAGCATATTAATAGACTCATCTAAGAGCAGGGAGGCAGAGCCTTCCTGAGAGGAGCGGCAACACACTATATTGACCTGTTCTATATGGGTGACCCATAAAACAAAGAACGAGTACCCTCAGTTTCAAAGGAAATTGGGACAAATGCAACATCAGACACACACAAGCACACGCTTTCCCCAAACAGCTATTGAACAGAACAGGCTAAGAAGGGTCGTTCCTATATAGACAGTGAGTCAGTCCATGGAGGAAGTAATATTTGAGCCTAGCACATCGGGTTGAAAACCCCATACCGTGTCACAGGGTTAAAGCTTTCTTTATGCAGTATTAATGCCATGGGCTGTAATCTAGGTTACACAGAGAAAAGCTCCCAGAGGCCAGTCCAAGTGTCTGCTCAACTACATGGAGGGCGATACAAACAACTCACCCACCCGCACACACACACACACACACACGCGCGCGCCCTGCATCGACTCCAGCTGCTGTGCTGTCAACGTTCAAACGATTGCTATCCACAAACAGCTAAGCATGCTCTAATTTAAGATTAAGGCTTTAGCTCTCACTTTCTAGATGACTTTCTAGACTAGAGCTTCTTTATTTCTTTTAACTATGGGTGTAACATAGGGCTTAATATGCTGAATATGATAATTACAGAGGCTCGAGATAGGCTTTTCAGTCCACAGAAACACACACTCCCACACACAGAGTGTGACCTGAGAGAATTCATTAAACCCGACCTGTGCTCTCTGGCAGCTCAGTTCCCTACTGTATACTGAGCTCTGGTTCGCTGTCTTTCTTAAACAAGAATTTTAACACATTGCTATAGCAAACTATTGGAAAAATGACCAACATACAGTGTGCAATTATCCTTGTCAATCTACACCAGGCTGAGGTCACTACACCACTCTCACCTCGATATCTTGTGGCTTTCACTGCAAAAATAATGTCCTGGTATTACCTAGGACTGAAACCAACTCCCTACTGTTTAATGCCTGAGTAATAAGAGAATTACCACCTCCGTCTCTATAAAACACTAAAAGACCCAGCCTGGGCTGTGCTTCTGTGTGTTGAAGTTCAATATTGCTAGAGATTTATTTTTACCTATAGACAGAACTATTATTCAAATTATAGTTGTTTTCATAGTCACCTTTCCTGTTCCCTACATCCAGCCTTAGGACAGAAAGACATTTCACGATACATCTCTTTATCATCTCAATTTTGTCCAGTGGTTCTCAACTGATTTGGCCATGGGACCCGCATTTTCACATCGTCATTAAGTCGTAACATAAATTTAAGTTTTAATCTAATTCCTACTTCCTAAAGCATCCCACTTTACTTAACATACACATAAACAGTAAGAATATGACTAAAACTGATGAATAAACAGTATAAGGGAAAGCTATTAAGTAGCCCAAACAGTCCCAAACTTTGTTAATACCATAAAGTTAGTAAATTGGTATGAGCCAAATTGAAATTAAAGAGGTATTTTGGAAAAGTGAATAGAATGAGTATCATACCCACATGCAAATTCTTCCCAGACAACACACTAAGTACCAGTTACATTGAAGCTAAAATATGTATTTTTTTAGTCACTAGGGGTCGCTAAACTCGATTATCATTGATGACGCAGTGGATAAGCGGAATTATGGAACTTGTCATGCCGACGGATCTTATAATGTTTATGTGAAATAATGTTTATGGATAAGTGAATACATTTATGTTTTTTAACATGACTGTGGTATGAAGCAAGTCGCGACTGACCCGAGGATATAAAGGAATGAGGACATTTCTACCGAACTACCCACAAGTGTTGAATTATTACACATATGGGTCAGTTTATATATCAAATTAAAATTGTTAGGTAACGCAGCACTGTTTCACTTGGTCTACACTAGGGATGTACAGATACCACTTATTTCAGACCAAGTACAAGTACAAGTACTTACATTACTTATATAAGTACTTACTTGCCGATACCAAGTACCGATGTGAGTACTTAATAATACCATAGAGTTCTTCTAACAATGTTTTATTTTCTTCAGATGTTTTCACTTTTTGACTGTAACTGAAATATATTGTAGTTTTTATTATTAGGACACACAACCGGTCCAAAAATACAGACAGCTTACAGTATTAAAAGACATTGAACACAATATTACAAGTTGTATTACAAAGAAATACAACTTGTCAATAATCTTGTCAATAATCAAATTGCTTGTGTTAAAAAAAGATTGCAGTCTGCTCTACTTTTATCATCATCGCTTATCTTAAAATATCTCCAAATGGCAGACATTACTCCTCCTCCAACTATCTGCTCAACTGACTAGAGGTTAGGCTAATGTCTCGTTGCCATAAAGGGCCGTTCACATGTTGCGTTTTTTGTGCGTGCAAATTCGTTATTTTAAATGTAGGTGCGCGGCAAGCAGGAAAAAAGGGGGTATTGACAATTGTAATTGACAGGCAACACGTGCCAATTAGGTACTATTTAAAACAAATTACAAATTTACAAATTCTTGGAAACATTTAAGATAACGTAAGTACACAATTGAAAGAAGTGCAAGTGTTTTTTTTGATATTTTGATACAAAATTCTTACATATTGTACCTTTAATAATTGTTACTTTTTTGTATTTTCATGACTTACTAATTGACAATGTAGCTATGTTGTTGCATGCTTGTATTTTCTTTTGCTATTTATATGTATATTGAAGAGTGCACTATAAGTACAGATTAACATCTAACTGGACAGGAAAGTACATTTTTAATGACTTTATTTAGTAACACGTTAAGAAAATGACATTAGAATAATGACACTGACAAATAGCCTGAAAACATCTAATCTGGCCGCAGATGCTGCATCAGGACAACATGTTTTTCTCAGGCACTCTTTACTTAAAATGCATCTGACGGAAGAAATTAAAGGCACAGTTCAGTTACTCAAAATAAAAAATAAGAAGACTAAACAGCTTTCACGTATGTCTTTTAAAATAAAAGTCTCGATTCAGGAACAAACATTTAGAATTGCGTTTTGTTGATGTTGTTGCACACGGCCCACTCAAAACATCTTGCGACCCACCAGTTTAGAAACACTGTCCTAGAAAGTAATTAGATGAAATGGAGACATCTGTGTAGGGATTCGACTTTTCACTTGAACAAAAGACCTCAGAAATCTCACGTGTCCATATCTTATACAGTTCAATAATGTCTCAAAATGTGCTCAGATAGGGCTGTCAAACGATTAATCGTGATTAATCGCATCATAATCGCAAAAGTTTGTGTTTACATAATATATGTGGGTTCACTGTGTATAATTATTTTATATATATAAATACACACACATGCTATGTATTTAAGAAATATTTTCATGTATATACTGTATATAGATTTATATATCTTTATATTATATATAAATATTTTATATATAAATAATATTTTTTTGTTAAATATACATGCATGTGTGTGTGTGTGTGTGTATATACACAAAATAATTATACAAAGTGCACTGATATATATTATGTAAACACAAACTTTTATTTTGGATGCGATTAATCGCTTGACAGCCCTATGCTCAGATAACAAAGTAAAATAAATATGAATTCAAACATGTCTGATCCAATCTCTAAAAGTTATCCACATTCATTTTTAGCTTTATACTGATACTGTTCATGAAGAATTTTCTCATTTATGTCTGTTATTCTAGAAGAAACCTCGAAAATGAAATCGATACATAACTAAAAAATGAATCAATAAGCGAGAATTCTATCATCATTTAATACCAAACAGTTTTGGTCGCCATTGATTTCCAATTCATGTTACACAGAAGATCGTAGTACAGTTTTGGAATGACATGAGGGTGTGTTTTATTTTTGGGTGAACTATCCCTAACAAGACAGCAAAGTCTGCGATCAAGACTTAGATATGTGATCTCAATATTCTTCTAAGACTAAAATATCCAAGCTAAGCTTTCCACATAACATCGAAATAGATCTGAACTCTTACTGTGTGTCAATAATTGCCTCAAATGTTCTTTCTTAATTTAGGAGAAAAGCTTATACTTTTCTGAAAAATTTATTAAGTCACCCTGGCCAGCCTCTCACACTCTAAAAAATGCTGGGTTGTTTTAACCCAATTTTGGGTAAAATATGGACAAACCCATTGGGTTAAAAATGTAATTTAAAAATGTAACCTAACGACAGGGTTTGTCCATATTTTACCCAAAATTGGGTTAAAACAACCCAGCATTTTTTAGAGTGCATACATGAATTATTTAACTCATAAACAATATTTATAAATAATATTTGAGTCTAAAAAAAAAATAGAGTGAAAATAAGCTTTGGCTAAGGCACAATCTACAAAGGAAGGAGGAAAAAAAACGTACAGTACTACATCCACTACTGCGTGTATTCAGGTGTGTGTGCGTGTGTGTGAGAGTCAGGCCTTCCCGCAGTGGCGTCTAACTGTCTGGCCTCACTGCTGAGAGCATGCTGTTTAATTGAATCCTACACCTGTTACTGGCAGGTACAAAAGTGCTGCCAACAGGGGGCAGAGCTCTGTGTGACACTGGGCATCCCCTTCAAAATCTGAATGGGTCGTTGTGTGCTTATGTTCTACGTCAGCAGTGATGCGTTAACAATGTGAATGAGCATCAGTGTGTGTGTTTTAAGAGAGAGAGACAAAAGTAGACAGAGAGGTAGGTGTAAAACTCTGCCGTTTTGTGCATCTGAATGTGAGCGAGAAAGAGAGAAAGACAGTTAAAGGTTGTAAGAGGTGTTGCTGTGTGCTTGGAAGCAGAGAGAGAGAGAGGGATGGAAAAAGGCGAAGGGTCAAAGGTTATTCCTGTGAAATGAGAATTAGGATTGAGTTAATTTGATAAAGGGCTAGAAGGGCTCCCAGATTGTGTCCTGGACAGCAAGAGGTTAGCAGCAAGACAGAAACATGTGCTATGTTTATTCCACGTACATGTACACGCAAACACACCCATCCACATCCTTCAAACACACACTGTATAAAGCCCATCTATGTCAGTTTTAATTCCATTTAAATGCCTGTACAGTCGCCAGGACACAAATGTTAACCTATCATTACAAAGGATTTTTTATACAAAGATAATTATATTTTCTTTGAGTTTTGCGTTCTGTCCCCTGAGTCTGTTCTCACAGCAGTACTGTCAGTCCAGGACAGTCTATCTGTATCTGAATTACATCACATTACACACTCATTGAAATTCGTGACCACCTGCATACGCTTTGGCTCCTTAGCTTTACCAATTCACAAGCACAAGTGCGCACAGACAATCTCCTATCTCTCTTACTGGCCGGACGAGCGGCTGCCCAGGTTGTGAGACGGCGTGTGGGCGTGGATTATACTTGATATGTTATGAAAGGGATAGTTCACCCAAAGATCGAAATTCTGTGATCATTTAATCACCGCGCTGAAACCAGTGGTTATCCTAAACTAAAAGTAAAACTATTAAAACTCATTTTCGGTAACAGAAATAAATAATTTAGTACTGGGCAATGATTAATCACATCCAAAATAAAATATGTTTCTGTGTTTAATTATTTTGTATGAATAAATATACACATGCATGAATATATTTAAGAAAAATGTGTTATTTTTTATATATTAAAATATATATTATATATATATATATATATATATATATATATATATATGATGTAAATAATGTATAAACATATAAGCTAGAGCTGGGTATTGAGACAAATTTCACAATTCGATTCGATTTCGATTCACAAGCTTGCAATTCGATTCGATTTCGATTCCGATTCGATATTGATTATTTTGGATATCAGTTACAATAAATGGCAAATTTTCTCAAGGAAATCAAATCTCTTAACTAATGCTGTAAACTATGGGAGTCTAGTTGTAGCCTATAGGCTTCATTAGCCTAATATGAAGGTAATAATGGACTGTTTTGTAGCTGTACAAACACTTAAATTACACTTTTATTTATTTTTATAATAAAAGGATTATATGAAATATAAACATTTAAATGGTGGCTGTCATAAAAACTTGCCAGATTTATTCAAACATGCATTAAATATTGAAGAACATTAAGATTATAATGCATATGTAACATGGTGTATATATTTAGCAAAATGCTCCTCTCTAGAGTTATTTTTTCTAGCTGACTAACGAGTTTATGTGGGTTTTCTGAGGTAAATATATAAATAATAAGCTGTTTAACTGACGTCTTTCCACGGTTGAAACGCTGATTGAGCGAATCAATGTGACATGATACGGATTTCGATAAGTTGTACTCTATCTTTAACACACTTTCAGATGCTCATTCATGTTTATTTCGCGCTGTGACTGGTATTGTTAATCCGGAAGAGAGATCAGCGCTGCTGCTTCTCTTGAGCTGCGCCAGAGCGATCTCACGCCACAGCGCCAAAACGTTATTGATGTTTTTGAATTGAGACTTTGTTTCATATCAATAGTAACAAAGAACAAAGATTATTGCGAATTTTTAGATGCGAGCAGCCGCGATACAATGTTCCATTCATTCAAATGAAACAGGATGACTAATCGATTCTTGAGATTTAAGAATCGATATCGGTTCGTAAAAATGAGAATCGATTAATATCGAGAAATCGATATTTATTACCCAGCCCTAATATAAGCACATGCATATGTGTGTATTTATATATACAAAACAATTATCCACAGTACAAAAATATATTAGGTAAACACAAGCGATTAATCGTGATTAATCGTTGCCCAGTATTAAAATAAATAAATCCATAGCCTGGAACATAAAAGAATACGTTTAGCAGAATGACCAGGCTGCTTTTTCCATACAATGAAAGTCAATGGGGTCCAATGGAAAGCCGTGATCACCATTGAGTTTCTTATGGAGAAGAGAAGCTTGGGTATTCTGCCAGATAGCTTCTTTTTATTTGTACCTGAACTATCCCTTTAACACTAGCCAAGAGGAGAGAAAAAAGTGTGTGTGTGTATGTGTGTGTGTGTCTCAAACAAAGACAAACCCTGAGCACAACAGCATCGAGGGCGGCACTTCCCATGACTCCATAATCAGACAATTAATCGATCCTTAAACCAACGAGTGTTAATAAACAATGACTGGGCAGGTGGGTGGTCAAGACAATGTTGTTAATGAAAATAATTGTTAACTGTTAATGAAATAGATAGAGGATAGAGAAAATAATTAGCAGCAGAGCAAGAGTACAGATAAAGAAGGGAAAGGAGGGAGGGGGGCCGGCTGTCCGCTGTGGCATGATTGCAGGTACGAATACTGAAATGTAGGGCAGAACTCACAACACTCGCCAACAGCACCATGGGGAGGAAACAAAATGGAGGGCTGACATCGAAGATGTGTAAACTGATGTCAGCGTCAGCGGAGTGGAAGATACACACTGAGGTGCAGGTATCAGAACAGGTTTAGAACTCATTCCCACAAAAAAACAGAGACAGAACAGGGTGCACAAACACACACGCATGTGTTTCTGAATGGTGCAGTCAGGAAAATACACATGTAAAGGGCGGAAAAAAATATGGGCAGGAAGTAAAAGGTTTGCTCAGTCCAAACCCTAGGTGAGCTGTCTATTCTAGACTACATTTGTAGGCACCATTTTGTGTCATTTTGGCTGTGTAAATAGCACAGAATTCATTACAATGAGCTTTAGGTAAATTCAAAACAAATGTCAATTGTGTCAGGGTCCTCCTGATAACCCTGTCAGGGTTTATTTTGGGATAAAGACTGGCTAAAAGTGTATTATTCAGCATATTACACTTAACAAATACATCAATACATGGACTTGAAGTATTGACTGCAAAGTGCTACGAGAGAGTGCTACAAAACTAGCACAGCTATCTAGGAAATCAGTCAATTTTTCAGACTAGCATAATTGCATAAAAATAGTTGACCACAGAACATCACATTTTTCAAATCAGAGTGAAGTAACCTAGAGACCTGAATAATACATACAGTTATAAAACTGAAAAGTATTAAATAGACTGTGTTTTTGTTCACTGGGGTACTGAGTCATTAGCTTAGCAAAAATGCTAATGGTAAACTTTGTAGATCTGTGAAAGTATCAAGTGAAATTTGCATAGTATGTGTGTGTGTGTGTGTGTGTGTGTGTGTGTGTGAGTGTTCATGTACAACCACACTGAACTTCATGTTAATTTTGTGAGTGGGAATGCAAACTTAAGTTCAAGTTTGAACTTAAACTCTTTGAACTCTACTTCGTATAACAAAAACACATTTAGCCAAATAAATCGACCTCTCGGCTCAAAACACAGAATACAAACTTCAAATTTTTATGGTAATGTGAACTTGGAGAAGATTTTTAACATTTTGAATTTAATATTGTTTGAGATTAATAAAATATAAAAAAATAATAATAAATGAATAAATAAAAATAAGCCCTGGAGCATGGCATTACAGCCTGTTGGCCGTATTAATTGAGGAGTCCAAAATAATTAAGCATACTTAAAAAAATGTACTTTTGTAGCTTTTAGTCTATGTTTGTTAGCTGACTTAAATGTTCACAAGTTTGGGATTCGGTAGGATTATTTTAAAGGGTTAGTTCATCCAAAAATTATCCCATCATTTATTCACCCTCAAGCCATCCTAAGAATGACTTTCTTCTTTCAGCCAAACAAAATCAGAGTTATATTAAAACATCCATCAGATAAGAAATCCTTTCGGCTCCAGGGGGTTAATAAAGTCCTTCTGAAGCAAAATGGCGAAAAAAAAATCCCTATTAATAACTTTACAGTATAAATTATAATCACTTGGCTTCAGGTGACGGCCGTACGTGAATAGAGTTCTGGAGGAAAGGTGAACTATGACCCGAGTAGCGTGAGCTTATAGGAGAGAGTAGACGCCTCGGTTCAAACAAATAGGGCCTGGCAAAAAACTCAAGCTCTTCAAGCTCCAACTCCAACTCAAGCAACTCAAGCTCCTCCGACATTTCTCTGTAAAAATAAAAATGAATGGTAAACTAGTACCGTTCACTCCCATTATAAAGCCAGGATATTTTTTAATATACTGTACCTCAGACTGTGTTAGGCTGAAAGAAGAAAGTCTTATACACCTAGGATGGCTTGATTTTTATTTTTGGGTGAACTAACCCAGTTTAAGGTACATATGCCATTCTCTTTAGAATGGATATATACCAGGAATGGGTAATGAGTGCCGCTGTCCTGCAGAGTTTATCTCCAATTCCCCTGCCTGTAGCCTTAGCAGAGACGGTCTTATTATTGGGAGATACAAGGGTCTCTGGCTTTACCATTGGTGAAAGCGTAACGGCTAACTTGGATCACATGTGCCTTGATAACCAATCACATTACAGCCTTGACGTCATAGAATTTCGTTTGGAGTTGTGCGACAGTCAATCACTGTTGGCAGATACCATAGAAATGAATGAGAAGTGTCGTAAACTGAATCATACCAGTCGCACAATTGACCGTGACTTATTTAAGACCAAACACGTTGAAGATTAGCTGATGGGCTGTCGATTCTAAATAATAAGCCATTTTCCCACAAAAACAGTTCTCCTCCATTGACATTCATTAAAAAAACAGGCTATTGTCTCCTTCCCTCCTGCAGCATTAGCAGGGGTTACACTTTTTTTCGGGTAAGGTTGCAGGCTTGCCTTCGTGTGGCTTTGGCCTTCATAATCCTAAAGACATTGATTAGCTTGTTTAGGTGTTTTTGATTAGGGTTGCAGAAAAACTGTGCAGGGGTGCGTTTCCCGAAAGCATCGTTAGCCAACTATGGTCGCAATTTCCGTCGTTTTCCAATAGAGTTCAATGGAAATTGCGACCATAGTTGGCTAACGATGCATTCGGGAAACTCACCTCAGGAGAGTGGCACCCCAGGACCGACATTTCCCATCCCTGATATATATATATAGCACCTACAATCGACCTACAATAGCAAGCAGATAATCATGTTCAAGACTGTGATGTACTGTACTACAGTTGCTGCCTATGTGGAGACCTGAGCAGATACAGCTCACTAGGGTTTGGAACAGATTGTTCAAATCTTATAGCCGGCTGTAGATGATATGGGGCGGAATTATGCCTGATTCAAGCTCGGTTCAAGTCTTGTAAAAGTTTGAAACTGAGTCCTCAGGAGACTGGCAAGAGGATCAAGTACAGAAGCCCTGAATCTCCCTGATTGGCTGGCTAAACTGAATCAAGCTGCGAGGTGATTGGCACCACAGAGAGAGGCCGTGTGAGTGGAACCGGCTCTGCCTAACAAAGCAGCCATCTTACAGAGACGCCAACTGTCGCCGTACCCTCCTCTTTGGACACGTGCGGACACACCGCGGGGAGGGAGTCTGTGACTGCTACAGACGCCACTGAGCAGCGTCCAAGAGCAGACAACAAAACAGAAGGGATTAAAAAGAAGAATGACGCCACTGGGCAGACAACAAATTGGAGAGGAGGGAGTATCTGAGGTAGGCTCAGAAAACCGGTGGCTGCTTGCGATGAACACATGAGAATTCGGAAGGATATAAACCGAGAGGAGAGGAACCATAATCCAGATGAAAAAAAGAGAAAGAATGTGACATGGCGAAAAAGAGAAAGCTTGTAGAGAGAGAGAGAGATTGAAGCACCTGGAAATGGGAGAGAGCATTTGGCAGGGGGTCGGGCAGTTACCAGATCTACAAATCGTTACTCTAATCCAAAATAACACACAGACAAAACATGGGGGTTATCCTGAAGGAAGGAAGGAAGACATAAAAAAAAGGGTCTGGAAGAAAAAAAAGGTCTCAAACTGTATGGAGGAGTCGCTTTGGATCTGGAAGGACAGATACAAAATTAATCGCAAACAATAGAGGAATGAATAAATGATGGTGCATGAGAGAGGGGGGAATTGCACAGATGGGTGCGCGTGTCGGCTGAGGATATGGGTTTAGTGGGAGAAATGACTTCCTGTCCAACAGAAGAGTAGAACGGAGAAACGCTCGACGTAAAGTGGCTGGTGCGAGTGCGCGCGAGAGAGAAATAATAGAGCGCGTGCACACGTACATGTGCCGCATTTAGTCGGAGAGCGTGTTTCCCTTGGGGTAGAAGTGATCAGATTAAAGGATGGTTATTAATTTCTCAAATAGACTTAATTGGAACTTTTAGCAGGACAGCTGGTGGAGTTCTGCTGTTTTTCCTCAAGTGAGAGTTGCGTGCGTGCGCGTTTCGGATATGCATGCATGAGGTCTTCTGTGCACAGGGATTAGTGCGTGTATGCAGGACCGTACATATGATGGCGCGTGTCTGTGTTATCTGAAACAAGAACCAAATCTGGAAGGAGGTTCGGTTATAAGCCAGAGAAAAGAAAGAGAGAAAACAATAGAGATAGAGAGAGAAAAGATAGAAGGAGGGATATAAACATCAAACATGAGCACTACACAAGGTGCTGGGTTAGGAGAAGGGGATGAGGGAAGGAAAGGAAACGGAAGAGGAAGGGGAGGAGGAGGAGGAGGGCGGGCGGAGCGAGCTGTGGTTTTTATGTTCATTGTGGTCTTTACCTTTTTGGTCCACTTCTATTCAAGCATCGGAAAAAAAGAGAGAGAAGACAGGGAGAGCAAAAGAAAGAGCGAAAGAGAGAGAGAGAGAGAGTGAAGATAATGAAAGAAAAACAGGTGCAGGAAAAAAGAGAAAATTGAGATTAAATAAAAGGCTATCCTTTCTCAAATCATGGCATTCTGTCAGTGTGATGTAGGCTCTTTACAGAGAGGATGACTCGAGTGAGTAATGAGAGGGGAGAATGGCCTCAACTGCTTTCGCAAAGTTTCGTCAAACCCCTTACATTCTTCCTGTCACATGACACACGTACACTTCCCCCAGTCACACGGACCCCGCCCCCACTTCGCTTCCCCTCCATTGCCCCCTCTCCCCTCCATCCGTCTGTCTTTCCTCTATCCGCACTTCTGCATCTTCGGGCTGCTGTGAGAGAGAAAATGAGGTATGTTCGAAATGGCATAGTACTCATACTAGCTTTGCAGTATGTGCGCAGTATGCAAATTTACACTTGAAGTACCTGGATGTCCTGGTTTTTAGGCCCAAAAAAGTTCAATGAACTAGTATGTGAATGCAAATGCTTCTAGTACACAAGTTCTATTTCATTTGCCATGAATTGTGAAATGTCTCAAGCTATAATTCATAACAGCACTGCTACAAGGTTGTAATTGCGAAATTTGTTTAGGCCCAAAATGGCGCGATAGCGATTGGCAATTGACATTAATAGATGCAGTCTTCAGCGTCCTTGTTAACGTGCCCACCTCCAACGCTGGTTCGAATCCCGCTCGGAGCGGGTCGAGTAGAAGTGGTTATATTTGGTGCCGTGACCCGGGTGGAAGTGAGATTTAGGTGGGGGGAGTGTGATGGACATAGGCCAGTAAGAGGTGTGCGTGTAAATCTCACCCCTGGCCTCAAGAGGCATGCTAGCGACTGACACTAAAGGCTGCGTCCTTGTTAGCATGCCCGCCTCCAACGCTGAAGACCCCGGTTTGAATCCCACTTGGAGTGAGTCAAGTAGGACTGGTTGTATTTGGTGCAGTGACTTGTATGTGAGTGAGGTTTAGAGGGTTGAGTGTAATAGATGCAGGCCACAAAGAGCTGTGCATGTAAACCTCACACCCCTAGGCTAAAAAGGCACGCTAGAGGCTAAGCTGTTAGCATGCCGACCACCAAAGCTGGAGACTCTGGTTCGAATCCCGCTCGGAGTGGGTCGAGTAGAACTGGTTATATTTGGTGCCGTGACCCGGGTGGGAGTGAGGTTTAGGTGGGGGAAGTGGGACGGACATAGGCTAGTAAGAGCTGTGCATGTAAATCTCACCCCCGGCCTCAAGAGGCATGCTAGCGACTGACACTAAAGCCTGTGTCCTTGTTAGCATTCCCGCCTCCAACACTGAAGACCCCGATTCGAATCCCACTTGGAGTGGGTCAAGTAGGACTGGTTATATTTGGTGCCGTGACCCGTATGTGAGTGAGGTTTAGAGGGTTGAGTGTAATAGATGCAGGCCACAAAGAGCTGTGCATGTAAACCTCACTCCCCTAGGCTAAAAAGGCACGCTAGAGGCTAAGCAGTTAGCATGCCGACCACCAAAGCTGGAGACTCTGGTTCGAATCCCGCTCGGAGTGGGTCGAGTAGAACTGGTTATATTTGGTGCCGTGACCCAGGTGGGAGTGAGGTTTAGGTGGGGGGAGTGTGACGGACGTAGGCCAGCAAGAGCTGTGTGTGTAAATCTCAACCCCGGCCTCAAGAGGCATGCTAGCGACTGACACTAAAGCCTGCGTCCTTGTTAGCATGCCCGCCTCCAACGCTGAAGACCCCGGTTTGAATCCCACTTGGAGTGGGTCAAGTAGGACTGGTTGTATTTGGTGCAGTGACCTGTATGTGAGTGAGGTCTAGGGGGGTGAGTGTAATAGATGCAGGCCACAAAGAGCTGTGCATGTAAACCTCACACCCCTGGCCTAAAAATGCACGCCAGAGGCTACGCAGTTAGCATGCAGACCACCAACGCTGGAGACCCTGGTTCGAATCCCGCTCGGAGCGGGTCGAGTAGAACTGGTTATATTTGGTGTCGTGACCCGGGTGGGAGTGAGGCTTAGGTGGGGGGAGTCTGACGGACATAGGCCTGTAAGAGCTGTGCATGTAAATCTCACTCCCCTGGCCTAAAAAGTCATGCTAGAGGCTACGCAGTTAGCATGCCGACCACCGACGCTGGAGACCCTGTTTCGAATCCCAATTGGAGCGGGTCAAGAAGGATCGGTTACACAAACACTTCTAGTAAATAAAATCAATTTTATTTGTAAAGCATTGTAAAATGTACCAAGCTCCAATTCATAAAGCATAAAGAAAATTCATAAACAATGCCATACATTTGTGTACTAGTAGTCTTCATTTAAAAAAAAAAAAACAATCTTCTCATTTTTGATCAGTCAAATAATATTTTATTTTATTAATGAATTATTTTTAAGCTGATCATTGTTTTCCACTCATAACATAATCATGGCAATAATTTAGTGTGCTAAGGTTTGAAATGATCATCGTTACATACTGCTAGCTGTGTATAGGCCTATGTAGTGTATACTGTGCAGTAAGATATATGCTAGTATGCCATTTTGAACATATTCCAAAGTGCACTGGAGTCTTCTGCAGCTGTAAGGAGGAAAAAAAAGAGTTAAAAAGACACCGATTGATGCAGTGATGAAGAGAGAAAGAGAGAGAGAAGGAAAATGGTTGAAAAGGAATGGGTGATTTCTCTCTGAACCTAAAGGGGCTAGTCCTGGCTCAGCTGGGATCCGGTGAGCGAGCTATTCTTTCTCTCTCATGCAGCTTGACCACTTATCGCTTCTACTCACTGAATCCATCAAGATCCAGCTGCCAATCACTGATTACGGTCCGTGGGACCATGCGGCTTGGCAGAGCTACATTTCTGAGAACCAGAAACAGGCTGGGAGGAGGAGACAGGCCATTATAGTACGGAAGAAGTTGGAGAGAGAAGAAAAAAAATTGATGGAGAAAGACAGAGGGAAGCAGAACAGAGGAACATTTTGTTTCCACTGTGTGCTGGTAAGAAAAAAAAACAAAAAAAATACAGGCCAAACAAGTTTGAGGTGGTCAGTTTTTTTTTTTTTGGAAAATGGTAGATGGTTTGTTGCTGGTAAGAGGTTATCTAAGGTTGAGCTTAGCCAAGTCTCATATATTTGGCAGCTTATTATGACCTAAGGTACAGTCACTGAAAATTTACAAGCAAATCTGTGAGATCAACATGTATTCCCATTGAAATGACTGGATTTCGCTCACGTAAATGTGCTGTGTTATCAGTAAATGTAACTGCATCTCTATACAGGAAGAAATTGTTTGAACGGCACATCAAGAGATCATTTTTCATGCCATATTGGGCGGGGTTTATCTGAAATAGTTGGCAGTACTATAATAGACCGTAGAACGAATTTAGTTCAACAGCCCTACACTTGTGTAGCCAGACTTTTGACAAACAATTTGAGCCTATAACCTCAGCCCTGTTAGCTTGTATCTAATCAACCATCTCATCCAGTTTAGATCACATGTTGACCATCAATGACCAATTACAAAGCACATTAAACCATCTGATGCTGGTTTTAGAGGAAATCTCCAGCAGTACTTCTCCTGCACTGAATACAGAATTACCCGTTCGGCTATTGCATTGTTTTTCTGGGCGGAGTGTGTGTCCGTTTGTGTGAAGCGAACAGCACTGGTTTGTATGACAGACAGACAGGCAGCGTGTGACAGTGAGTGACAGCTTGTCTGTCTCGCTGATCTGGACGTGCTAGCAGTGTTAGCCTGTACCCGTGGCTGACGCGCTAAGGCAACCGCTAACGTGTAGCCGGCAACACGCAAGCAGCGTGTGAAGCTCAGCGTCCCCCCCCCCCACCCCCCCGAGAGACCCATTGTGTCTCCTAAAAGACAAACTGGAGTATCTGAAGAGGGGGGTCTCAGGGGAAAGAGGGATGGAGCGATCAGTGAAGAAAATAAATGGGAAGAGACTCTCTTTTCTGAGCCTGTGAGGGTTTAAGGTTCTGAAGTTGAGGTCTTTGAAGCGATCTCACACATACAGACGCAGTTACACTGTCTGTATAAAAGGCAGCGGCTAGCCGTCACTGTCTAACTCACTCACGCCATTTGAGAAATGAAGAGACAGGACTAAGAATGAGAATCAAAAGGAATTAAAGTTACTTAGAGATTCCATTTAATGATTCTTGTTTCATAATAATTCTATTAGCAGCTCTTTGGAACAAAAAAACAACCCCGCTGAGAATAAAAAGCTTAAGCTGGTTTAAGAGGTGATCTCTTTATTTGTTTGTTTAGCAGTCAGTCTGGGAGACCAGCTGGCCGTCCTACTAAACACCAGTTTGGTCATGAGGATAAGATTGGGGTCAGTAAAATGTTTATTTAAAGAAATTAATAGTTTTATGAAATAGTTGTGAATAGTTGTTTTTAATGAAATAAATGAATAGTTGTCATTTCATTTAGAAATGACACATTTAATAAATCAAAAGTTAAAGTAAGGACATTTATAATGTTAAAAAAAATAGTCTATACTGATAAGAATTCTGAATTTTTCTTTCATACTTTCCAAAAAAATATGAAGCAGCACAATGTTTTCAACATTGATATTTATGTTTCTAGAGCATCAAATCATATTAGAATTATTTCTGAAGGATCATGTGACACTGAAGACTAGAGTAATGATGCTGAAAATTCAGCTTTGAGTTGAAATAAAAAAAAAAAACCCCAACTCTTACCAACCCCAAACTTTTGAACGATGGGAAAATATTGCTTTAAGAGGAGAATGTATCTACATGATGTCATATGATATGAGCAGCCACTCAATAACAACACTACATAGTACACATAATACAGAGCCAGTTCTCAGTTCGTTTCGAAAAAGTCATTTTGACCGATTCATCAAATTTATAGGCCACAGATTCAGAACTGTTTCATTTCTTATATTGTGACACTTCAGTCATGTAAAATACACTGAGAGTGTATTTACAGTAGCACAGTGTCGAGTCTTTTTCAGCAGAACAAAATAGATTAAAGCAAATGTCATGAAACGGCCTCATCATTTGTTGCTAGTATTTTTCATGTAAAACTGAAGCAGAAATATCCTCACCCTAAAGGTGACATGTCATCACTAATGCAAAGTGCTTTATTTTATTTTTTAAAAAATAGAGACGTCCCTCTGTAGGTGTGATGTCATGTCTTGTTTAACAGGGTGATTCAATCGGACAAGAACGTTATGCACTGGTCTTTGCGTGAAGGAACAAGTGCTCTCTCTTCTCTGTACAGACGCCTCAACAATGGTGATTCATATGAGACTTCATTGAGGGGCTGTGGCATATTGGAGTCATACTAAAATTGTTTTCCCCCTTGATCCAGAGAGAAAGAGAGTGAGAAAGACAGAAGCACAAAGGCAAAATGATAGATAGAACGGTAGATACAATGATAGAATGGTAGATAGAATAATAGAATGATAGATAGATAGAATGATAGAACGATAGATAGATAGATAGATAGATAGATAGATAGATAGATAGATAGATAGATAGATAGATAGATAGATAGATAGATAGATAGATAGATAGATAGATAGATAGATAGATAGATAGATAGATAAAATAGAATAAAACAGATAGACAGAATGATAGATAGAACAATAGAACAATAGATAGAACGAACGATAGAACGATAGAACGATAGATAGATAGATAGATAGATAGATAGATAGATAGATAGATAGATAGATAGATAGATAGATAGATAGATAGATATATAGATAGATAGATAGATAGATAGATAGATAGATAGATAAAATAGAATAAAACAGATAGACAGAATGATAGATAGAACAATAGAACAATAGATAGAACGAACGATAGAACGATAGAACGATAGAACGATAGAACGATAGATAGATAGATAGATAGATAGATAGATAGATAGATAGATAGATAGATAGATAGATAGATAGATAGATAGATAGATAGATAGATAGATAGATAGATAGATAGATAGATAGATGATTGGATGGAGAGATAGATAGATAAACTAGAATAAAACTGATAGATAGAACGATGGATAGAACGATGGATAGATAGATAGATAGATAGATAGATAGATAGATAGATAGATAGATAGATAGATAGATAGATAGATAGATAGATAGATAGATAGATAGATAGATAGATAGATAGATAGATAGATAAACTAGAATAAAACTGATAGAACGATAGATAGAACGATAGATAGAATGAGAACAATAGAACAATAGAATGATAGATAGAACGATAGATAGAACGATAGATAGATAGATAGATAGATAGATAGATAGATAGATAGATAGATAGATAGATAGATAGATAGATAGATAGATAGATAGATAGAACGATAGAACGATAGAACGATAGATAGATAGATAGATAGATAGATAGATAGATAGATAGATAGATAGATAGATAGATAGATAGATAGATAGATAGATAGATAGATAGATAGATAGATAGATAGAACGATAGAACGATAGATAGATAGATAGATAGATAGATAGATAGATAGATAGATAGATAGATAGATAGATAGATAGATAGATAGATAGATAGATAGATAGATAGATAGATAGATAGATAGATAGATAGATAGATAGAGCGATAGATAGAACGATAGATAGAACGATAGAACGATAGATAGAACGATAGATAGAACGATAGATAGATAGATAGATAGATAGATAGATAGATAGATAGATAGATAGATAGATAGATAGATAGATAGATAGATAGATAGATAGATAGATAGATAGATAGATAGAACGATAGATAGAGCGATAGATAGAACGATAGATAGAACGATAGAACGATAGATAGAACGATAGATAGATAGATAGATAGATAGATAGATAGATAGATAGATAGATAGATAGATAGATAGATAGATAGATAGATAGATAGATAGATAGATAGATAGATAGATAGATAGATAGATAGATAGATAGATAGATAGATAGATAGATACCGCAGGAACATTTCCTCATAAGGCTATGATGAAAATGTGGGAAGAAGAAGAAAAGGAAAGTGTTACTTGACTAATTCATGTCTCCTCTTCCACCTGTAAAGAAAAAGACACACACACACCCACATCCACACGATCACACAAACACAAACACTCGCGCATTAGAAACATGTCAAGCGATCATGCATGCGGATTCATTGTGATAGTTTCAGTGGCTTCCTGCTTCTGGCTGTCATTGTGAACAAGTACGGTGGCCCTTGAGGCCCCCTCAGCCCAGCGGTCTCCGCAATGATATCAATTACTCATGTGATAATGAGGGGAGCTAATGAACACACACCTGAGGAGCGCAGCTAGAAGATGACGTGTGCTTCGCATAGCAAGAGAGCGTGTCTCCGTGCTAATATTTTTTCTTTGGCATCAAGAGTTGGAGTTGGAGACACACCCGGCTGCGAACTGTTTGCGCATGTCACTCCACAAACATTCATGCGATTTACGAATAATGTAGGCCTTATACATATTAATAACTCCCAGCTGCAGTGGTTTCAAAGCTCTCCGTCTCTCTCTCTCTCTCTCTCACAAAGACCAAATTACACCAAAACACCTAGTGCTCATATATACACTCCCACTGTTTAACACTTTCTGAGGAGGTTGGGCAGGAATACCACTAAAATATTTCCACAAAAAAAAAACAAAACAAAAAAACGAACTCTTCTAATCAGGTACATGGAAACTATATTATGAGAGGGGGGCCGGCCTATAGCAGGCTGTGTTATATATCCTGATTTATGATTAGTTAAAGGGATACTCCACTTTTTTTGGAAATATGCTCATTTTACCACTCCCCCAGAGTTAAACAGTTGAGTTTTACCGTTTTCGAATCCATTCAGCCGATTTTCTGATATTTAGAAGAATCTAACCAGACAGTTTCTGGTCTCATTGACTTCCATAGTATATTTTTTTTCCTACTATAGCTCAGTGTGGCCGCTCAAATTTACATTCAATACGCTGATTTCACGGAGCCGCCATTTTGAAGTGGCTCCGGTGGGAAGAAAACTGGAAGTGTCACCTTCAATCATAGTCATACGTTCTTTAATTCAGAATGTAAAAAAAGAAGCAGGATCGAACTATATACATATCCTATATTGGATATTAACATCCAATTGTGTAAATCGTGGCAGCAGCTTCATTGTTGTCTATCTGTACGGGGTTCTTCCCACCTTTCAATTTCAAAATGGCGGTTGCGTGAAATCAACGTATGAAATCTAACCTTTGTGTAATTGACAGGATTACTAAAAAAATATTTAGCTACCTAAAAGTTAAAGATTTTTGATAAAACTCAAGAGATGGTGGATGTTTGAAATTTCATGATTTGTGAGTGACGTTAGCCTAGTAGATTTTTCTAAAAAATATATATTTTGCTACCTAAAAGTTTGCTACGGCCAGCGCCCTGTTCCAACGTCTAAGCTTCTAAGGATTTATGAGGCCAAAGTAAAACAAGCAAATGCAGTCAGGATGTGCACTGAATATAAACAACTGCATTTTCTTTTCTTAGGTTCTGGAGAAGGAATGCAATCATATAGCGGCATGGCATGCTGCTGGCTATGTGTATAACATTATGTGCAGTAAAGTGTCTGGATACTTCAGCCACGGTTATAATGAATGTATGCCATATGCCATTACAGTACATAGAAAACCAAATGACATGCATAAAGCATTTAATATATATATAAAACTTCATACGCTGATTTCATTTCATATATATATATATATATATATATATATATATGAAGAGTTCAGATGCAAAAGCCTCTAAGTGCCATTTGAAATTTTCTTCTAAAATGACCATTTTTATCAAGCTTTTAAGTTCAGTAATTTCACTTAAATGACAATTAATAGGTAATCTTCATTGCCATTTAAGTGAAATTACTGAACTTAAATATACAAGCTTGATAAAAATTATCATTTTAGAAGAAAATTTCAAATGGCACTTAGAGGCTTTTGCATCTGAACTCTTCATATATATATTAAATGCTTTTTGGGTAATTATGTTGAAATAATTAAAGTCCCCTTGTGGTGGACATCGAGTTTTTTATGTTTTTTATATGTCTATGTGGTGTTTTTAATATGCTTTAAAGGGATACCCAACTTTTTTTGGAAATAGGCTCATTTTACCACTCCCCCAGAGTTAAACTGTTGAGTTTTACCGTTTTCAAATGTATTCAGCCGATTTTCTGATATTTAGAAGAATATCAGTAACCAGACAGTTTCTGGTCTCATTGACTTACATAGTATATTTTTTTCCTACTATGGAAGTCAATGAGACCAGAAACTGTCTGGTTACTGATATTCTTCTAAATATCAGAAAATCGGCTGAATACATTCGAAAACGGTAAAACTCAACTGTTTAACTCTGGGGGAGTGGTAAAATGAGCCTATTTCCAAAAAAAGTGGAGTATCCCTTTAAGACAAACCATGTACAAATTCACAAGTGAACACCATTGCTGAGTATTTTGTCTTTAAAACTGCAGTGAACCAAACACAGTCTTAAAAACAAGGTTTGAAATCCCTGGTGTTTCTGACATCACAAACTACCTTATAACCAATCAGGTGTTCAACATGTGACCGTCAACAGTGGATTTCTGAGCTGAGTGGAGTCGGGGCTCATTTGCATATTCATAGAACCGCGTATACTAAATTTAAAATCAAACAGAATCAAATAACACTGGCATATAAAATGATTACATTACAGACTATAATTGTTCAATATATTTATAAACCTAGTCATACAAATACATAATGCCATGTTTATGTATCCACCTGTTTCTGCTCTAAACAATGGGCGCCACCATGACGACGATGCCGGTAGTCAACTTCCGGTTCCAGTCTGGTCTATGCATTTTTGCCATGTGTTTTAGATTGCGTCATCCCTACATCGCTAAACTAAATCGAAAAAAAAAAAAAAAAAAAAAAACATTCATCAAATGTGATCTGATCACGTTATTTTTTATTAAATCACAGATTAAAACAAAATGAACGTTTTTCTTTGCTTCATAACTTCAGGATAGCTGATGCATGACTGCACGATCCCCCAAATCCAGCAAACATCCGACAGTCTCTATCACCCCAACTGCTGCAGAATAACAGTACTATAAGTTTAGACTGGTTAGCCCTTTGACTCCTGTCTACATCTGCTTTCAAAGATGCATAGTCTATATATTTCTCAGGCCTGTGAGGTTAGGCATAACGTTACGCCGGGTTTCTTTCATGAGACCAAAGTCCAGTTTGCGCGCTGTCGCCTCCGTCATGATCTATTGTTTACTATATACTTCTTATTTATTAAAACCAGGTGATAGGTTGATGAAAAATTAATTGAAATTAAGATACAATTAGTGAAAAAAAGACAGCAGGAAGTAGAAAACCGTCAAGTCAAGTTGAATCCGCTATGAATCATGGGAAGGCAGAAACAGGTGGATAGGCTAGTCCTTTCAACAAAATGTGGGTTATTTATTATAATTCAACTATATAATAACAATGCGTTTGACCTAAAAATAAATAAATAATAGTTTACTTTCTTAGCATGGAGAGTTGACAAGCAGCCACCCACTGGACCTTTTTGGCATGAAGAGCAATGGCAAAAGAAATGATTAATGTCTGTTTGCCAGGACGTGAACAGCAGAGAGTAATTGTCATCTTGTAATCACGGTGGTTCTGACATGACGTGGCAACGCCGTTACTCCTGAAGTAGCGATCGATGAACTGGACAGAGTGATAAGCTGAGCGTGTGCTGCCTACCGTACCTTTAAATGCATCTAATTGCCTTTTCTTGACCGGGCTAAGTTTATCAGATAAGCTAGCGCGAGTATCAAGTGCGTGCGGTCTTGTATAATGCAGAACGACACCGGACACAGAGGAAAAGATGCCAACCGACTCGACTAAACAGATTTCTGCCGCAAGAGCGAATGAGGACGTATTACAGAGGTTGTCGATGCATTAATGCTTCTTGGCCGACATGGCCTCAGGCTGTGTGGAGTTGGAGCGAGTCTCCGCTGACTGAGTCAGGCGCTGCTGTTTGTCTTTATGGGGCGCTGGCCGTTTGTCATTTCCTCTGAGACGTTGAGCTCTGTGGATATGAGGGCCAGGAAGTTTGACTCCAGCTGGCACTCAGAAGCCAACTTTGACATACTGGCTACAGTCGCGGTTATGTGTGTGTTGGCGGGCGTACTGACTCTGCCCTTAAGTGTATGTGTGTGTGTAAGACAGTTTGGCTGAATCTGTCGGCGTTCTGTCTCGGGTGTCTGTTATCATGGGAGTTACGTCACTTGAACACAAACAGGAGTCTGTCAGATGCGCCGCAAGCCAAGCTATGTCCTTAAACGCAGTAGCCCTTTTTCCTTACATATTAACCCTTGTGCATCCTTATTGTCCTTTTCAGTTTTGTTTTCTTGATCACTTTGCCTGTGTTAAAGCTAACTGCAAAAAACTTGGCTCAGGTGTGTATTTTTATTGGAATTTTACTATTTCAGCGTCATTTTCTTAAAAAAATATTTTTTGCATTAGGTACAAAAAATACTCCCACATTTTGGACAAAAATGTCCCCATTGAAACCCATTAAAACTGCCATTTTTAATCCCCGGTTCAGTTAACTATAAAATTATGCAATCTTTGTTAAGAGGCTTTCATTCTGATGGCAAGGCTTCAAAATTTTATTTTTTACTATTTTTTTTATCAGATGGTGTCATTTTTTTAAGTTTGGCCTATAAAACAAATATCGCTTTATTCCTGTTTTCTGGTTCGGCATACTATAGAGCCAACTGGATAAATTATGCAACAATATTTGTGTGGGTGTGTTGGTATGGATGTCAGAGTGTGGTTAGTATGTGTGTTATAAAAAAATATGTGTGTGTGTGTGCGCATGTGTGTGTTTGTATTACTAAGAGAGAAAAACTGCAAAAAATAATTCAATCAGTCTAAGCTCCAGTGGGGTTTTGCTGGGACCCAATGGGGAAAATATGTTACTACGCCCAAACAAACTGTTACAGAAAGCTCATTTTTTGATATATCATCCTCAAATTTGGAACACAACTTATTTAGATTTATGGCTTTGATTTTATGCTATTTATTATTTATTTTATCCTGATTTATAAAATATATATTTTATATAAAATATTTTTTATAAATAATTTTCATAAAATTATACCTATATAACTTTTTTTTGGATTTACTTATTATTATTTTTTTTACTTCAGCAATAATCTGCAAAGGGTCTTCTTTAAAACGATACCAAACTTAAGTCTGTGCTCCAAAGCGTCACATTTTTATGACAGTTTTTTGACATGGACATTTTTGTCCTCTTTTCACCTAAGTGTAACTTTTTAAAATTGATGCACAAGGGTTAAATAAACAAACAAATGGACATGTGTCAGTGATAAACACGCCAATAACGGCGCGGAACGTGTTCTCCAGCAGCCGTGAAAGATGGGGCATTATCAGAGCAATTAGCCGCGGTAAATTCAATTAATCTCGACAAATCTCCACAGAGGCCCGCGCGAAGCCACCATCCCCCCCGGTAATTAAAAATGGCCGAATTGGTTCGGCGTTCGAGGGGCGTGAAGTCTGGATATAATTGAGGAGCGTTTCTATTTATTCCATCACGCTAGCCAACAACATGTGGAGCCCGCAGAGGAGCGGAGCGTCCCTTTCGTCGCCCACGGTCTCTCGGGGGAGACGAGGCTGACGGAGGAT
Organism: Cyprinella venusta; assembly: GCA_038021265.1. Classification (NCBI taxonomy): domain Eukaryota; kingdom Metazoa; phylum Chordata; class Actinopteri; order Cypriniformes; family Leuciscidae; genus Cyprinella; species Cyprinella venusta. The sequence goes on from CM075863.1 coordinate 45,280,457, forward strand.
TCCAATAATTGGCTGTTCTTTGTCACTTCAGACAGCGAGAACTTTTCATCATGGTGGAATCAGGTCCCAATTTCCCTCACCTTTCCATTCCTCAAACGCCATAAACAAAGTTTTTTTTGTTTGTTTTTTTTTCAAAATAGGAGATAAAATGCAAGTCAGCAGCTAGTTAATCACACATCCTCTCACCTCTGCGTACGGCGCTGTTTCCTAGAGATGGCAACTAAGGAGGAAGCAACAAAAAAAAAAGAAGAGGAAAATAACTGTGACAGGCTAAATGAAGCAGTGAGCGGAGTGGTGAGGCGTGCTAGTGACTCAACTGTGGCTCGCCAACATATGTTATGCTAACGCACACTTACTCCATCACCAGAAACAATGAAATAACTGTTGGAAAGAATCTAACCTACTATAAAGATAAAACAGACCAGGGCATCGCCAGAACATGGGCATTTAATTAAAAAAAATAATAATAATAATGAGGGGGAGAACTTGTTATGATCTATAAAACAAACATTTACCCAAAAATATCATCCCATATTTAGCCTAATATAAATTAAGCCTAGTGTCAGTTCTGGCAGGTCAAGTTAGTCAAGCTTGCATCAGCTGACTCTCAGCTGATCCACGTCTACTTATAGGAATACGACGTCTATAAATATAAGCTCCTTCAGCATTATCAGTTTCTCATGAGCCAATTACACTCCTCCATCCCCAGCTCCTTCTCTCGCCAGTCAGGATTTGGCATTCTGAGTCCCTCTGAATCAGACTAAAATTCTCTAATTATTTTATACATTAAGGCCGTGTGTCCACCAAAGCGTTTTTAGCCAGCTGAAAACGCTAGACGCTCTGCTGAAGACGCTGTGCTTTGGGCGCTTGAGAGCGTTTTGGTAGCGCAGCGTTTTTTCCGTTGAGGCGTTTCGTTGCTATGATACAGAATATCCGCAGCAGTTTAAACGTTGTGACTGTTGGTCGGTGTGGTTTAGTCCCGCCCCTCCTCCACTGTGATTGGACGGCTGGGCAAGAACTGACAGTGATGAGCTCTGCGTTTTTTCCAAAGTTGAACATTTTTCAACTCTCGGCGACCAGTAAAAAACGCCGGGCGCTCGGCGCTTCAGCGTGAAAAAAACGCTCAGCGCCTCGTCATGGCGTTTAAAAAACGCGGCGTTCCCATTGGAAACAATTGAAAACATACGCCAGGCGCGTGGAAAAACGCTTTGGTGGACACACGGCCTAAAGGAGTGGTTCACTGTTAAAAAAAAAACTTTTGCTGATAATTTACTCACCCCCATGTCAACCAAGATGTCCATGTCTTTGTTTTTTGATGAAAACATTCCAGGATTTTTCTCCATATAATGCACTTCAGTGGGAACCAAGCGGTTCAAGGTTCAAACGAGAGTTTCAGTGCAGCTTTAAAGGGCTTTAAACGATTCCAGATGATGAATAAGGGTTTCATCAAGCGAAACGATCGCTCATTTAATAAATAAATAACAAAGTTTAAGTTTTATAAGCTCAAATGCTAGTCTTGCTCTGTTCTGTGTGACTCTCCAATTCGATGAATGAACCAAATGGCTCGAAAAAAGATTCGTTCATTTTGATGAACGAGTTTGAACAGGAGAGTCCCGAACGCGCATCACAGAACAGAGCAAGGCCATTTGAGCTCATAAAACTTATACTTTGTCATTTATTTATTAAATGAGCGATCGTTTCGCTTGATAAGACCCTTATTCATCGTCTGGAATCGTTTAAAGCCCTTTGAACAGTTTGCAGTTTACACTGAAACTGTCTTTTGGACCTTGAACCGTTTGGTTTCCACTGAAGTGGAGAAAAATCCTGGAATGTTTTCATCAAAAACCTTCATTTCTTTTCGACCGAAGAAAGAAAGACATGGACATCTTGGATGACATGTGGGTGAGTAAATTATCAGCAAAAGTTTTTTTTTTTTAAAGTGAACTACTCCTTTAAAATGAATTAATGATATCTCCTATACATTCATGTTGGTTCTGTTCCGTTTACCCTAAGCCGCTCTTATCCATGCTCGGCTGCATGGATGCGCAGGGAGTTCTTGCCCAGAACAGAACCATATCGCTAATCCTAAACTGCATGTTAATTATCAATCGTATCAGAACTGGAATAGACCAATTTCTATATTAAAACAACACCAAAACATAAAATATTAATTTTCTGATCATACGTGGAGGAGAACCAACACCATGAGGATATGCGTCTCCTTTAAAAACATTTACAAAATGCAGGATTTGGCATGGCTGGAAATGCACAAAGAGCACTAACATTAACATTAAAAAGCGGTTATATTTTTATTCATTGCGATCTCACTCTCCGTCATATTCAGTGAAGCGCATGAGTAGAATCAGAATCCACTCAACGCTTAAAACCAAGAATTTCAGAGAAAACTGATCCTAGGTCAGCATATATGGACAGCATTTCCCTCTTAAAGCAATCAGAAGCATATAGAAGCTTGTTTCCACCACATCTTGACTTTATAATACGTAATTGCGATGCAATTCTGACTTTTTGTGAGCAATTGTGAGTTTATACCACGCAATTCTGAGGAAAAAAAAAACCTTTTTTGTGAGCTATAATGCTGCTCACAGTATGGACAAATCCACAAATTTAAGTTTTTTGGCACTCAATAGTAATGTTGACCTGAAACAGACCAAATCAGGAAATATATATTTATTTTTTGTCCAATTTCTTTCATGCTTAAGGATTTTGGTTTAGGGTTAGTGATGTAGAACTATTCTGAGAGAGATTGAGATTGTCAGAGATTATGCATAATTTACTGTCATTACTATAGCAAGTGCATGTAACTATGTCACCTTAACCCTTCTATTATCTTCATTTGTGTCTACACTCATTATCTTTGGGGTCTCCAGGGACCCCAGACAATAACATTTAATTTTGAAGCAGTATAATATATATATTTTTTTTTTACAAATGTAATTTTACTCTATTTATTAATGTTTTTACTCAACATTTGTGCAGTTTTTGGAGGATTTTTGAAATCTTTTAAATTTCTATAAATTAATAAATAAATATTTATTTAAATAGGCTTTTTACAAAAACACTGCATTGTATGTAAAATTCACTTTATGAAAGACCCAGATTTCTAATTATCATTCATGGAGATAACATGGATCATTTAAAATGGTTTAATGAAAGACTTTTGACAATTTTTTGGAAAATGCACTTTTAAAATAAAAAAAATATCACTTTAACCACTAGATGGCCATAGACCTCCACAATAAGCTATTTGCTATTTGACTGACCAAACTATATTTATTTCACAAGTTTTTCCAGTTGGATTCATATCTAAATATTATAAAATCACAATTATAACAAAAAAAAAAAAAACTTTTTATCAAAGTTAAGTATTTTTTGTCCTGACAAAAGTTTTTTCAATAATGTTACATTATGATTAGAATCAAACCTGAACATGATGTTACAAAGAGAAATGTTAGAGTCTTTAGATTTGATCATTTATTTCAATTATCTGTTTTTAATATAATTCTATAATTTTAAATCAATGATTCAGTTACGAACTGTAAAAGAAAAAAAAATTAACAGAAATGAACAGTTATATTACATGTTGAAAAAAAAAACACATGCAATGAACCGAACAGCAATAACAAATGAGAAAATAAAGCAGTAAAACAAATAAAATCGTTGTAATAAATAAAAGATTTCCTAAAAAAATGATTTTCAATTAATTTTTTTTTTTGAACAATTAGGAACAAAAACTGGTGGTGCACTGGAGGTGTTTACTGTTTACTGGAGGTGTTGGTATTTGAAGTGTGTGTGTGTGTGTGTGTGTGTGCATTTTGGATGTTTTTTGCATTGTTGGAAGTGTGCCACTTTATTTCTGTCTATGTGATCTGCGTTGTTTCTTCGTTGTTTCTGATTTTAATGATGAATTTTGTATATTTACTATGCGGGGTCTCCAGGGACCCCGAAGATAAAGAGTGCTGGCATTTTTTTCATGCAAATATAAAGACAGACATCATTCCAAAATATTTTTTTTGGTAGATCATGACAGTGTAAAGAGTTGTAAAAAGTTTCATTCCATTTGGAAAAAGAGAACATTTTTTTTAAATTGACCAAAAGTCATTTACGGGTCAAAAAGACCCCAAAGATAATAAGAGGGTTAAAACAAAGTGTTAATACTGTTAAAACATGACATAAAAAAGAAAGACATTGAGTTTTTGAGAGAGAGGGAGAGACTAGCCACCGCCTCAAAGGAAAACCTGAGTCTCGCTAAGCACCCGAAAAAGGAAAGAGAGGAAGAGTATTTGCACTCTGTGTTTTGATGTGTTTGTGTAGAAGCGGATTGAGGATTACAGACGCTGGGCAAAGGTGGTCAAAGAGTGTGGGCTGAAGAGTCCCAATCATTCTGTACAAGTGTGTGTGTGTGAGAGAGAGAGAGATAGAGAGAGTTTGAGAGCTTTAAAAGATAAATGCTCAACTCTTCTGGGTGCTTCCCGAAACCTGCAAAAGAAAGAGAAATAGACAGAAAAAGATGGTGGAGATCGAATAAAAGCATGTCAAAGAAAAAAAAAAAAAACAAAGAGATGAAGGCTAAAAAGCATGTGTGTGTGTGTGTGTGTGTACGAGACAAAAAAGAGAAGGCAGCAGGTGAATCCAAAGAGAAACGAAGAACAAAAGCAAAAAATAATAAAATTAATAAGCGAGTGAAACGGTGAAACAAAGGACTGGACGAGAAAATAAAAAAACGTCAGAAGAGTGATTACGAATGAGAGGAGCACATGAAGAAAGCAGAACGCTGAAAGAGAGAAAAAAGAGAAAGGAGGATTAGTGAGCAGAGTGAACTGCCGGGTTGTAGTCCATCCTCTTTATTTCCTGTGGGAAGAGCAGAGAAACTGACCCCGGGATTATAGATTAGAGTTAATAACCCCCTTCCCGCTCACAGTAAAACCCATTAACCTCCCCCCCCCCAAGACCAAACGACACACCTAAAGCCCCACAGACCCACCCTCCGCTGAATCACGGCCCCGTCTGGCCCACCTGCACACGTAAAGTCAGCGCTCATGAGGGGGAGGAGGGGGGTATCGTCTGACGGGAGATTTTCACACGAGTCCAGCTCCGGGAACACGTTCGAGTCGGCGTTCGCTCGCTCGAAAATTTCACACCTGCCTCTCATTCGCGAGTGAGAGCCGAACGTTGCCATGGGAATATTAGCATGTGTGCGACTTTGGGTCGTGCTGTCTGAAATAAATTCGAGGTTTGTGTTAACATTCCCATTGTGCGACGCGCACACACCTCTCTCTCGCAGCCTCGCCGCGGCAACAATTTTCATTTTGATTGTCTGTCAGAGGGGAGGTAAAGGTGTTTAATGCCAGATAAAGCACCCTCTGGGTCATTCTGTGCGAGGCTGTGCGCGAGTGTGTTTGTGTGCTTAGGCTGACTCTGCACAGCGCTGGGGATATCGGAAGCTCATCTGCCCCGGTTTGTGTGTTTGTTTGTGTCCCCGATGTGAAAATCTCCCTCAGCCTCTGGAACGTCGCACTGCCGATGGAAAAAAAAAGCGGTTTAAAGTGAGAGAGAGAGAGAGAGTGTGCGTGCGAGTGTAAGAAAGAGAGAGAGAACGGAGAGGATGTGTGTGTGCGTGAAGGAGAGAACGCACTCGTGAGTGTGTGTGTGCGTGACTGAGCATGAGTGAGTGAGTGTGTGTGTGTGTGTGTGTGGATGGCAGCAGCTGGCTGAGGGGGCGGGGTTTAGGTGGGGTGGGGTTGGGGAGGTGAAGGGGCGGGACAGGAGAGGCGAGGGGGTGGGGCTGTTGGGATGGAGTGTCTGCATGGTTACTCACTGTATGGCACACATTCATACTGGATCTCCAGGTACTTGTAGGTTCCTGGACAGGGGTCGGGAAAAACATCGGACCCAGCCACCACCACACACTGAGTCCGATTATTACACCTGAGAAGACCAGAGAGAGAGCAAGTCAACACTATGCACACACATTATTAAACTCTTTTGACTTTTTACAAGTTTGTTATGCTGTTCGCAAGTTTGAAAGTCTCTTCTGCTCACTCTTTAATGATGCTGACAAATAAATATATATTCAAGTGGAAAACAACATTTAAGTATATAACTGTTTTTTTGTGTAATTAATCAAATAAATGCAGCCTTGGTGAGCATACGAGTCATCTTTTAAAAACAGTCAAACTTTTGAACGGCAGTGTATATATATATATAGAGAGAGAGAAATTACACTGAGTGTTATACTGTTTGTGATGATCAGAATGTGTGTAGGTGTGTGTGAGTGATTTCTTTTTATTTTCTGCTTTCAATTATTTGCTGGAGAGAAAATAAAACCACCTACATTAAATGGTAATCTACTGTATTTTACTTCGTCTATAGCTGTGGCCTTCAAACTTTATAATGTAATGCAATAGAATGCAAAATAAAGCATCATGTGACACTGAAGACTGGAGTAATGCTGAAAATTTTAATATATATATAATTGAAAACAGTCAATTTAAATTTAAATTATCTTTCACAATATTAGCATTTTTACTGCATTTTCATTGATCAAACAAATGCAGTCTTCGTAAAATATCATACCTTAAAAAAAAAAAAATCCTAACGACCCCATACACTGTTAACAGTAGTACACAAATAATGATAGCAAACAAAGAACAACAAACAAAAAATACAACATTTCTAAAGAAAATTATATATATATATAAACAGAACATTCACTTTAATACATTAGTAAAAAAAAAGAAATCTAAATATCAAATAAATCCGTAAGAAAACAGATTTATACTTTATATACTGTAACAACAGCAGGGTTTGAGACCAAGGATTTAAGGTTTCTCTTTTGTGACACTGTAAAAAAAAAAAAAAAAAAATCAAAACAATAAAAATAGAATAAAAAAACAGGTTGGTTCATAAAAAACAGTCAAATAACTGGCAGTTAAGGCTGGCAACAGAAATGCAATAGTCTGTAAATTGGCTTTAACAGAAATTAAACATACATTAAACATTTTCTTACACACTGTAAAACAATACTGTTGGAAAATTAAGTAAACTGGTTGCCTTAAAATTAAAAAAGTTGATTGAAATGGAAAAAATGAGTTAATACAATGAAGGAGATTGATTTTATCATCAGAAACTCAAAATAATAAGTTATCTGAACTAAATAAATTGTTTAAGTTGATTTGACAAAAGAAAAAATGTTGTGATGCAAATCTTAGGTAACGCTTCCTTTTACAGTACAATACTTACAGTGTACTTACAGTGTACTTACCTAGAAAGTACTGGCTAATATAAGGTAAGTACGTGGAACAGGGGTAGGTTTAGGGGTTAGAACTAGTCATTACCCAGTAATTGTAGTTACTAAAATAAGTACATACGATCAAACAGTAAAAATCTCTTACAGCCCCCCACCCCAACATTAATAAGTCAGAGACATATTACATCTTCAGAGAAATCTAATAACCGCAAGTTTGTAGAGGTTTGTAGAATCAAATCTTTATTCTAGGATAATATATCAAGGTATGTGTGTCCAAAGTCTCGTTCACAAGTCATAGCTTGTGAAAAGTAATCTCACACCTCTCCTCAACAAGACGCATGATTTAAGGTGTCATTCATGTCAGTAGGTGAGACATAGGCCACATGTTAATATATAACACGTAAGGTTAGGGGTTTGCTCAAATGTCTATTTCTAAGTATATGAGGTAATATAGGTGTGATCATGTGACAGACAGCGTCAGTCGAAGCTGCGTGGAGCCAACAGACCAATTCCTATATATTAGGACTATATTGCCTCAGATCAATGTGTGAATGCAGGGTTGTTATCGATATGAAATGCAAACACAGTTCTAGCACGGTAAAGATTTATTCTCCTTCAAACAGATGCAGAGACACTTCTCTTTTCAAATCCCTCTCTATATCCCCTCATCATCTCTCTACTAGTGCAGCATCATTCCCAGTCCAATCCCTCTCTCAATCTACTCATCCATCCCACGTGCCTCCACTGCTCCCTCTCTCTCTCTCTCCATTACAAGGCTGATGGATAGCAAGAATAGGGAATCATTGATCTCGTCTCCGAGGAAGCAAATGCTGAGCACAGACAGGGACTGGAACTGCAGGCGACACACACCGGTTGTGCTCACATTATTCAAACACACACGCTAAACAGTCACTTAACCACTCAACCATATCAATACACTCTGGAATACACAGTGCATGCAAACAAAACAGTGACACGAACAGTCAGAGTCATTTGTAACGTTTATACCACCCTCTCTCTCCCATGCAGTGTTAATCTCGTTAACAAGGTTTACCGACAAAAATGCCATAACGAAGACGGGACCAAAAATATGCATCATGATAATAATATGTGATGATATGTTCATGGCTGGATTTATTTGATCGAAAATAGAGGATTACAGCAATATTGTGAAGTAATATTATTACAATTTAAAATATTTTATAATATATTTAAAAATGCAACATATTCCTTTGATCAACGCTTAATTTTCAGCATAATTACTCCGGTCTTCAGTGTCACCGTGATCCTTCAGAAATCATTTTAATATGATGATATGATGCTCAAGAAACATTCATGTTGAAAACAGTTGTGCTGCCTAATTTTTATTTTGGTGGAAAATGTGAAAAAAATGTATTTCAGGTTTCAGACATTTGAAAAGAAGAGTGTTTTTTTGAAACATAAACCTTTTGAAACATTACATTTATACTTTTCCCCCCACATTTTTGTCATTTTGTACATTATAATCAGCTGATTTGTGATCTTTGTCAGCTGTCATTTATTCAGAGGTAAATTATAAAAATGAACTATGGCTTTTCATCAAAAGACAAAAAGGTACCGTATTTTCCGCACTACAAGGCGCACTTAAAAGTCTTTAATTTTTTTTAAAAAAACGACAGTGCGCCTTATAATCCGGTGCGTCTTATATATGGATCAAATAGTTTAATTGAATCGCGCTTTTAGTCTTCCCATTTTCTTGCTAAAGAAAACACAGTTTTACTCAAATTCATCGAAATGGATTTATAGCGTTTTGGAACCAAACTCTTCATATGTAGCATAGGTTTCTTTACTCCACTCCAAAGGACATTTTATGCTAAAAAAGGTTCAATAATGACAAGAAAGAACACTTTTGGCACAAAGGTTCTTTAAAGGCTATTATTCATTCATATATTACATTATTCTGCACCATTTTGTAGTTGTAATTAAATTATTGTTTATTAAACTGTTGTAGTAACTTAATATCACATTTTAATCATGCTGATTTTTGAAGGATAAAAACTGAAATGGCACTCTTCGTGTGATATTGATTAATTACATTTTTAACCCGAATATCTTGAATTTTGTGATCATTCACACTCATTGCATTTTAGGGGTTCCAAATACGTAGCGCTTTAGAACCTTTTAAGGTCCTATATAGAATCTTTTCTTCTAAGAGTGCAGTATCTTATGCGCCTTATAATCCGGTGTGCCCTATATATGAAAAATGTTATAAAATAGGTCATTCATTGAAGGTGCGCCTTATAATCCGGTGCGCCTTATAGTGCGGAAAATACGGTAACACTTTATTTGAAGGGGTGTGCATAAGACTGACATGACACCGTCATAAACATGACATAACACTGTCATGAACGTGAGGGAGTCTTTATGAATGTTTATGACTGTTGTCATTAAGTGTCATTTGGTAAATTATGACACTTTTAATGCAAAGTTGACATTGTTTAAAATGTCTTTGTTATGACAACTTGACATTAACCAAGACAAAAATGTCTTTTTTCTGACAACTTGACATTAACAAAGACAAAAATGTCTTGATTATGACAACTTGACATTAACAAAGAGAAATGTCTTTGTTATGACAACTTTACATTAACTAAGAAATCATAACCTGTCCACCTGACATCTTTATAACTAGTCCAACGTGTTCCACTTTACTTGAGGTAAGGGGAAATATTAATGACACTGTTGTTAAAACATTTGACAGAGTAATAACCCTTTATGACATCTTTATAACTAGTCCAACGTGTTCCACTTTACTTGAGGACAAGTAAAATATTCATGACACAGTTATAATGGTGTCATGACAACCAAAGTTAAAACCAACCACATATGACAGGGTAATGTAATGTTAATGCAAAGCTAAATAACTTCTTTAAGTTTGATAATTAGACCTGTTATGACATATTTGTGACAGGTTATGATTTCTTGGTTAATGTCAAGTTGTCATAACAAAGACATTTTAAACAAAGTCAACTTTGCATTAAAAGTGTCATAATTTACCGAATGACACTTAATGACAAAAGTCATAAACATTCATAAAGACTTCATGTTCATGACAGGTGTTATGTCATGTCAGTCTTATGCACACCCCTTCAAATAAAGTGTTACCGACAAGAACACTCACCAAAATAGTCACTGTAAAAATGAATGTACCTTTGTGACATGATCTTGAAGGCGTCTGGCAGGTAACACTGTACATTCTCCATCTGAAAGGGGTCGGCGTCACAGATCTTGTCGTCCGTGCGACCGTAGTTGGCTGTCTCGATCATGATGACATCACTGCCGGGGCAGCGGAGCTCGATGGGGTACCCCTCGCATGCCAACTCCCTCCGCATCAGACCAAATGGCATTGCAGAGCGACTTAACGCTACATGAAGAGAGAGAAACGCACATTTAGCACAAACTGTTCAAGTCGAGTGAAATTTTAGAGTGGGACATGATGTTATACATTTCAATTGATCGAATCATAAAAAGTGGATGTAACATAGGTGGACAGAAAGGATGGGTTAACATTAACAAAGTAAGTGGAAATTCTATTTTACATTTATATGTATTCATTTAGCTGACGCTTTTATCCAAAGCGACTTACAATTGCTATATATGTCAGAGGTCGCATGCCTCAGGAGCAACTAGGGGTTAAGTGTCTTGCTCAGGGATTCAGTGGATTCGAAGCCGGGTCTCTCAAACCAAAGGCATGTGTCTTATCCACTGCGCCACCACCACCCCTTTTTAGATTTCAGAGACATTTTAGAGGCAGAGCAGTAATTTTCTTACAAATATTATGAATAACACGATCCTCGTAATACAGACCAAAAACAGGTTAAAAAATAAACAGGGTCGAATTGATTTTAAAATGAGCCAAACACGCCTGGATTATTGATGTAATTAGCAGGTCATGAAGTTACCTGTTAATTAGCAATAACTCTTGGCATTACAGCATATGGAACTGTTCATTACAGCAAACCTTTATTACCCACACACACCAAAATAAATCTAAAAACAGATAATACAAAATGGGAAGAGAAGCAACCAGAGGAATGGACGAGGGTTTTCACAGGCCTTCGTAGTCCTAAGGAGCAAACTATTTACCCTCTCACTCAAGCAAACTGTGAGAGTTACGTACACACTCTGTTAGCATCCTCCCACTCCTTCTCACCGCTCTCCGCCGGGTGCCATCCGCCACCCTAATGCAAGGCTTGAGAACAGAAAAGCAGCTCCCATGCTTCCTAATCGCTTCGGGAGCCAATAACCAATCACCTGAGAAGAACCAAGAGGAGAGAAGCGACCCCAGACGCACCACCGACCCTTCCTTCCCACACATGGCATCTGCCATTTACACTCAATTTAAGAGAGCCAAAGAGAGACGTTAAGAGGGCTGTAGGTGCTGTAGGGTTAATCATTGTGCCTGGCTGAGAGGGGCCGAGAGTGGCCCAGAGTGGCGTACTTTATCTGAACAAGAGCTTTCAAAGAGTTTGAAGATCCAGCCATGTAAAATGGCCGCCGGCCGCCTCCACTCACAGAAGGACAAAAAAAAAAAACAGGCAGCGGAGCTCTCCGTGGTGCTAACAAATAGAGAGGAGGGACCTGTGGAGCTGTCCATTGTGCTGAAAGATGAGGGGGTGGATCTGACCCACAGAGTGCCATGCACAGGAAGAAAAACTGATCAATGAAGCACTCAGCACTCCTGAAATTCATTCCTTCAGCTCTCGCATGCATCAAAGGCTGTGCAATCAAATAGTGGGAACATTTTCACCAAAAAGCAGACAACTCGAAAGCCCGCGTAGACGATGTAACTAACACAGTCTCATCCCAAAAAGTCATGTAAATGACGTCTTGGGACGCCTTTTGACCATACGTCAATATCCGCCTTTTTAGGGCCCCCTTAAAGGGTACCTATGGCATTTAACATGTTCCTAATATTGTTCTGGGAGTCCCCAACAACAGTTTTACAAGGATGCAATGACAAAAAACACTTTTGTTGTCTTATAATATGCATTTATTTTTACCTGATTTGCTCACCGACTCCCATATGAATCGTTTAGCGAGTCCTTTTTCCAAAACGCTAATCTGCGGTGATTGGTCAGATGACCTAGTCAGTTGTGATTGGGATTCTCTGTGCAGAGATTGTCGAAAACGGAACTCTTATCCCCTTAAATGGGTTCTCAACTCCAGTCCTCGCGACCCACTGCTCTGCATACTGTGTATGTCTCCCTTATTTAACACACCTGATTCAGATCCTCAGCTCGTTAGGATAGATCCGGCTCGCGAATCCATACTTTATAGCGTTTAGGTTTGTGAAGCAATCATCTTCAAAATGACGCGAAAACAGAACAAGGTTTGGGCTATACTTGTGAGGTATAGCAGTACTTGTATATATGAACTGCAGCCACTTAGTCCTCCTCACTTGGCAGGTGAAAAAAGTTCGCTTTTGCGTCGCACTTCAAAACACAGCGTCTCGTCGACATGATTGTTTTCCGGTTTTCCCTGGCGTCTCCGAGCGCAATAAGTGGGCGTATCTTATTCAAATAACTTGTCAAGTTGACGTCAACTAGACAAAGGAAAAGCATCGTTCTTCGAACGATTCATATCAGCGACTCAGAGTCGACTCTTACTTTTGAGAGACAATAACTTTGTATACAATGAACTTTCATGTTTAAAACTTTGCAGGATGTTTTCGTTCACTTAGATCTATATTAAACACTACATGAAGGGCAATTTTAAAAAATCCATAATAGGTACCCTTTAAACGTCAGTAGATGGCGATCCCGGGCCGTCATACAACTGACGCTTTACCTTTAACGTCAGTTAGGTGATGGGTTTGGTTTAGGGGTAGGTTTAGGTCAGGGGTAGAGTTAGGATCCCATAACCTCATCTACCGACGTTTAAGGGGGCCCTAAAAAGGCGAATATTGACGTATGGTCAAAAGACGTCCCAAAACGTCAGTTATATGACGTCTTGGGGTGAGACTGCGCTGATGTAACAGTAATCTGCAGGCTCTGTTATATGGACAAACGGAGCAAGTACATCCATTCAGCTTCGGACATGAAATTGTCTTTTCTTTGCACAAGAGACGGAGGACCAAAACGTAAAGTTCTCTTGGTTTTGAGCCACCCCCAAATAGTGCTCTGTTTTCTGCAAATATCAACCATTCATTCCAGACACTTGTGACTCTCTAAGCTGTTTTCCCACTCGACGTCCTGTAATCCTTGTCCTGTTCTCTTATACTCCCTGAGCACTTACGTACGTGGACATGTGTAACTGCATCATAGATCATACACACATGTAGCCGTCAGACAGGCTCGCCACAGCAAGTCAGCACTCACTGGGAAGGATGGTGCAATCTTGCCGTAAAACCTGTAGGTTTGAGGGTTCAGACCAGTTCAGACGATTGGGAGGTTTGCTGTAGGTAAACATACTTCACACAAGGCTGTTCTGGTGTACATACACTCCCTTGTGCCCACATGACACACACTTATATATAAAGAAGCAAAGTAGGATTAGAGTGTGCCAGCATGCAGTCTTGTTTCCGCAGCTTTCCCAAGGAGCTAACACATAGCTCCATACTGCTGGTCACTGATTAAACCATTACTCTGGGCTCGGCACTGCCTCGCCACAGGAGGCCAATCACACAGCCAACCAATCACCCACCCACCCACATGTTCATATAGTTTCAGCAGGCCGGTCCGTCTCACACTGCACGTTGCCATCCCGCGAGCAAGGCCAAATGCGTCAGCCCAACAATTTGTCCTTTCTATCTGCCCGTATCTCCAACTCTAACCACGCAGTTATCTCCCAAACTCTACTAGGGCCGCTGGATTAATAGGCTCATTCCCTCATTTATGAGTGTATTCTGCTCCCACAGACATTATCTCTGATCAGAATGGGAAATTGGACTGAGGGGAATAATCTTCATAATCCGAATTAAAACGAAAGTCTAGAGCTAAAAGGATGGAAGCCATTTAAAAGATAGGATAGTTATATTTTCATTTTGTCTTTTTGATATAAGCAGGTCTAAAGACGATTAGGGAAATGACCTTGGGTAAGTAAATATCTGAAAGAGAATTATCTAAGAAATATTTGTTCAGGGTCAGTTTTTTGGGTTGGAGATGTGGCCTGCCAGGTAGTGCAAATGCTCTAGCATACTGATTATGTGTGGGTTACTGAATGGGTAACTTCCAAATGCTATCCCAATTTAGGGGTATTTGAGATGCTAGTGTGAGGGCTGGTCTTCTCAAAATTGCACAATTAAGTAATTTAGTAGTCCAAAAACAGTTAACCCTCTGATGGTCTTCTTCATGAACCATGTCCTGGGCCTTTCCGGTCAGAAGTAACCGGAGGCCTAAAAATTAAACTTCTTCCATCCCAGTAAAACCAATGCAATTTATTTTTGTTTTATAATATTTATTCTTTTTAATTTAGTATTTTGAGACAATTTGATTGAATTTATTAATATTTATGCAATATTTATGGTCTATTTGTTCAATGGATATATATATATATATATATATATATATATATATATATATATATATATATATATATATATATATATATATGAAGAGTTCAGATGCAAAAGCCTCTAAGTGCAATTTGAAATTTTCTCCTAAAATGATCATTTTTATCAAGCTTGTATATTTAAGTTCAGTAATTTCACTTAAATGGCAATGAAGATTACCAATTAATTGTCATTTAAGTGAAATTACTGAACTTAAAAATACAAGTTTGATAAAAATGGTCATTTTAGAAGAAAATTTCAAATGGCATTTAGAGGCTTTTGCATCTGAACTCTTCATATATATTTATATATATATATATATTAAATTATTAATGCAGTATTTTTGTTTAATATAGAGTCAAGGCCTTCAGAAAAAAATATTTTTGAAGAAAATTAGCACCATCTGGTTACAGTATAGAGAAAAAGCGTAGAATCATGGTGTAACTACGATATGGCATGTACAGCTCTCTATGGAAAGGCATGTGAATTCCCCAGATGTTTATGAACACATTTTTTTTTTTTGGTGGATTTGAATATATAATTGAAACAATCTCAAAGAGAATTTCTTATTAAAAAAATTGTAAAAATAAATAAATAAATAAATAAATAAATGTGAATTTTTGTGTTTTTGTCAATTTCCCATTCATTTCCTATGGGGGTCATTTTTGACCAAAGACCAAAATCGTGACTAATTTTTTTACGACCACTTAGCATGCTCGGATCATGAACTCAATTTTTATTTGTGTTTACATACATAATGCCAGAAATGTCACCAAGTTTCGTAACATTCCGATGAAGCTGTGATTTTTAAAAATTCAAAAGAGTTTTTTTTTTGTAGTCTGAATTTATTGGTGTGTATGTGTATAAAAGTGTGTTTGTATGTGCGTGTGTGTGTGGGTGGGTGTAATTTTTTTACACTCTTGATGTTGTAGAGTGTCACCCCTTTACTGCGGTATACTTCTTTTAAGAATCATGGCCGATTTGTAGATTGTACAAACAAAAATTCAAAGAATTTTTTTTTCTTTGTAAATTTCCCATTCATTTCGTATGGGTCGGCCATTTCTGACCGAAGACCACGAGTGTGACTATTTTTTTTTTACGACTACTTAGCATGCTCGGACCATGACCTCAATTTTTTTGTATTCACATACCAAATGCCAAAAAAAAGTCACCAAGTATCATAAACTTCCGATGAAGCTGTGATTTTTAATAATTCAAAACAGAAATTTTCAGTCAGAAGTGACCGAGGACCATCAGAGGGTTAAACAGCTGTAAACGTCACATCGTGTGTCCCTTCAGGTCCAACTTGCCTCGCTCTGTGTGGGTCTCGAACCTCGGTCTCTGCGTGGGAGGCAGGCGCTCTTACAAGGAGGCTAAAGACCGCAGAGTGAGGTTTAT